>VZQC01004806.1:55893-81459 GCA_009823505.1 Rhizomys pruinosus
CCCCCCCCCCCGGAATGAAAGGCCATGAGGTCTAAGCTCTTCGGAGCAAAGTTTAATTCAGAGTAGCTGGGGCTGGGCTCAGGGGAAAGAGAAAGCCAAGCCAAGCAAGAATGTTGTCTGGCTTGGGAATTTAAGGGAGAAGGTGGGAGCGGGATTCAGTGGGAGTGGGGTGGGTTGGAATCTCATGCCTGGTAGAGCAGGTTTTTGGACCTCCGGTCTTAGGTGTCTCTGCATTCCAATGGGCTTCTGGATCTAACAACCTGACAATCCCAACACACAGGGAAATAAAAACAATACAAAATGACAATAACAAAACAAAGCAATGAGAATAAGAAAAAGGTGGTGGGGGGGTTTATTTCTTATTCTGGTATATACTTCTCTTATTTTTCTTCTCTCTTTTCTTTCTTCCAAATGTGTTTAATATGCAAAAAAATTGACCACTAAGTAGGCCTCTTTGGAGTGAACAGTTTGCCAGGTTGGTTGAGGTCCATATCTATGCCAAACCTAGGTAAAATACCTATGAACATTTGGAGAGAATTGGTCATTTACAACCTGCTTCAAGGCTTACAAGGACATTTCACAGTTATATTTTGTAATAGTAATTGTTTTCTCAATAACAATTGAGAAAATTGTTCCATCTATATACATGGGAATAAAAAGTAAATGTTTAGTAAATCTTTACAACAAAGGCAAATCTGTTTATAAATGTTAATATGTCTCATGGTATAAAGAAAATAAAGGGATAATTTTAGTAAATAAGATACCAGTATTAAATTAAATTGGCTAAATATTTCCAGAATAAAAGAGTATAAACATTTAAGCTAGTTTACTAATGGCCTAAACAGGATTATGATTATACAGAGTTGTTAGTTTTCAGTCCACTCCTGGCTTGTACTGGACTTCCAGTTATGAATCTGGATTAAACAGACATAAAAAAGTAATGGGTTACCTCTTACTATTGAAAGATGTTCATTATGTTTCTGTGTATTATGCAAGTGTTAGTTATAATAATTTTTTTACCTATTACAAAATAATTTGACTCAAGAAAGCTAGGTTTTACTTTCCTGAACCAGCCATATGCAGTCCAGAAGATGGTTTGGATGGATTGGTAAACTTTATCAACTTATTTTCTGTCATTAGTTATGTTTCCTGCTACTGTAAAATTATAGAACAGGCTATGGAGTCTGAAAAGCAAGAAGAGACTACTTCTGTTTGTACTAAATAGTTTACATTTAAGGTAGGTAGGCTTGAAATTTAAATCTCTCTCATGCGTTTTGCCTGCTTAACCTACAGTATTATCTCTCTTCCACTTAATGTGTATGCCAGGCTGCTTAGGCTTTTCTTAAAGTTCTATCTAAATATAATACAGTAATTAAAATTATCAGGCTGGTGGAACTTAGCCATTTTGGATGGCTAACAACCATAATTAATGCTTATACCCATTCAGCCAAGTTGTCCTTTCCCTTTGAGATCAACTAATGCCCAGGGGACTAGACATGGGGGCATCCCCTAAAATATCCTGTTTAACTGTATGTCACCTGCCTTCTCAATAAGAGAGGACATGGAAACACTGCCAGAGGACTTAGCCAGTGTCCACTCTGTAAAGAGGAATGTCAAAACAGAGGAAAGTCTCCTCATGTTTCAAAGGGAAGCTTGATCCAATAAGACCTGACTTTGTCCTTGCGTAGATGGAACTGGTAATGGAATGCCAGAAGGAACTAGCACTCACCCCCAAACCCAAGTGATCCTTAGGGACCAGGTCCTCAACTGAACTTGAGAAAATAAAGCTTGCTTAAACTGGACTAAACGTATGGACTTAATCACCCAAAAGGAAAGTACAAAAGATAATCATTATATTTCCTTTAAAGTCTGAGAGATTTTATTTTCAGACCTTAGACTTAAAGTCATATAAAATATTGTTTGTGTTAAATAATGAAATTTCCTCTTTCTGTCTAAAAGCTACCTATGAGGAAGATCACCTTGTGACTATCAAAAGTACCCGAAAAGCAGATCCTTAGTCCAGACACCAGGGTCAAATAAAAAAATGGAAATCCAATAAATGGATACTTTGGAACCTCCTCATTGAGTAATTCTAATGGACTTTTAAGTTAGACATCGGATTCACCCTGTTCTTACTTCTCCTGGTTCCCTTCCTAGAATATGTACCTAAGTATATACACACCTTCATTTCTCTTTCACAGGCACCAGTCAAGGACATTGTTCTCTCTATAGATATACTTTTGGGGGTCCTTTAGATAGACCCGCTGAGATGGGGTACCCCAATTCCCACACGCTGCACCCCTTTTCAGCATGGAAGAAGTCAGAGCAGTTAGCACCCCAATTCCCTCTTGGAAATTGTAGTATCCTCTTCAGAACGTAAAGTGATAAAAATAGGAACTAAAAGCCAGTTTCTTTCTCAGCTGAGAGCTGAATGCTTCCTGGATATCCCAGTAAACTTATCCTCTGGTTGCTCTGCTTTGTGGCCCATGCATCCTTAACTCACTCAACAGATTTATTAACTAATGGGTAAATTCTATCAAATTCATGGTGCTAAGGATCCAATCAATACACCCTCCTCCCTAGCAGAGATTATTCCACCACAGAAACACCTACTGAGGTCAGCTCTTATGAACTTCCTTCAAGGATTTGAAGATCTCACAAAAATAGGAGGGAATGAGATGAGGATTATGAAATCTCAGATGGTGCTATCAGATGTCAAGTTTCATATTCCCTGAGTCATACTAGGAAGTACCTAAGTGGTCTTGATTCATTTCCTTGTTTCATGTGCTTCCCCTTGACTGGTGATGTATTAGTCACTTTGCTGTTGATGTGATAAAACCACCATGACCAAGGGAACTTATAAAAGGAAGACTTTAAGCTTTTGATTGTCAGTTCTAGGGTATTAGAGTCCATTGTGTTGGGAGGGAGACATGGTGGCTGGGGCTGGAGCAGAAATCCAAGGTTCACTGCACCAGAAGCTGAGTGAGCCTCTGGAGATTAGCAAGGCTTGTTAAACTCTCTAATCCCACCCCCAGTGATGTACTTCCTTCAGCATGGTCATACCTTCTAAGACCTCCCAGAACAGTGCAACTAACTGGGGACAAAATGTCTGAATACTTAAAGCCTGTGGGGGACACTCTCATTCAAACCACCACATTTCACTCCCTGATCCCCATAGGCTCATGACCATATAAAATGCAAAATGCATTTAGTCCAACCTTAAAAGTCCCCATAGTCTTTACCAGTCTCAATTCTATTCAAAAGTCTACAGTCCAAAGTCTCTTTAAGACTCAGGCTAATCTCTTAACTGTAAGCACCCGTAAAATCAAAAGACAAATTACATACTCCCAGCATACAGTGGAATGGAATACACATTCCCATTCCAAAAGGGAGGAATAGAGGGATAGTGAAGAAATACTGGACCAAAACAAGACTGAAAACCAGCAGGGCAAATACCAAGTCTGGTAGCTCCATGTGCAACTTCTGGGACTTGAATTCCAAACGACTTAGATGGCTCAACTCTTCCAGCTTTGCTTGCAACATACATCTTTTCCTTGGGCTGGTACCACTCCCTGTATGCTGCTCTCCTTTGCAAATATCTCACAGCTCTGCCATCTTGAATGTCTTCTTGGGGTCTCCGCTGCCAACCAGGCTTCACATTCACAGCTTCACACAATTGCCTATCCAGGCCTTCTTTATTCAGGGACGCCCCTGCTGCATTCTGCTTGGCCTCTGTGGCTCTCTAAAACTGCTGAGTTTGGCTGCAAGTTTGGGATGGACCCTGGCCTAGTTCAACCACATTTGCAACTTTTCTCTGCCCTGGACTTGTTGGAGCAGAAAAACCTTTCCAGTATTTTCCTTTCAAAAGTTGGAGGATTAGGTGGGTGTGGTCTTGACCTGAAGGTACTGTTTCTGTTGTTTACTTGAGCCTTTTCTTTAATCACTTTAATATCGCTTTTTCCATTGTTTACTTGTAAATAGCTAGGCCTATCCTTAATCACTTTAATCTCCTTATCAAAGAGAGCCTCTCCTTCATATGCCTTGGCACCACCTTTAATCTTCCTAGTGCACTTTTCAAATCCAAACTGTACATTCTGCATTTCTTTCTGCCCCATCTGCTCTTTTTCACTGTAGTTCTGCACAATATTTGGCATTAATATAGCCACACCACCATTTCTACATTAGGCTGTCTTTTGAAATATCCACTGCTAAGTACATTAGTCCATTGCTTTTCTTTTCTTTTTTTTTTTTTTTTTTTTTTTTTTTTTTTTTTGGTTTTTCGACTCCCTGTAGCCCCACCTGTCCTGGAACTCACTCTGTAGACCAGGCTGGCCTTGAACTCACAAAGATCCACCTGTCTCTGCCTCCCAAGTGCTAGGATTAAAGGCGTGTGCTACCATACCCCAGCTAGTCCATTGCTTTTCAACTTAGCATCAAGCAAGCATTTGGGCTGTGGGCAAACTATGTACAAACTCTTTGCCAAAATATCCCAGTTTCTAAGTCTTTATTTTCCTCTGGAACTACATTTTTTGCAGCAATGCTTTCTTCTAGGTTTCTACTAGAATGGCCTATTAAGCTCTGGTTACAGTAGTTAACAGCTTTTCTAGCCCAAAGTTCCAAAGTCTTCCACATTTCTCCAAATACCCACACGATCAGGTTTTTCACAGCCAACAGCCCACTCTCTGGTAGCAACTACTGTATTAGTCACTTTTCTGTTGCTGTAATAAAACCACCATGACCAAGGGAACTTATAAAAAGAAGAGTTTATTTAAGCTTATGATTCTCGGTTCCAGGGAATTAGAGTCCATTGAGGAGGGAGGCATGGTGGCTGGGGCTGGAGCAGAAAGCCAAGGTTCACATCTCCAATGAGCACCAGAAGCTGAGAGAGCCTCTGGAGACTAGCAAGGCTTGTTAAACTCTCTAAGCCCATCCCCAGTGACGTACTTCCTCCAGCATGGCCACACCTTCTAAGATCTCCAAGAACAGTGCCATCAACTGGGGACAAAATGTCTGAATACTTAAAGCCTATGGGGGTCACTCTCATTTAAACCACCACAGGTGACTTTAACTATCATGTTAAACTCTGATTAGCTGTTGTACTCATAAAAGCCTGTGTAACCTGGTTGTCAGAGCCCCCAGTTCTCCTGAGCTGAGTGTCAGGCCTGGCGTTATAATTAAATTAAAATTCATTTAAATTTCATGTGGTCAAGTGAGTGGTCTCTCCATTGGGACAATAGAACACCATTCTCATCAATTGTTTTGTCAAAATTATAGTAATCTTATTAAATAGAGGATTTCAGTAACCTCAGGTTTTGCCTTTTTATTATTAGTATTATTTTATATTTATGTGGCTGCCTTTCAACTCAGGCCTAGAATGTAACAATCAAAGGAAATCTGATACAGTTTTAACATAAGATAAAATATTACCACTTGTGGGGCCAGATGAATCCATTATGGCTGAGATTAAAAGAGCTGGCTGCTTTCTCCAATACCCTTCTTGTAGATTTCACCCTGAAAACCTAAAAGGCTGGCAGGAGATGAGAGCTACTCTACTCATCATATCAGACATCAGGCATCTGCAGCCCAACCCCCCATGGGACTGTAGCTTGAAAAGTAGCATTCCCAAGTCTTATCCCTCCTGAGGCAAGTCCACCCTGTGGTCTGGAAAAGTGGTACAAACCATAAACTTACAGTGGTTTTCCTGCCATAAAACATAAGCCATCCATAGCTCTAGTTCCAGGAGATATAATGCCTTCTTCTGATTCCTTGGGCATTGCAGGACACCGATGCACCCTACCTACATGCAGGCAATATAATGCACATAAAATAAATAAATAGAATATTAAAAAAGAAAAAATATATAAGCCATTGCAGAACACATATATGCTTCTCCTCTGTCCCACCTACCTCCTGGTAAAAGAGCGCAACAAAAAGTATATAAGTACTTAAACCCCTGCAATAAATTAGTTTTGCTCACGGATGCAACTCCCAGGTCTTTTTTTGTCACTGTTTGGGTTTATCACTGTCTAAGGAACTGCTCTACTCCCTCACACTTCCCTCTTTGCACCCTCCACAGTCAAGCCACATCTGGCCATGAGGCTGGTGACCTGGGAGGCTGGAACCTCACAACATGGAGAAAGCCAACAACCACTGACCAAGATTCTCCCTTTTTTTATTCTTTTTTTTAACATTTTTTATTGATGCTTTGTGCATTTCATACATCATTTTCCAATTCAGTTCAGGCATATTTCCCTTTCCCTTCCCCCCCACCCCCACCCCAACCGAGATCATGCATTCTTCCATAACTGTCCTTTATATTTCTCTCAGTTTTTTTTTTCATTTTTTAGCTATAAGTGATAATCCATGAATACAAGCATCCTTCATATAAAACCAATTTGCAGGCTGTTGTGCCCAAACCCCCACAGCCCCACCTTCCAGCAGGGGGTGAGGGGTTGTATGTTCAATCAGGTTGATCAAATGAGTGTCCAGACTACATTGCTGTAGTTTCACCATTCAAGATTCTCCCTTTTATAAATGTAACAGTTTTCTTTTTATTTTTGATGGAGACAGGAGCCTTCTTTAAAATGTGGTAGAATATCTGGCCTGCCAATTCCAATGTTGCATCCTGGAAATTTATAAACCAAATCAATTTAGATTTTTTAAACACACGGGAACCCTTGAAAGATTTTCACAGTGGTTAGCAATGTCTGCTCATGTTCTATTGTAGGCATAACACTCTGATCTTAAAAAAAAAAACTTCCAGACAGGCCTGAACAGATGCAGCTGCCACTGTGAGGTTGTGTAGCACAAACTTCTCATTATCAGTCACAATAAGACAGTTTCAAGTGTAACCTATGAGCCAGCAGGACAGTTGGTGAATCTAACTAGAAAAGGACTGGACTGCTTATCTGCTGATATCAAAACATTCTGGCCAATGAAACGAATGTATTTGACATTGGATTTCAAGAAATAGAAGCTAGGAACAGTGGTCTTGCTTCTATTCATGGAAATTCTATCTGCCTTCATTGATGCACTGGAGCTGTTTAGTTCTAGTTCTTTTTCTCACTGATATCTAAGGATCAGGAAGAAAATTATGATGTTGAAAGGAATGGTGAGACTTAGGCAAGGAAAAGGGAATGAAATGAGACCAAAGCAACCAACCAAACAAACAAAATACCAGAGGACCAAGGGACCAACTTCTGTTTAAGTTAAGAGCTTTGCCCATTTAGCTACTCTTTGTTCTAGAACAATGAGCTTCCTTTTTTCTTCTCCCTTTTTCTTTTGCTCAGAGAAATGTTCAATGCAATGATCAGAGAACTCCATGCTTCTGAAGTGCAGAGTCAAGATCTATGTCAAAATTGTTGAAGAAACAGAAACAAAATGGACAGCTGGAGTGTTTGGCATCACTGATTTTATTTAATAACAAAGAGAATCTCAAAGGTAATTATTTTTACACTTTTACACTTGCTCCAAACTATGACTGATAGTTTTCTGGCAAACTAGGATAGTCTCAAAGGAATCTACAAGTTTATAAAATGTCAGAGTAATGAGAATTTAAATAGGATAGCCCAGTTATTGAAATTAAATTATGTAATAGCTATAATTTTAAGACTATAATTTCCAAAAAGCTATGAAGTAGCTCTATGAATTATGTGAGATAAAAGAGGATAAAATGATACAAACATGCTGAGAGTGATTATCTCTGATCTTTCTTCTTCTTAGACACTGATAGCTTGCTCACCTTCAGATAGTTAATGAGGTGAGATGAGTTGCCTGAATCCTGGCTTCCATGTTTTCACAGAAATGTTATCTTATTAGATCTGAACTCTGCTGGCTTTTCTGTGGGACTCAGGGTGAGGAAGTCAGTGTTGTGTGTAGGCATTGAAGCTTACATTGGGTAGGAGTTTTAATATGTAGATTAAGTGGTTTTACAAGAAAATCTGGATTCACAGAAGAGATAATTTTTACTCCTGTGTTAAGTGGCAATATCTTTTGATTCCTAACATGATTTATAACAGCATTACTATTTTAAGATCAATTTAGAATGTTACTTTGACATATGTATTTGTAGTTTCAATGGATAGCTTCCCTTATATTAAAAATCTAAGTAGACCATGCAAATGGCATGGGAAAAAGAATGTGAACTTCCCATTTGAGGAGACCTCGATTCTTATTTTGCTTCTCTCATTTTCTCATTTATATTTGTTCATTGTATGTGTAACTTGCCAATTATTTTAAATGAAATATTGTGTACCAGGTTCTCTGTGAGACACTTGCTTGTTTCTGCAACAACTAAACATTTTCAATAGATACATACATTATCTGGATCTCAGTTTCTTTGTATTTTTTTCTTGTGTGCATTCGTGTGTGCATGAGTACGTATGTGCACATGCGTAGAGCCCAGTGGTTAATATCAAGTGACTTTCTCTATTACTCTCCATCATGCTTTTGTGTCTCTGAATCTGGAGCTCACCAATTTGGTTATTCTGCCTGCCCAGTGATGCCCAAGACCCCTCCTGTCTCCACCTCCTTGACATTGGGATTATAGGTAAGTGCTGCAGCACCATTTTTTGTGGGTGTTATAGATCGAAACTCAGATTCTCACTACGCCATCTCCCTAAACCCCTTCATGTTTTTTAAAAAAGTTAGGCAACATAATCAGCATCATCAGATTTTGTGGAGTGAAAGAGTGAAGTTGTGTGATTTGATAGAGAACAAATACAGATCTCACATGTATAACCATCATGGACCACAGGCAACCACTGATTCGGTCACTAACTGTAACTCCCTTTACACTAACAATGCAACCTTAAGTTCATTGAACTGCTTCCTCACTGGTGACCACCAGCAGGTTTGCTACTTTCTCCCCTCTGTTCATTAACCAGATCAAGAATCTTCCCCAAACTTCACTTGTTCCTTTTCCTAAGCTGCAATCACTTGACAAAACTTTCTGTTTTGTTGCAAAGCTATTTTTGTGAAATCTACTTATTGCCTCTTAGCTCTAATTCCTCCATGCGATATGTGGTTTCCGCTCATTCACTTGAACCTTAAATGCACATTCATCAAGAGCATATTAGAGAATGCAAGAGTGAACACTCAGTGTAGAGCTACTCTTCATGAGTAGCTTTCTCTTCTTTCTCCAGAACTCTTGAAAACTTCTACTTCACTTTTGTCTTCTCTCTCTCTCTCTCTCTCTCTCTCTCTCTCTCTCTCTCTCTCTTTCATGTGCGTGTGTGTGTGTGTGTGTGTGTGTCTTATGGATGTGTACATGTGTCTATGGAAATCTGTGTGTTCCTATGTATGCATAAATGGAGGACAGAGGTCAATATCAGGTGCTTTCCTCTATTCTGTACATTAATTTTTAAGACAAGGTCATTAATTGAACCTGAACGTCCCAGTTTGGCTGACTACCAAGGCCTCTGGGATCTCACTGTCTCTACCTCACAGTGATGGGATTACAGGTGTGAGGCTCCACACCAGGCTTTTTTACATGGATACTGGAGATCAAAACTCAGGTCTTCATGTTTACACAACAAGCCCTTTACACACTTCACCCAAGGCACTTTTTGAAAATTTAGAGTTAATTTTTATTTTATATAGATGAGTCTATTGTCTGCATGAAGTTAGGTGCCCCTGTGTTATTCACAAAGGTCAGAAGAGGGTGTCAAATCTCCTGGAACTGGAGTTACAAATGGTTGTTACCTGCCATGTGGGTATTAGGAATTGAAACCATGTCTTCTGCAAGAACAACCACTTCTCTTAACCTCTGAGCCATCTCTCCAGCTCCCAAGTTATTTTTTAAATAACATATATACAGAGGAGTGGAATGATCACTGACATAGCTAGATGAAATTAGAAAATGAGCCTGATAAAGTTGTGCATACAAAGAATGGACTATAACTATCTTAGTTTTCATTAAAATTCAGTCCTCCAAGTTCTGTGCTGTCTCCTCCAAAGTAATTACTGTCAGGACCCCAGGCATAGTGTTTAAGTTGTCTGACTTAAATTTGAATCAATAGGATCATGGAGTATTTAGTTTATTGCAACTCCAGGAAAGGAAAGAAAAGAACAATGCGTTTTTCTCAGTTACCTAAGATATTTATTTTATCTATTATCTAATTTTTCTTTCATTTCCTCCTTCCTCTCAGCAATTACAGCTCAGCCATATTGAATCATGACATGATTTTATTAGACTTTCATGAGGACTCATCCTTTATCCTTTTAATTTTATTTGACTTTTAGTGTATATATTGTTATTATGTGAAAAACACACAAAGCCCTAGGATTGGGACATGACATTATCTCATTTTGCCAGTGAGAAATGGTGGAGGTTAAGCCCAAGAACAATATGTTTCTTTTTACATTGTGTCAGATGTTTTAAGAAACAATCACTTGAGGCCCACTGCCAGATGTGTGATACCTTGCCTTGAATGGTTCATCAGATGTGTCTCAGAGCCCTCCCAAATAATACAGTCTATTGCTGATACCCTTAGATGCCCACCAAAACCTTATAAGATCCTATTGCTGAAGATGCCACATACATTGATTGATCTCCAGACATGGAGAAATCAAGGTGGTATTGACCAGGAAGCTTCCTTTATGTTGTATAGCTCTCATAGTTTTGGAAGGTGTTATGGAGGAAGTCCTTATCAATCTAACCCAGCTGTAAACCCTGGGAACTTTAGTAATGACCTGTGTGGAAGGTATATATGTTATGGTTAAATAGTGGCATGAATACTCCAAAGAATCCAACTGATGTCTGACTAGGTTTAAGGCCCACTCCACAGTAGGAAACACATACCTGGTATTGTACAGCTGGACAAGAACCCATGATTGTGGAACACACTGTCCAGTGGACCTAATGTTAAAGGCCCTGTAAATTCACATCTCTCTACCTGTAAATTAGTGCAGCTCTCAGAACTCTTTGTAGGTGGGATGACAGTTAATGCAGAAACTCTCAACTAATCATAGTGCAGAGAAAAAACAACTGTATAGGGCTAAGCCATAAATGGAACATGTATATCACACCCCTCCTCAAGGTTCAGGTACCATCTTGGAAAAGGAGAAGAAAAGATTGTAAGAGCCAAAGGTTATGGAGTACTGGAGCAGGACTATGTCTTCCTGACACGACAGGGACTCTGTGCTCATGAACTCATGGCATCAGTGGTTATCTGCACAAGATGTACACTAGATCAAGCCAGACAATATTCTAACATAGAGGGGGAAGGAATTCTCGACTTCCCAGCCCTAGCCAAGGAACTAAGGAGAGTTGATGGTTATGGGGCAGGGGGAGTCAGTTTTCTTTAAGAACATATGTCCTGGCAGATTGGCCATGTTCCAGTGGATTGCTCCATACAAATGGGCAGCACAATTGAAGGTGATGAATTATTAAATTAAAAATGAAAGACATTAGTTTGACAGGTGTAGAGATATGTGTGGGTCTAAGAGGGTTTAAGAGAAGTTTACCATGAATAAATTGAATGAAATTCTCAAAGGAAATAAAAATATTTTAAAACCCACTATATTTATATTTTTCTTGTGTATGTTCCATTTAAGTCAATATAGGCGTAGATTTCATGACATTAATGCATTTCTTGACAGTTCACAATAGGATTATGATTGGGAGCTGGAATAAAAAATGACCCAAATATAGTTGGAGAACATGGGTCCCGGAAGGCATCCTTCTCGGGATGTTGATCCCTGGATTCATCATCTCTATCTTGCTTGCTCTAGCTTTCTCTGTTTCACTGTTTCCTGGCTGCTGTGGGCTGAACAGCCTTACCTCAACTTTTGCTTCACTCTATGATGCTCCACCTCTCCATGGGCCCCAATATAGCAGAGCTAAGTGATCACAGACTGATAATTTGAACCACAGTAAGTCTTTCCTCTTCCAACTGTATCTTCTCAAGTATTCTGATACAGAACAGGAAGCTGATGACAACAAATATTCTGCTTTGATTTTCTGCAGAAACAAAATGATGACTTTGGTATTGCAAAATTTAGAGTTGATTTTGTGAGCTTAAAATTCCAGATTTCTGGGGGCTGGAGAGATAGCCTAGCGGTTAAGAGTGCTGACTGCTCTTGCAGAGGTTCGATCCCCAGCACCCACATGACGGCTGAGAACCGTCTGTAACTCCAATTCCAGGAGAACTCCAGTTCCAGGGGAATCTGAGACCCTCTTCTGATCTCCGCGGCATTGCACGACACGGGTGCACAGACTTGTATGCAAACAGTACATTCATACACATAGAAAATAAATAAGTAAAATAAAAAAAATAAAATTCCAGATTTCTAATTCATATTATATCATTTTAAAAATTAATCTAGCAAGATGATTTCTATAGTTCTAAGGACTTCAAGTACAACCAAACATGAAACTATATAATTTGTCCATCTACCAAGAATATTTGGTTGAATATTATGTTTGTATAAATTTAGAACAGACACAAATGAAAGTGTTTTCTGAGTTAAGTGCATGAGCACTGAGCTCACTCGTTTAAAGCACTCATCCTTTTATCTTGGTCACTAGGATACAGCCACAGGCCAGACTAAGAAGCTCATGAAACATTCTTCATTGGCAGCACATTTTCAGAACGTTTTTGTGAAGTTAGGGTGGTACAAAACATTTTCAGACCAAGTTACAGACAGCCAAGTAGACTGTCAGTGATAATTGACAGGAAGCAAATAAGGACAGTTATGAGATGAATTAGTTTCTGTCGGGCTGTACCCAAGCAGATGGTGCTGAGAAGGTGGTATTGAAGGAGGGATAGATAAAAGAAACAGTGCTGCTTTACAGTGAAGCAAAGAAGGCATGTGTACAATGACATTATTTTATAGCTGGGCTGAACCACATCTACAGTCATCTATGCTTCAGAGCATACACCCATTCCCCAAAATAAAGACAAGAAAGTCTAATGTAGTGGTTTTCATGGAGATATTAAAAATGTAAAACTCTGAGACTGAGATAAACTTATATGCATTGTTTAATGATATGTGTACTGAAGGCTTATACCTCACTAGTTACATATCCTGACAGTCAAATTACAAGTAGAGGGCAGAAGATCAAATTGGAAACTTTCACCTGACCTCCCCTGAAAACAGAATGCATGTATGTCACAAAATTAGAGACAAAAGGAAGGAAGGAGATGTGTGGAGCCTCACTATGATGTTCCTAGGGCCTGGACCACTCCACATACTTTGTGCTCCAGTGAAAAAAATAACTGAAACTAAATAATTTGTAAATGACAGAAATTTATTTGTCATGATGTAAAGGTTAGGAAGTTCAAGATCAAAGTGTCAGAAAGATTGCTGTGTGGTAAGGCTTGCTGCTTGTTGCCTGTTCCTAAATGGTTCGGTATTACTGAATTCCTTGGAGGAGAGCCACTTGGTGTTCTTACATGCAGAGGGCAGGATGGCCAGATGTTCCATCCATCCTGGTACCTTTTGTATCTGTGCTTATCCTGCCACCTCCTTATTTAATCATTCCCCAATGGACACATCTCTTAATGCAGAAGGCACGTGACTTACAAAGGCTCCATGTATGAGTTTTCTAGGTTCTGATGCATTCTTATGAACATAGGCCATTAAGAAACACATGGGTCTATGAAGATTTGGATTGCTTTCTCTTTTAGATTGGCTTGTTTAGTTATTAAACACATATTTGACTTAAGATATTTTCTCCTATGATGGATTTATCACAGTGTAATTCCTCAAAGTGTGGCAACAACTATATTGTACGTATGGCTGTCAGGATTGCCACAGGTCGTCCCTGAGAAAGCTACACACTGAGTCACTTGTGGGAGTTGATGTTCTCTTTCTACCATGTGGGTCCCAGGGACTGAACTCAGGTGATCAGGCCTGGCTGACAGCTAGTGCTCTGCCTGCTTGGCCATCCTTCTACCTACATCACCAGGTCTTTTCACAGTTTAACATACACATGCAGGTATGTGTCCTGGGTCCCTCATTCCATTCTTCTCCTTGTGCTCTTGTCTTCCTGGTTCTAATGCCTTAACACTGCCTTTTCCTAAGATACTAATTTTTATTTTTAATTCTTAACATATTTGCAAAATGCAGTCTCTCATTGCTGTTTTAGATCAACAACAAGAATACATACATTCTTCTATGGTCTATTTACCTAAACACAATAATATATTAGATATATAGCCCATCAGGGTATATGGATATAACACTAATTAATTTTATTGCATTGTGCAACTAATCTATCATTTTCAGGAGATCCCACATGGAATGCCCCATGGCGTCTCAGCTTGATAGATATAAACACTGTTGTAAAGAATATTTTGGCTTATGTCAATTTTATGTCTATAAATTTATTTTTGCAGATACAATCCTGGTAGAAGTTTGGCTGAGGTCTTTATTACACTAATGGGTCAAATTAAATAAAATTCAAAGTTGCATTTATTTTTCTCTAATTGTGTAATCATGTTTATTGTCTATATTTTTGTTCATTTTTTCTTCATCGTTAAGTAACTACATCATTTCTGTAGTTACTCATTTGTCCTTTATTCCACTTAAAGTGAATTTATGCAATCAGAACATTAAAATTACAACATGTATCTAATTAACAAAATGTGCTGTTTGTGGAGTTTATAGTTAGAACTAATTTCCCTTTATGATTAATAGCTACCTATTCAATATGAATACTTGCAAAGAGTCTTCTTTATGAAGTTAAAATTCTGAAATGTTTGGAATATGACCCAGGACTCTTAACAATATAAGGAAGTGGTAAAATATTATCTCCTTCTGAAAGGTGTCCAGTTATACTAGAATCATTTCATCTCAAATTCTGCTTCCAAACTCTTACTTGTGTAAACCTCAGGAAATGATGTTTTTTTTATTTTGTTTCAATATCTATTTTTAAATACATTTTAAATAAGTCTTTTCTATGAGAAACGACAAATCACAGGAGCCACTGAGACTCATTTGTTTCAATTTAGAGAAAAGGAGCTTTGGAATGAAAGGAAATGCTTAAATCAAGCATCTTATCAGGACAGCAAAGCAGCCAGTATACAGGTATGAAAATGCTGTAAAGAATGATTATTCTGTACCATAAATATCTACTAATTATAGATAATGCCTTTGGCAAACACATGAAGGAAGTTAAATATCCGATAGCAATTCCTTGCTCTGCCCACACTACACAAAGTGAAGCCTCTGTGAGTAGCCTTTCAGAGCGTGCCTCTGGCCACTTGTTTTCCCAGGATCACCATCCATCAGTGGAAGGCATGGCTACACCAAGGATATCTATTTCAATGGTAATGCCACCCCTGTCCAGGTCAAGAGTTTGGGGAAAGCCAGGCTGGTGCCTGCCATACTACTGCATCAGAGGTAGTAACTAAGGAGTAGGATGACACTTTCATCTGGCAAATCTTTCCATGTCTTCCTCCACAGACACTACTGGATTCTTCTATTGTTCTGAAGGCTTTCAGAGCCATGGGATGTCCCATTCCTGTGGGTTTCCAACATTTGCCACATTGGTTGTCTAAAAGACCATGGGAGAGTTCTCCCAGGTGATCTATTGCCAGTATTAGTGTGGTGGTGACAGGCGATATGCATTAGTCAGTACTTACTAGGATGCAAAGTAAAAAGATGAAATTTATTGCATTAACTTTGCCATAACAAAAATATTGTCAACTGTGTTCGAATAAATACCATTCAACATCTTTTGTGGGATGAGTTTAGAATGTTATTGAATTAAATGTTGAGTTCATAATATTAAAATGTATGAATTTAGTAGAGTATATGAATTCAAAAATTCTAATTGAGTTTCTAATGATCAGTAGGTACATCCCACAAACATAAATTAGCTTAATAGCTGGTTTCATGCTTTCCCTGAAGAAGTATTTATTTTTCTAGAAGGCAGATTTCCAAGTCACCAAACCAAAATAGAATATTGCCCATTTATATGAGAATTATAGCCCTGAATGAGAGGACCTTACCATGATTTTCATAGAGGTCACAATGTTTGTTTGCTAGTTTCTCAACTTTATTACTTCCGCCATTATTACCACTCTATAATAATTTTATTCAAAGTACCTGTGTGTTTTCCTAAGTGCTCATAGCTTAGTTCTTACTGGTACTTCAACTTACAAAGGTGATTCTTCAAGTTCAAAAGCCTCAGACATGCCTGTGCATAATTCTGTCAGCTAAAGTCTCCATTTCAAAGTAAAAGATGTTTATGCCTTTCACATGTGGTATCGCAAGAACCACTTTCATCTCTTCTTATGACACAAGCAGTATTCCTCACCCAGAAAGACACACTTGACTTATTTCATATAGTCTGCTTGGGGAAAAGGACCTGATAGTTTTAAGCTTCTTCTATGAATCATCCCCCTTCTATCTCTACCTTGTATTGAATTTATAACAATGTTGGCAACAGATTATTAGAGTGCTCGGCTGTGCATGCCTGTGCAACTACTGGGTTGTGTGACCTCAGGCTGACTTTTACCCTATACTTATCTATGTGGATGTCAAAGGGAAATATTTTAGCTCTACATCAACACTATTAGATTTTTAAATTATTTCTTTTTGGTAGCAATTTTGTTGATCGATATGGTAATTTAGTATGCATTTACAATTGTCAAGTGTTATTCTTGTTGTTATGGTGGATAGCAAGACTCAGGCTTCTCTGAATATGTGCTCATTATTCTGTTCTAGAAGGACCCATGTTTTTTACATACACAAAAGTCAGAGAGAGTGAACCACAGGGGCAAGAGTAGAGAACAGGAATGATGGAGACATAAAGAAGAGGAGACTGCTCTTATCAATGCATTCAGTTCTGTCCTAGCCATCTCTCCCCTTGGTCCACAAAGCTCACCTTTACTTGAAGGATGTTGGCCTTTTCCAGTCCTCTGGAACAAAGGGTCCAGCCAATTTACTGAACTCAGACATAGGAATGATAATACAGGGATGAGTTACATCCCAATAGAAGCATGTATTATTATCCTTTCTTACACTGCACAAATATAATAAAGGGATAGTAAAATAGAAGCTATTTAAAGAACAGGAAAGTACCCCAGTCAATGCTCATCTAGAAAGATTTATGAATGCCATGTGAGAAAAATATTAAAAAACAATAACACTTAAAGAAAATTAGAGTTATTGTTATGAAAGCAAAGTTGGGCCATCTTGATAAGTACAAGTGTGCTTATCATAAGCATTGTTTGTGAATATCTGGTGATGAAGTAAATTTCTTCAGGAGCATAATCCATGGGTATTAAAGTCACAACAAATATTTCTCTGAAGAAGCCTTTGTACTCTTCATGTTATCACTGGCAAAGAGCCTGCCAAGCTGTTTATAAAAATGTATGCTGTGTGCCACATTGGACACCAACAGAGACAGAGGACCATTATGTTCTTATTTCTATCAGCCACAACTGTGCTAAGCTCTGCATTTGTATGATTATTTTTGGTAATCTTCAGAAAACTGAATCCAATGGTGTGCTATTACTACCGACAAATTAAGGATCTGGATAGTGAGGCAGAGAGATTAAGAGATTAACTCTCCCCAAAGTCAGATGCCAATTAAGTCACTGTAGAACTTTATATTTTCTTCTCTTAGGATTTAAGTACCAAATTATATTATTTTCTCCTTTGACCAAAGAAAATATAAAATCAGAAAAGTGAGCATTAGTGAGTTGGTTCAGTGGAAAACATGTTCGGTGCCAAATCTGACAAGCTGAGTTTAATGCCCAGGACCTATATGGTGGAGGTAGAGAACCGACTCTTGCAAGTTGTCATCTTACTCACACACACGCACACAAGGGTATGCACATGCATGCATGTGCACATATACACACAAACACACAGATACACGTACTAATTAAAATAAATTAAAAAATAAGAAAAGCGAGTCTCTTTTTAAACATGGAATAAATCATAATCATGATAAACCTTAATGACACAAGGTTATTAAAGCTGTGTTGTTTTGGTTCTATGCCAAGATGTTCACTGATACAAAGAGCAGAGGCTATAACCTTTCTGACAAAGGCATAGAATCTTAGCCAACAAGCCCCTTATACAGTTTGAAACTCTAAGGATATTTCAAAGTAATAGCTTTAGTGTGTCCACAGAACAAGAACTAATGGGAATTAATTGAGTCACTATCTAATCCTGTTGTTAATGGGAAGTGTTCATAAGAAAGTTGATCAGAGTCAAGACTCTCAACTTGTTTAAAAGTAGGAAACTAACTCTATTCTTTTTTTTCATTTTTTATTGACGTTTCATGTATTTCATATAACATTTCTTAATCAAATTTAGACCTAATTCCCATTTATTGTGCCCTCCCCATCAGAGGTCATGCATTCTGCCATACATGTCTTTCTCTTCTTTTTTTTTTTTTTGGAATTCACATTTTTCCCCTTTAATTTTATATTACTCTAAAGTATGCATACATACTCTCTCCCCATATACCACAATTAAAAAGTCTGAAAGTAAGTGGTAGGTTGAGGAATTCCAGGTCCTGTTAAGGTATTCTCATTATAATGGCACAGTTTTCTTTTTCTGGATATTATATATATTATTATATATAATATATATATATATATATATTGCTCAGTTTGCCTTACTATTATGTATTTGGTGCTAGAACAAATGAGGGATTACCATTTGTCATTTGTTTTGGGGCACTGTGTTACTTCAACTTAGCATATTGTCTTCTAGTTACATCCATTTACCTGCAAAGTTCATGATGTCATCTTTCTTTTACTCCTGCATAGAACTCCATTGTGTAGATGTACCACATTTTCTCTATCCACTGTCAGTTGAGGGGCATTTGGGTTGGTTCCAGCTCTTCACTATTGTGAAGAGAGCAGCAATGAACATAGCTGTGCATGTATTTCTGCAGTAGGATGAGACTTGTGGGTATATACCCAGGAGTGGTATGACTGGGTCAGGTGGTAGACTCATTCTGAGTCTTTTAAAGGTTCTCCACACTGCTTTCTATAGTGGGTGTACAAGTTTACATTCCCACCAGCAGTTGATGAGTGTTCCCCTTTCCCCACATCCTCTCCAGCATTTGGTGTCTTTTGTTTTCATGATCTTAGCCAGTCTTACCAGAGTGAGATGATATCTTAAAGTGGCTTTAATTTCCATTTTCTCAATTATTAATGATGTGGAACACTTTTTAAGATGTTTCACAGCCATCTTTATTTCCTCACTTGTGAAGTCTCTGTTCAGCTCTTTACTCCATCTCTTGAGTGGGTCATTTGTTTTCTTACATCTTTGTTTTTGAGTAGTTTATATATTCTGGATGCTAACACTCTGTCAGATGTATCAGTGGTGAAGGTTTCCTCCCACTCTATGGGTTTTCTCTTAACTTCATTGATTGTGTCTTTCACTGTATAGAAGCTTTCCGGTTTAATGAAATCCCACTTGTCAATTTTCAACCTTATTTCCTGTGAAGCTGCTGTTTAATTTAGAAAGTCTTTTCCTACTTCTAAGTCTTGTAGTTTGCTGACAATGTTTTCTTGTATCACCTTCAGAGTCTCTGGCTTCCCATTGAGGTCTTTGATCCACTTGGATTTGATTTTTGTACAATGTGAGAGGTAAGGATTTAATTTTATTTTTCTACAAATGGTGATCCAGTTTTGCCAGTACCATTGGCTGCAGATGCTGTCTTTCCTCTACTGTGTCTTATTGACCCCTTTGTCAAATATGAGGTGGCTGAAATTGTATGTGCTCAAGTTTGGATCTTCAATTTTGTTCCATTGGTCTGGGGGTCTGTTTTTGTGCCAGTACCAGGCTGTTTTTATGACTACAGCCCTGTAACATAGTTTGAGGTCTGGTATAGTGATCCGCCCTGCATTACACTTTTCACTCCAGGTCACTTTGGCAATCCAAGGTCTTTTGTTTTTCCATATGAATGTAAGGATTTTTTTTCCAAGTCTGGGAAGAATCTCTTGTGGATTTTAATTGGGATTTCATTGAATCTGTATATTAATTTGGATAGAATGAACATTTTTACTATATTAGTTTTTCCAATCCGTGAGCATGGGAGGTCTTTCCATCTTCTGATGTCTTCTTCAATCTCCTTCTTCAGGGATTTAAAATTTTTGTTGTAGAGATCTTTGGTGTCTTTGGTTAAGTTTGTTCCTAGGTTTTTTTTATTATTTTGTGGCTATTGTGAGTGGGAAGGTCTTCTTGCATTCCTTCTCTGTCTGTTGTGATATTTCCCTTTTCAACATGAATACTATTGATTTGGAGTTGCTCTTTCTTTCTTTTGGTTAACTGGGCTAGGAGGTCTATCTATCTTGTCTATCCTTTCAAAGAACCAGCCTTTGGATTCATTGATTCTTTTTATTGTTTTCTTTGTTTCTATTTCATTTATTTCTGCTCTGATTTTTGTGATTTTTTCCTGTCTGTTGGGTTTAGGGTTCAGTTGCTATTGTCTCTCAAGTGTTTTTAGCTGTAGTGTTTGTTTATTTGTAGTCTTTCTGCTTTTTTGTAATATAGGCACTGAGGGCTATAAACTTCCCTCTTAGAACTGATTTTTAAATATACCATGGGTTTTGCTGTCTTGTATTATCTTTTTCATTGGTTCCAGGAATATTTTTCTTTATTTCTTCCTTGAGCCATTCATTATTCAGGAATATGTTGTTTAGTCTCCATGTGTTCTCATAGATAGTTGGGCTTATTCTGGTTTTGATAAACTAGAAGACATTATATGCTAAGTTGAAGTAACACAGTGCCCCAAAACAAATGAACAAATGGTATCCCTCATTTGATTCTAGCACCAAATACATAATAGTAAGGCAAACTGAGCAATATATATATTATAATATATTATATATATAATATATATATATCCAGAAAGCAACTGTGCCATTATAATTGAATACCTTAATGGGATCTAGAATTAACCTACCACTTATTTTCAGACTTTGTAATTGTGATATATGGGGGGGAGGATATGTATGCATACTTTAGAGTAATATAAATTAAAGGGGGAAAAATGTGAATTCCAAAAAAAAAAAAAAAAAAAAGAAGAGAAAGACATGTATGGCAGAATGCATGACCCTGTATGGGGAGGGCACAATAAATGGGGAATTAGGTCTAATTTATTAAAAAATGTTATATGAAATATACAGAACGTCAATAAAAAAATGAAAAAAAAAGAATAGAGTTAGTTTTCCTACTTTTAAACAAGTTGAGAGTCTTGACTCTGATCAACTTTCTTATGAACACTTCCCATTAACAACAGGATTAGATAGTGACTCAATTAATTCCCATTAGTTCTTGTTCTGTGGACACACTAAAGCTATTACTTTGAAATATCCTTAGAGTTTCAAACTGTATAAGGGGCTTGTTGGCTAAGATTCTATGCCTTTGTCAGAAAGGTTATAGCCTCTGCTCTTTGTATCAGTGAACATCTTGGCATAGAACCAAAACAACACAGCTTTAATAACCTTGTGTCATTAAGGTTTATCATGATTATGATTTATTCCATGTTTAAAAAGAGACTCGCTTTTCTTATTTTTTAATTTATTTTAATTAGTACCGTGTATCTGTGTGTTTGTGTGTATATGGTGCACATGCATGCATGTGCATACCTGTGTGGCGTGTGTGTGAGTAAGATGACAACTTGCAAGAGTCGGTTCTCTACCTCCACCATATAGGTCCTGGGCATTAAACTCAGCTTGTCAGATTTGGCACCGAACATGTTTTCCACTGAACCAACTCACTAATGCTCACTTTTCTGATTTTATATTTTCTTTGGTCAAAGGAGAAAATAATATAATTTGGTACTTAAATCCTAAGAGAAGAAAATATAAAGTTCTACAGTGACTTATTTGGCATCTGACTTTGGGGAGAGTTAATCTCTTAATCTCTCTGCCTCACTGTCCAGATCCTTAATTTGTCGGTAGTAATAGCACACCATTGGATTCAGTTTTCTGAAGATTACCAAAAATAATCATACAAATGCAGAGCTTAGCACAGTTGTGGCTGATAGAAATAAGAACATAATGGTCCTCTGTCTCTGTTGGTGTCCAATGTGGCACACAGCATACATTTTTATAAACAGCTTGGCAGGCTCTTTGCCAGTGATAACATGAAGAGTACAAAGGCTTCTCAGAGAAATATTTGTTGTGACTTTAATACCCATGGATTATGCTCCTGAAGAAATTTACTTCATCACCAGATATTCACAAACAATGCTTATGATAAGCACACTTGTATTTATCAAGATGGCCCAACTTTGCTTTCATAACAATAACTCTAATTTTCTTTAATGTTGTATTGTTTTTTAATATTTTTCACATGGCATTCATAAATCTTTCTAGATGAGCATTGACTGGGGTACTTTCCTGTTCTTTAAATAGCTTCTATTTTACTATCCCTTTATTATATTTGTGCAGTGTAAGAGAGGATAATAATACATGCTTCTATTGGGATGTAACTCATCCNACATCCATTTACCTGCAAAGTTCATGATGTCATCTTTCTTTACTGCTGCATAGAACTCCATTGTGTAGATGTACCACATTTTCTCTATCCACTGTCAGTTGAGGGGCATTTGGGTTGGTTCCAGCTCTTCACTATTGTGAAGAGAGCAGCAATGAACATAGCTGTGCATGTATTTCTGCAGTAGGATGAGACTTGTGGGTATATACCCAGGAGTGGTATGACTGGGTCAGGTGGTAGACTCATTCTGAGTCTTTTAAAGGTTCTCCACACTGCTTTCTATAGTGGGTGTACAAGTTTACATTCCCACCAGCAGTTGATGAGTGTTCCCCTTTCCCCACATCCTCTCCAGCATTTGGTGTCTTTTGTTTTCATGATCTTAGCCAGTCTTACCAGAGTGAGATGATATCTTAAAGTGGCTTTAATTTCCATTTTCTCAATTATTAATGATGTGGAACACTTTTTAAGATGTTTCACAGCCATCTTTATTTCCTCACTTGTGAAGTCTCTGTTCAGCTCTTTACTCCATCTCTTGAGTGGGTCATTTGTTTTCTTACATCTTTGTTTTTGAGTAGTTTATATATTCTGGATGCTAACACTCTGTCAGATGTATCAGTGGTGAAGGTTTCCTCCCACTCTATGGGTTTTCTCTTAACTTCATTGATTGTGTCTTTCACTGTATAGAAGCTTTCCGGTTTAATGAAATCCCACTTGTCAATTTTCAACCTTATTTCCTGTGAAGCTGCTGTTTAATTTAGAAAGTCTTTTCCTACTTCTAAGTCTTGTAGTTTGCTGACAATGTTTTCTTGTATCACCTTCAGAGTCTCTGGCTTCCCATTGAGGTCTTTGATCCACTTGGATTTGATTTTTGTACAATGTGAGAGGTAAGGATTTAATTTTATTTTTCTACAAATGGTGATCCAGTTTTGCCAGTACCATTGGCTGCAGATGCTGTCTTTCCTCTACTGTGTCTTATTGACCCCTTTGTCAAATATGAGGTGGCTGAAATTGTATGTGCTCAAGTTTGGATCTTCAATTTTGTTCCATTGGTCTGGGGGTCTGTTTTTGTGCCAGTACCAGGCTGTTTTTATGACTACAGCCCTGTAACATAGTTTGAGGTCTGGTATAGTGATCCGCCCTGCATTACACTTTTCACTCCAGGTCACTTTGGCAATCCAAGGTCTTTTGTTTTTCCATATGAATGTAAGGATTTTTTTTCCAAGTCTGGGAAGAATCTCTTGTGGATTTTAATTGGGATTTCATTGAATCTGTATATTAATTTGGATAGAATGAACATTTTTACTATATTAGTTTTTCCAATCCGTGAGCATGGGAGGTCTTTCCATCTTCTGATGTCTTCTTCAATCTCCTTCTTCAGGGATTTAAAATTTTTGTTGTAGAGATCTTTGGTGTCTTTGGTTAAGTTTGTTCCTAGGTTTTTTTTATTATTTTGTGGCTATTGTGAGTGGGAAGGTCTTCTTGCATTCCTTCTCTGTCTGTTGTGATATTTCCCTTTTCAACATGAATACTATTGATTTGGAGTTGCTCTTTCTTTCTTTTGGTTAACTGGGCTAGGAGGTCTATCTATCTTGTCTATCCTTTCAAAGAACCAGCCTTTGGATTCATTGATTCTTTTTATTGTTTTCTTTGTTTCTATTTCATTTATTTCTGCTCTGATTTTTGTGATTTTTTCCTGTCTGTTGGGTTTAGGGTTCAGTTGCTATTGTCTCTCAAGTGTTTTTAGCTGTAGTGTTTGTTTATTTGTAGTCTTTCTGCTTTTTTGTAATATAGGCACTGAGGGCTATAAACTTCCCTCTTAGAACTGATTTTTAAATATACCATGGGTTTTGCTGTCTTGTATTATCTTTTTCATTTGGTTCCAGGAATATTTTTCTTTATTTCTTCCTTGAGCCATTCATTATTCAGGAATATGTTGTTTAGTCTCCATGTGTTCTCATAGATAGTTGGGCTTATTCTGGTTTTGATATTGAGCTTTACTGCACTGTGGTCTGATAGAATGCATGAAATTATTTCAATGCTTTTGCATTTGTAGAGGTTTATTTCTGTGTTCCACTAGGTGATTGATTTTGGAGAATGTTCCATGGGGTGCTGAGTAGAAAGTATATTCTCTGGTGTTTATGTGGAATATTGGATAGATATCTGTGAGGTCTATCTGGTATATTGTATTGTTCAGATGTCTCTCTGTTGATCTATGTAATGGGATCAGTGAGAAATCCCCAACTATTAGTGCTGGGAGCAATATGTGCCTTGAGGTCTTGTAGAATTGTGTGTAGAAAGTTCGGTGCACTGGAGTTTGGTGGGTATATACTCATGATTATGAAATCTTCATGGTTAATTGTTCCTTTGATAAGGATGTAGTGGCCCTCTTTGTCTCTTCTGATTAGTTTTACTTTGAAGTCTATTTTGTCTGATATTAGTATAGCAACTCCTGCTTGCTTTTTTGTTACCATTTCCTTGGAATATTTTTTCCATCCTTTCACTTTAAGTTGGTGCCTATCCTTGAGAGTAAGCTGGGTTTCTTATAGACAGCATATAGATAGGTTCTGTTTCCCAATCCATTCTCCCAGTCTATGGCTTTTGATTGGGAGTTCAGCCCACGAATTTTTAAAGTTATTATTGAGATATGTGTGCTGCTTCGTTTTACCTTATTTCCTGTTTGTATTCTTGGTTTAGGTTTGTATCTCTGGGTTTACTCATTACTCTTTCTAGGTGCTTGGGGATATTTCCTCCTTTCCTCTGACCTTTGAATTGCTTCAAGTACTTTCTTTTTTTTTAACTTTTTTATTTATTTATGTATATGTATGAATGTACTGTTTACATGCAAGTTTGTGCACCCGTGTCATGTAATGCCGCGGAAGTCAGAAGAGGGTGTCGGATTCCCCTGGAACTGGAGTTCTCGTGGAATTGGAGTTTCAGACGGCTCTCGGCCGCCATGTGGGTGCTGGGGATTGAACCCGGGTCCTCTGCAAGAGCGTCGGCGCTCCTAACCGCTAGGCCATCTCTCCAGCCCCCTCAAGTAATTTCTGAAGGGTTCATTTCCTGGACATGAATTCTTTCATCTTGTGAAGAAGCTCTTGGGGATTTTGATTGGGATTGCATTAAATCTGTATATGAGTTTAGGTA
>VZQC01004806.1:83520-165486 GCA_009823505.1 Rhizomys pruinosus
TGTATGAATGTACTGTCTGCATGCAGGTCTGTGCACCCGTGTCGTGCAATGCCGCGGAGGTCAGAAGAGGGTCTCGGATTCCCCTGGAGCTGGAGTTCTCCTGGAATTGGAGTTACAGACGGTTCTCAGCCGCCATGTGGGTGCTGGGGATCGAACCCGGGTCCTCTGCAAGAGCGTCGGTGCTCTTACCCGCTAGGCCATCTCTCCAGCCCCTGAAGCTGCCTTTTAAAGGGCTTCACAACATAAAATTCCCTCAGCAAGGCCTGGCCCAAACTGATGGCTGTGTACTTCATCTCTGTAAACTTTTAAGTAATGAGCTAAATATACATCATTCAATGAAAGTCTCATTTTTTTTATCTTGTTTGTTTGATTGTTTGCTTTTAATGGTTATTTTTGCATTTCATACAATATATCTTAATCATATTTAGATCCCTCCCCTACCAGAACCTTCCATAGTCTACCCACTAAATTTCATCCTTTCTGTCATATATTTTAAGTCCTGTCAAGTCAAGTGGTGTCCTTGGATGTCCCTCTATATCAGTTCATCCACTGAAGCCTGGCCAGTTCATCTAGACTCATTCCCTTTAGAAGGTCAACTCTCTCTCTCATGTTGTGATCTGCTGTCAGTAGGTCCTGAGCTATACTTGAAGCCTCCTGCCCATTTCCCCAGTTTTATGCAGGCTCTTGTCTTGTGGAGTTTGCATGGGACTTGTGCATGCTTTCACCATTGTTGTAAGTTCATTTTAGCAAATTAGCTTGGAAGATGCTTCTTTCTTATGTTCCTGCACTACCCCTGGCTTTTACAATGTTTCTTTCCCCTCTTCCATGATGATTCCTGAGCCCTGGGTGGGTGAGTTTTACTACAGAAGTCCTATCCAAGGATATGTACTCAGCAGTTTCTTATTGTCTACTCTTTGGATAGTTGTGGCCTTCTGTGTTCACTACCCTTTATTGTCTGAGGAAGAGTTTGCTGATAAGAGTTGAGAGAAACATTAGTATTCTCTCTACCCCCTGTTCCACTATGCTCCCTAAACCTTAGATATAAAGGCTTTATTGTAGATGTGTAACCTAAGTCTGGACATCTCTCAGACATTTATTTTTTGTGTGTGACCAGTTGTGGAATTCTGTAATAATCTCCATATTATTTGTCTCTGAGTAAATGGTACATGATAAAATAAAATGTAAAGATTTTTTTCAATTCTTTATCAAAAGGTGCAAAATATGAGATGACCACAGAGTAACATTTAGACAGATTCTTTATCATTGAAAAGGAATGGGTGAAAACTGATATTGAGGCTGACTATTTAATTTTAATACTAGATTTCATTTTACAGTGACTGCATGTAACTTGTTTTTTATTGTCTGTCAATCAAATAATAATTTTTCCTGATGATACAGCATTTTTATTTATTGTAGTACTTGCTTATTTTAAATATGCTTTTTCTTTTTCTTGTGGCCCAGATTGCATTATTATAAAATGGATTGTCACATACTGTTCAAGTCAGTCTTATGCTATTTTAAAAGCGTATGTTTAGTAACAGATTTAATTGTATTACACTAATGTTAATTACTTCCTTCTAATAATTACTAGTTTAATACTGAGGGCTAAAACAATACAAAACCTTATTACCAAATGCTAACTACACATTTTCAACAACAGGCAATTTCTTCCACTTTTTTCGGTGATATTTTATTTCATTTTATGTATACTGTTCAATAACATGCATATGTTGTTTTAGAAAATTCATATTCTTTGGGTTACATAAAAATTAATATAGTAAAAATATCCATTCTACCCAAATTAATATACTGAATGCAATTCCAATTAAAATCCCAAGGAGATTCTTCACAGGTTTGGGGGAAAAATTCCTTAATTTCATTTGGAAAAACAAAAGACCCTGAATAGCCAAAGTGAAAAGAGCAATATGGGGGGAATCTCTTTACCAGACTTCAAACTATACTACAGGGCTATAGTCATAAAAACAGCTTGGTACTGGCACAAAACAGACCTGTTGACCAATGGAACAAAATTGAAGATCCAAACTTGAGCACATACAATTTCAGCCACCTCATATTTGACAATGGGGCCAAGAAGACACAATGGAGGAAAGATAGCATCTTCAGCGAGTGGTGTTGGCAAAACTGGATCCCACTTATAGAAGAATGAAATTAAACCCCTACCTCTTGCTCTGCATAAAAGTCAACTCCAGATGGATTAAAGACCTCAACATGAAACCCCAAACTCTGAAGGTGATAGAGGACAAAGTTGGCAGCAGACGACAAGACATAGGTGTAGGAAAAGACTTCCTAAATCAGACAGCAGCTGCACAAGAATTAAGGTGGACAATTGACAAATGGGACCTCATTAAACTCAAAAGCTTCTGTACATCAAAAGAAACAATCAAGGAAGTGAAGAGAAAACCCACGAGTGGGAGGTGACCTTCACCACAGATACATCTGACAAGGTATTGAATTCCAGTGTATATAAACTACTCAAAAAACAAAGAAGAAAGAAAACAAATGAATCACTCAAAAGATGGAGCAAGGAGCTGAACAGAGACTTCACAAGTGAGGAATTAGAGATGGCTGAAAAACATCTTAAAAAGTGTAAAATGTGGCTAGCCAGGCATGGTGGGGGCACGCCTTTAATCCTAGCACTTGGGAGGCAGAGGCAGGCAGATCTTTGTGAGTTCAAGGCCAGCCTGGTATACAGAGCAAGTTCCAGAACAGCTGGGGCTACAGGGAGACCCGGTCTAGAAAAGACAAAAAAAAATAATAATAATTAGGGAAATGCAAATTAAAACCACTTTAAGCTATCATCTCACTCCGATAAGACTGGCCGGGATCAAGAAAACAAATGATACCAAGTGCTAGAGAGGTTGTGGGGAAAGGAGAACACTCATCCACTGCTGGTGGGAATGGAAACTGATACAACCACTATGCAATGCAGTGTGGAGAACACTTGGAAGACTCGGAATAAACTTGCCATCTGACCTAGCCATACCACTCCTGGATATATACTCACAAGACTCATCTTACTGCAGAGATACATGCACAGCCATGTTTATTGCAACTCTCTTCATAATAGCAAAGAGCTGGAACCAACCCAAGTGCCCCTCAACTGACAGTGGATAGAGAAAATATGGCACATGTACACAATGGAGTTCTATGCTGTGGTAAAGAAAGATGACATCATAAGCTTTGCAAGTAAATGGATGGAGCTAGAAGATATAATGCTAAGTAACACATTCCCAGAAAAACAAACGATGAATGGTATCTCTCATCTGTAGATGCTAGCACCAATTACCTAATTGTATGGCAAACTGAGCAACGTTAATGTGATCTGAAAACAACTGTGCTCTTATATTGTGAATCCCTTAAAAATAATTAAAAATTAAATTTAAAAAAGACACGTTACTTCTTGTAGTTGGAAGAATTGTTAGAAAAGGTAGCAAATGTATATTTATGTTTAGAAAACAATGAAATTTCCCAATTGTTTGTAATATTTCATAATACCATCAGGTTTCTATTCTGCCATGATATTTTTTTTAATTTTATTTATTTATTTCTGTGTATGAATGTACTGTCTGCATGTAGGCTTGTGCAACCGTGTCGTTCAATGCCGAGGAGGTCAGAAGATATTGTTGGATTACCCTGGAACTGGAGTTCTCCTGGAACTGGAGTTACAGACGGTTCTCAGCCACCATGTGGGTGCTTGGCATTGGACCCGTGTCCTCTGCAAGAGCAGTTGGCGTTCTTAACTGTTTGGCCATCTTTCCAGTCCCCATGCCATGATATTTTTATATATTACTTGCCATACTGAACTATCTTCACATATAAAACATTGTTGAATTAAAATAAGAATTAAATCTTTGTCTTGTTCTTGATTACAAGGTCAGAGTATTATGGTTCTCATTGTTAAGTACAATATTCATAAATGTTATTTGTATCTACAAATACCTAGATTGATGAACTTTCTTCATAAAAAATTCTTTGCTCTAGTAACTTTGAGAAATGTGGTTTTTGAATGTTAATTATATCAAGGTTATTAATAGTATTTTCTAAATCTGAATCATAAGGAATTTTCTTTGTATTTGTTCTGTAAATTATTGAAATAACAATTTTGAAATCTCATTTGTGTAGACTTATTGCTAAATTTGAAGTTATATTAAGTTTTCATTTTTTTTCTTAAGGGTAGCTTATTGGTCACATAAAGAGGTGGTATTTTATATCTTTGATTAATATGAATCTTTTATTCTAAATGTATTTTTCCAGTAATATTTATTTTCTGAACGTATTTGTCCCTGATTTGTCTAACATCATTACTATTTATTTGTTCATTCCTTATGCCATTAAGAAGAATATAATGTTCAACATTTTCTCAATATTTAGACTGTAAGTTAGTCTTGTTTAAAAAAGACTATTTTCTATGCTTTGCCATTTGTTTTTTATGTGAGATCTCATCTTGCTCAAGCTTGCTACAGATGGTGATCTTAATCTCCTTACAATCCTGGGAAATCACATTTAGTTAAAATGAGTTTCCTGTAAGCAATTCAGACAGGTCATTTTTTAAAAAATCATTGCTATTTTTCTTGTTTTGTTTTGTTTTTTAAATTAGTGTGACCATCTGTTCTTATAACTGAAGTGTTTCTTCAGACTATAGTCTCTTAGATATTCTTTGTGTGAAAGATGTTTGAATTGTCTACAGACTGAAAGGCTGAAGATTTGTTGCTGTTTGATGCCTGGGTTTCTTTTATTTTCTTAATCTAAAGGGTTTTCCAGTTTCCACTTGTGCTGTTTCTGATGAGAAGTCTGATGCCATCTTGATTTTTGCGTAACAGTTTCCTCTGGTTGTATATTGTTAGAATTTGGGGTGAAAAGACACCATGATAAGGAAGCAGAAACTGACCTCAGTTGATGAAGATAGCCTTCTTAGCTAGAAGTGCAAACAACCTTTCCCTGAGAGGACGTTGTGTATGGGGGTTTTGAGAAATCAAAAATTTATAGGGACTCAGAAAATCCCAGAAATTGGGTCATGTTTTTTGGGTCATTCTGTGTTCCTTTCCAGAATCTGGGGAGGAAGGATGGGGAGTTCTGATGGGGGAACCAGGCATCTTCTCAGAGGGGATTGATAAAAGAGCCAGATGAGAGGCTGCGTGCTCTGAGATAGATGTTATCTCCTTCCTGTAGTGGAGAAGCATGGTGGGTGGATGGGATGATCAGTATGTTTGTTTTGTCACTTGTGAGGGAGATTTCCCTTCATTCCAGACCCCAAAGACATAAAAAGAAAGGAATGGGGGTGTTGCTTTCCTCTTAAGTGCTGGGGCAAGGGAGGACATAGCAAAGGGGTTGTTCAGGGTCCATTGGAAGAAGGAGTCTTCTGGTGGCATGGAGCAAGAAAATAGGCTTAACATGGTCTCTGGTAATGGCTTAGGCAGTCATATAGGTTGTTCAATAAAGAGATTCCATAATAATAATTGGAGACATTTGATTAAGCATAGTACAATGGTTTAGGGCATTATTGGGCTTATTTCTCTTGGCTGCAGGCAGACACTGCAGTGTTGAATTAGGCTGAGATTTAAAGTCTAATTAAATCTAATGCATGAGAGGTCTTAAATTTAATGCTTGGACTCTTAAAGAAATAAGTCAATTATTTTAATTTTTGTTATTCTTTCCTGTTTGGTGTTTAAATCTATATCATTGGCACAAATTAGTTTTGAATGAGTGTAAACAGTAGAAGGAAACATCATATTGATGTTTACAATAAATTTCATGGAGATGACAGTGAAATCATGGTTGGAGTAGTGTGGGAGCTATTCCACAGACAGAATGAAGGGGTGGGGTGGAAATCTACAGACAGAATTGAAGCTAAAGTGTAGAGGAAGTCAGTTCCTCGGGAGACAGGAAACTTGGAAACCGAGTTGCAGCCACTGGATAGTAGGACTCAGGGCAGAGTTGACAGCAGGCTGCCACAGGGAAAAAGTTCTTTTTAAAAACAAGTGAGTATTATTTAAAAGTTGGTTTAGAAACTAGTGAATATACCATATAAAAGTCAAAATCCAAAATAATGTTTTTTTTTTAGAAACAGGTTAGAGCAGAGCAAAAACAAAAAATAGTTCTTTTTAAAAGTGAACAAACAGTTTAGTGAAAGGAAGATAGGAAAGGGGAACAAAAAGAAATACTGAAGAAAAACAAATCTGAAATGTGAAAAATGAAACACATCATCAAATAAAAGTTTGTGAGAAATCTCACCAATAGAATGGATTAAGAAGAGGATACAACAAAGATAAAGTATAAGGAGATATGAACAAAGTTCCCTCCTCTGAAAGGAGCTGTAAATGACTAGAAAGTTGATGATGGAGAGAGTTTAGAATGTTGCAGGTCCAGAGCCAAATTCCTTAGACTATTTTAGTGAGCCTATTTGACCAATAGATTTATGACCAGTAGGTTAATCATTTGGAATGGACAGAGTTTTGCTTTGGGATGTTCAAACAAACCATTACGTTCAAGGAATCCCCAAACTAAGAGTGTCATCAGCATCTGAGTCTACAAAAATGATTTATAACTTTAAGGTAAAAACCCAAGAAAGATTTGCAAGAATACTGAGCCAAATGACTATGTGCCTGAACTCCAGGGAATTTGTAGGATAGTATGTTTTCTTTAGATATGCAGGTTCCCAGTAGAAATGCAGGCAAGGAAATTTCACAGTCAGGAGCCCTGAGAGATAAACTGAAACTGGGTAAGGGGAAAGCTTGAGTGGTAAGAAGCACCTGCAGTCGTGAGCTGTGTGATATATGCTGTGGGGGCTTCAGTCCCACAGTCAAACAGCCTGAAAGGGAATAGCACTGGGTTATGTCAGTAACATCCTGGAGATTATGTCAGATCTGTTTGTTCTAGGCAACAAACAGCTTATATAGGTCTAGGACAGGCATCCTCTACATCATATGGCCCCACCTACCAGCGACCAATCCCAAACCTCCATACCATCACACATCATCCCAGCATACCCAGAAAAGTGGGTTCAGACAAACAAGTCAGCTCATGGGGACAAGCAAGTGCTAGCATCAGGTGACAGGGTGCCCTGTATTAGAGCATTGCTTAGTGTGCTAACCAAATTGTGCTTGCACATGTGCAAGATAAGCCTGAATCCAGGACTGCTGTCTCACATCTCCCCCTTCTGTTTCTGCCTCCACAAGCTTTGAGATAATGACAGTAATGGGGATCAGTTGCCTTTGTCTGGCCCAAATGACCACAACTATTTTTTAAAAGCAATAAGCAACTCCAATGAGCAATGCCCATGTGAAAACCAAATACAGGTAAACCAATTAGTAAACATCTGTCTTCAATTCTTGTACAAGTTATCAAAGAATGAAAGAATCTGGTTGTATCCCAGGGTCCCCTAATCCAACTGGAGAGGTTTGCATAAGCCTGAGTGACCTTGGGCACATTGACCTTATAAGGGATCACACAAACATGCCAATAACACCAATCACAAACAGTAAAAATCATTTCAAATAAAATTTCAATTAGCAGGGTATATATGACTAAGTGTAAATGGTCACTAATAATTTTATCTTATGCAAGAGCCTTACCTGTTACAGCTGAAATGTTATTGACTGTTCCTGCAGTCTGAAAGGTATTTGCAATTGACAACCCTGAGACAACTCCTCTTTTAACTCCAACAATGATTTCTCTTTAATGGCATCATCATTCCCACTAAACTCTAACTGCAAAAATTATCTTTTTATTGAGCCTGCCACTTCCTTAAACTTCCCTTACTTCACAAAACCTTACTGTTTCCAAACTCCATCTTCCATCAGCACACTTCAGTATCCAGCACTAATCCTCGTCAAACCATTACCATGAGAATTCAATGGAGTTTCAGGACTAGCCCTTCTGTATTTGTAAGGAGGCCCATTGTAATCTGTTTTTCATATAACCCCACACATCCTTGGTTCTTTGCTTTACCTTACACAGTGGCCTATTTTATTAGAATATGAAGTTAAAATGAAAACTTAAGACTAGGGTTGTGTCTGTATTTATGTGCTATTGAGAAGTGGAGATTCTACAGGAAACAGGATTATGATTATTATTATTATTATTATTATTATTATTATTATCTTTGGTCTTTTGGGGACAGGGTCTCCTGCCAACCCGTCTACCCTGGAACTCACTCTGTAGACTGGCTGGCCTTGAACACACAGAGATCCATCTGCCTCTGCCTCCCAAGTGCTAGGATTAAAGGCATGCAGAAACAGGATTATTAAGAAAGGTGTCTCTGAGACCAAGATCATTCTGCACTGAATGATGTTAAAAGCAAGCCAGGCAGACACTCAGGCAGAGGGCACTAAATTGAGATGAAAGAAAAACAACATCTGCTGTACTTGAAATCTAACAGAGTATACTGTACTGTGCTGAGCAACCTCAAGGCTGAGAGAACTGGAGTGCACAGAATTTAAGAGGTTTAGACTGTGTTAAACTTGTAGGAAAAATCTTGGAGAACTGAAGGAGTCATGCAAAAAAGATAATCCCACCAAACTTGTGTCTTCCCTCAGCGGTTATGAGCACTGACTGCTCTTGCAGAGGACCCAGGTTCCATTCCCAGCACCCACATGGTGGCTAACAATCATCTGCTCCCAGTTCCAGGGAATCTGATGCCTTCTTCTAACATCTGTGGGCATTTCATAATATGGGTGCATTTGGGGGCATGCAGACAATACACTCATACACATAAATTAAAAATAATTAAAAAAATAAAATAAATTAAGAAATTGTGTCTTCTACTCCCAAGAAACATGAAGGATACCCAAATCTGAGATTGCTCAAATGTCATATCTAAAGTAGTCAGGCTGGCATGACTAGCCAAGGACATGTGCATCTCACTTACTCTTTCAGTTGTCTCTGAATTTCTTTTAATATCTAATACAGTTGTTCTAGTTTACTTTCAATTGCTGTGAAAAAACACTCTGAACTATAGCACACCTTACATCACTTGCCAAGAAAATAGCCCATATATGTGGCCACAGAGCAGTCCAGTGGAGGAAGTTCCCCAGTTGAGGCTCCTTCAACCCAGGTGTGTCATGTTGACACTAAAGATACCCAGTACAACTGACACTTTGTCAACCTAACACACAAAACATGTCACTTATGAACCATAATCTTTCCGTTTCCTGTTTCTGAGATATGTTGACATTAATATCACAACATAAGACAGTACAACATTAAAAGCTCCACAGTCCTTAAAAAATCCAAACACTTAAAAGTTCACTCTCTTTAAAAAACATTCTCTTAACTGTGTGCTCCTATAAAATCCAAAACAAGTACTGTCATAGTTCAAAGGGAAGACTTGAACACACCTAAGCAAAACCTAAGTCCAGCAAAGTTGCTGGAAGCTGGACATCTGGGATTCACTCACCATTTTCTGGGCGCCAAAGGGTTTTGACAGCTCCAATTCTCTGACTCTGCTGTCCACAACCCACGCAGCTTGTCTGGCAGGCCCAGGCCAGCTCCATTCCACACTTGCAGATGCCCTTAGTGGCTAACCCATGGGCTTGGTATCCAAAAAGCTGGGATCTCCACTGGAACGGAGATATACTTCACCAATGGGCTCTTCTAACCTATATTGGTGCAAAGCCTCAGCTTCTCTTTGGGACCCCTGAAATCCTGTGGTCTTCATTTGCAACCAAGGTTACACTTTCACCAGTGGCCTTTACTGGCCTCTTACAGGGCCAAGCCTTAACTGCTTTCTGTGGCCCCTTCATGCTTTCAACATCTCAGCCAGGAGACTCTTACACATGACCAAGTCCAGCTTCCAGCTAGAGATAAGCCCCTGGTCTCCTCTGGACCACAGCTTCTGTGTGTTGACCCTGAGGAAGTTCTTCCCCGAAGATTTTACCATAGTCATGCTGGTCTCTTGTTACTTATAGCTGATTTTTCAGCCCCAGCTAAGTGGCATCAATAGTCTTAGTAAAACAAAGGTTTAACTTCAGGTGCTGGTCTCTTGTTAATCAGAGCTGATTCTTCAGCTCTTGCCAACCAGAACCCACAGATTCTCAATTCAAAGCATTGCACAAACAGCCCTGATATCTATCAGCATAAGTGTTCCCAGTTCCACAGCAACAAATTTTAAGCACCCCAATGGCTTTTATATCCCAGAGTTCCAAAGACTTCCGCAATCCTCCCCATAACACCTGAGTCAGGTCTGTCACAGCAATACCACATGATCCTGATACAAATTTTCTGCCTAGTTTGCTTTCAATTGCTATGACAACACTCAGGAATACCAACTTGCAAAGGAAGGGGTTAATTTTGCTCACCTCGAAAAGATCACAGTTCAACACTTAGGGAGCCCAAGGTAGTATAGGAACTCAGGGAAGGAACCTGGAGGCAGGAGTTGAAGCATAGGCCATGGAGGAACCTATCTTACTAGATTGCTCCCCTGGCCCAGGCTCAGCCTGCTTTCTTATACAATACACAACAACCTGCCCAGGGGTGGCACTTCCCACAGGGTGCTGTGCCTTCCCACATCACCCAACAATCAAGGAAGTAGCACACATACATGGCCGCATGCCAGTCCAATGGAAGAAATTCCACAACTGAGGCTCTCTCAACCCAAGTGTGTCAAGTTGACACTAAAGCTATCCAGCACAGCAATATACAATGATGTAAATAGTTATTTTATTTTTTATGTTGCTTAGGGAATAATGATCATAAGAAGTCTGTGCCATGTAACTGGTTTTTCTAAATGTTTCCAACCCATGGTTGTTTGAATCTGTGGATATGGAATCTACAAATAGGAAAGACCAATTGTGCTACAATATATATTCATGTTAATCAATAATATATCTTTGAATATAAAGTGAATTTTTTCTTTATTTCTGCTGGAGCTTTTGATATTTTAAAGAAGCACTTTGAATATAAAGATTTGGGAATTCTAAGTTAAATTTTCCTCAGGATTTATTTCAAAGTTAATCTTTCCTGGTTCAAATAATTTGTTTCATGAGAAAGTGTCAAGTCACACAAAACACCAATTACCTCAGAGGGCCCTAAGCATATGTTTTCCTGGGATAGAGAGTAAATGAAAAGAATATAGAGAAGATCCAGCCAAGCATAGCAGATGCTCTGCCCAAGGGTTCTGGTAGGAACAAGCATAGTTCAAAGTCTCTCAGAACGGCTGAGCCATGGTCATGAGTAAATTGTGTTTGAATCTTGGATAAAATACTGAAGTTCAGTACTGAGAACACGGGAATAGTGCTGGGTTTTGAATGTGAAGTAACTAAAATTTCTGGTACTTCTGGTAAATCTGAATGCTGACTGTCTTGATGCTACTACCAAAAATAGTTAACCAGTAGACTACAGCAGCTCCAAGTTCAGTGATCATATGTCACTTCAGTGTGTGAATGTTCAGACTCATGAATTAAGTATATTCTTCGATAAGAGATTTATACAACTACTCGATGACTTTAATGAGCTCAGAAGCCCTGAGGACCTCTGATAACAAGTAACAATGACTGCGACTTAAATATCCTGTCATTGCCAATAGCACTGAATCTCTGAAGTGTCCACACTGGTTGGCTGCCCCTAAAGCAGTTCAAACCACCCCTGGTGTTTTGGGCCAGTAGTGTACATATGTTGCTGTATTCTCTGGGTTATAGCTTCATTCTATGGAAGATCCCATGAAACCACTAATAGTGAAGTTAATAAACTGGAATTAAACCTTGAAAATGACAGTTGTATGTATAGACATCTTGTTGCCTTATGAATTCTTGATATTAGTGCCATGCATTGGGTTACAATGAAGAATGGAGTGGATCAGAAAATGAAAATCATATCACTCAACCTCACATTAGGACAAGGATATTCTGTCTAATTCTGACTGACGCAATCCAGACCATTACCTACATGTTGATGTGCACCTTTCTGGCAACCAAAACACTGATTCCAAGCGAGTGTTGCTGGCATAGAACCAGTTATACCTTATGCTATTGGTGAGATTGTGTCCAAAAATTACATACAACTTATACAGTGGCCCGATCATATTTTATTTGAATTATACATCTACTATAGTGCACATTGAACCAGAAATATGCTAACACATTTGAGAAGAAATTGGAGTTATTTTTATAACTCATGACCCATTTTTCTCTCTAATAATACACGAATTTTCTGAGACCTCCATAACTAATTATCACAAATGGTATAGAATAAAAATTCAGACATTTTGCTACAATTCCAGAGTGTGAAGTCAGTGAGTCAGCAGGGTCTGTAGCTGTGGGGTTTCTGAGGAGTATCCAATCTCTCCTCTAATTTCCAGTGACTGAGTGCCAGCACAGTGCTGTCCTCCAGCCCACCCACCACATCCACCCAGTTTTCTCTCTCTCCAGACTCCTCTCCTGGGCTTCCCTTTTCTGCTTGTCATCACTTGTTGCAAGGATACCCATAATTTGCTTTAAGACCAACATGGTTTCTGGGATTACTTCAACTTAATATTTTCCCAGGCTGGCTTGGAACTTGCCATGTAGACCAGGCTGGCCTTGATGTCATAGAGACCTACTTGTTTTTGGCTCCCCGGATCTGGGATAAAAGGTGTGCAATGCCATGCCTGCCTTTGTGTTTTGTGTTGCTGGTTTTGCTGAAATTCTCATTGATTATGCTTACAAAGAACATTCTCTGAATGAGGTTATATATACATCCACAACTCTGAACTATAAGAGATAGATTACATAACTTTTGGGAGTCTACAATTAAATGCACTCAGTCAAAAAGGTATCACTATCAGGCTAAGCAAACTCTTGATGGTTACCTTTTAATACTTTTCTCCCTACAACAAATCCTTTTCTTGAATGTTAGTGGATGAGCAACACTATTTTTAAGTTTGCTAAACTACAAACCTCTATTAGTTCACTGTAAATAGTTCAAGTTGTTTTAGATAATATATTATATAAGAATTAATAGTAGTCTACTCACTCTTGTTTCCTCACTTAGTGTGCAGGAGCCTAAAATATGTCGTGTTATTCTTTTCATTGATGTCAAAACTATATCCCAAAATACATTTAATAAGCCATAAATTTTAAGAGCAGAGGGGAATAAATAGGTAAAGACACAGCCATGACTTCACGGCAGTTTCAACATATGTAATAATGAAACAAAAAAGTGAAGTCATAGAAGAATTTGAAAGAAGAGAAGGATGGGTGGGTGGGGGGGGAGGGAAAGGGAAATAAGCCTGAACTGAATTGGAAAAAATGTATGAAATGCACAAAGCATCAATAAAAACTAATTTAATTAGAAGAAAAAAAAAAAAAAGAAGAGGCAAGCAAGATAAATGAATGGAAAATGAATGTAATTAATTATTTTACAACAATCGAAAAATACAGCAGAGAAAGGCAGGAAAAAGCCACTGGCTTAGACATTGCTGCGGCTCCGGTGCCGTCTCTGTAAGGCTAAGGCCCTCACCCCTGTCCACCCACTGCTCTAGCAAACCAGCTTCCGTTGGTTAGGGGAGTTAACGACAAGACGCCACTTGAAGCCAAAGCTACTTGAAGCATCTGGCTGGATATCTATTTCTGGGGTATTTTCCTCAATCCCCTGTGAATAAGTTGGAATTCCCATTGTTAATGTTTCATGGGAAGGCACTGACCAGTGGAGACCAGGGAGTAATTGATATGAAAAGAATTAATAATTATTAATTCATTAATATTTAGAATAATTCATTAATTCTTTTGTTGTATGGCAAGCCTATTTCTGGGATACATTTTATAAACCACCTGGAAGTACATTTCCTGCCACTTCAGATCTACAATAGCTGTGGCCATCTTTTCCCAGATACTTAACTTCATAGCTTTATATTTATGTTTTGGTTCACTGGTCTTGTTTTATTCTTCTTGGTAACAAGTCCCCAAATAAAGTTATTTTAAATTTTTATTTATTTGTTTATATTTTTTTGGTCTTTTCAAGAAAGGGTCTCCCTGTAGCCCCAGCTGTCCTAGAACTCACTCTGTAGACTAGGCTGGCCTTGAACTCACAAAGATTCACCTGCCTCTCCCTACCCCAGTGCTAGGATTAAAGGCGTGTGCCACAACGCCCAGCTTATTTATTTATTTTAAGTGTAAGTGTTTATGGTGTTATGCCTATATGCATGCAAATTTACCTGTGTTGTGCAATGTCTGAGGAGGACAGAGTGGGCATTGGATCTCCTGGAATTGGAGTGACAGATATTGTTAGGCATCATGTAGTTGCTGGGATCCAAACCTTGGTCCTCTGCAAGAATAGCCACTGCTCTTAACTTCTGAACCATCTCTCCACCCCTCCAAATAAATTTGTCAGGAAGAAAATTTTGCCTCAGGATTTACTCCTAGAAAATCCTAAGATAAGATAAATTAATCTTGTTATTATCTATATTAACATTATTTTAAAAGTATAGAGGTATATTAAAGTAAACATATTTTTATAATAATTATCTCATTTAGAAGTTTAGGCAGACAGATTTAAATTACGATGTGTAGCTTAGGTTTGTTCATGAATATTCAATAAATATAGCCACTGTGTATTATACAAAAAAAAAGTTTCAGCAGAAAATTCTACTTAAAGCAACTAAAGTAATAAAACTTTTAACTTGTCACCCTCAGGGAGACACCTAGGAGGCCAGCACACACCAGTGGTGCAGAGGATCCAGTAAGCTGGTGGAGATGCAGTGCAGTCCATCCACTGAGCACAGTGTTAGTGATTCTAGACTGCACAGCCAATGTAGAAGAACTGACTGGCAGGAAGCACAGTGAGTGACCAACCAATCCTCCATATTAACATTTGAAATTAGCACCAGAATCCAAACAAAAAATAAACCCACATGCCAAAGCTGCAACAACAAAAAAATAACAACATGGGAAAATATCATAATACTGAACTTGACCAGTCCTATAGAAGATCCCTACAACAAAATCTCCATGGAAGGAAACCAAGACATGGACCTTAGAAGAACACTCATAGACATATTCAAAGAAAGCAAAGAATATAAAGAACAAATCACAGAACTAAGAGGAGAGAATGAAAAGCTCAGAAAGGATCTAGAAGGAAAGAATGATAAACTTCAGAAAGAACTATAGGTAAAGAAAATGTAAAATGGTAAATACAGACCTAAACAAAGAATGCAAACAAAAAATAAGTTAAAAGGAAACAACATGCATCTCTCCATAATAACCTTAAATATTAAGGTCTAAACTTCCCAATCAAAAGACATAGACTGAGAGAATAGATTATGAAACAGAATCCATTATATGCTGTCTACAAGAAACCCATCTCACCCTCAAGGATAAACACCAACTTAAAGTGAAAGGATGGGAAAAAAATATTCCAAGTAAATGGTGCCAAAAAGCAAGCACGAGATGCTAGTCTAATATCAGACAAAATAGACCTTAGAGTAAAAATCAGTCAGAAGAGACAAAAAGGGACATTACATCCTTATCAAAGGAACAAGTAACCAGAAAGTCTTCACAATCCTAAATGTTTATGCACCAAACACAGGTGTACTGAACTATATAAATGCAATTCTGCAGGTCCTCAAAACACAGATTAATCCCAGCACACCAACATGGGGGGACTCAATATTAACACCAGAATAACCAACTAGCTAAAAGAACACATGGAGAATAAACAACACAATCCTGAATAATGAATGGGTCAGGAAAGAAATAAAGAATGAAATAAAAGTATTCATGGAACTAAATGAAAATGACAATACAACACAACAAAACCTGTGTGACACTTTAAAAGCAGTCCTAAGGGAAATTTATAGCCCTAAGTGCCCACATTGAAAAAACAGAAAGGGAAAAAATAAGTGTTCTAACACTGCACTAAAAACATCTTAGAGACAACAACAAATGTACCCTAAACCCAACAGACAAAAATCAAGGAAGAAGTCAATGAAATAGAAACAAAGAAAACAATACAAAAAAATCACTGCATCTAAAAGCTGGTTCTTTGAAAAGATAAACAAGATATACAGACCACTAACCCAGTTAACCAAAAGAAAGAAAGAGCAACTCCAAATTAATAGTATTTGTAGTGAAAACAGAAACATCACAACAGACAATGAAAAGATCCATACAATCATATGGGGATACTTCAAAAACCTATACTCTACTAAACTTGAAAATCTAAGAGAAATGGATGAATATCTGAAATCCTGGGAATCAATGAAGCTTAACCAAGAAGAGATTGACAGCTTAAACAGACCCATAACATATGAGGAAATTGAAGATGTAATAAAAAACCTCCCCAATAAAAAAAGCCCAGGCCCAGATGGCTTCTCAGCAGAATTCTATAAAACATTTAAAGAGGTCTTACAAACTTTACTACTCAAACTTTTCAGAAAGATACAAACAGAGGGAAATCTCCCAAATACCTTCTAAGAAGCCAGCACCACTCTAATACCAAAACCAGACAAAAACACAGCCAAAGAAGAATACTATAGACCCATCCCATTACATTAATGAACACAGAGGCAAAAATTCTCAACAGAGTAATTGCAAATCACATACAGACCCACATCGTAAAGACCATCCATCATGATCAAGCTGGATTCATACCAGAGATGCAGGGATGGATCAATATATGTAAATCAGTAAATATCATAAAACACATAAATGGACTGAAAGACAAAAATCACACAATCATCTCAATTGATGCAGAAAAAGCCTTTGGCAAGATCCAACATCCTTTCATGTTTAAATTTCTAGAGGGAATTGGACTGAAGGGAACATTCTGAAATATAATCAAAGCCATATACAACAAACCCACAGCCAACATCATCCTAAATGGACAAAAATTAGAACCATTCCCCTTAAAGGCAGGAACCCGACAAGGCTGCCTCCTATCATCACTCCACTTCAATACAGTGCTTGAAATGCTTGCTAGGGAAATAAGACAAGAAAGGGAAATTAAAGAAGTACTAATTGGAATAGAGAAAGTCAAACTATCCCTGTTTGCAAATGATATGATAGTTTACCTAAGGGATGCTAAAAACTCCACCAGAAAACTCCTAGAAATAATTAAGAGTTTCAGTAAAGTGGCAGGACACAAAATTAACCTAGAAAAATCAGTAGCCCTTCTTTACACCAACAACAAGCAACTGGAGAAGGAATATAAGGAGACCTTCCCACTCACAATAACCTCAAAAAATAATAATAAAATAAAATAACTGGGAATAAACATAAAATTTTAAATCCCTAAAGAAGGAGTTTGAAGATGACATCAAATGATGGAAAATCACGCCATGCTCATGGATTGGAAAAATTAATATAGTAAAAATGTCCAATCTACCCAAACTGATATACAGATTCAATGCTATCCCAATCAAAAATCCCCAAGAGTTTCTTCACAGACTTGAAAAAAAATCCTTAAATTCATATGGAAAGACAAAAGACCCCAAACACTAAAGCAACCCTAACTGAAAAGTGAAATATATGGCGGATCACCTCACCAGACTTCAAGCTATACTACAGGGCTATAGTCATAGAGACAACCTGGTACTGGCATGAAAACTGACCCATTGACCAATGGAACAAAACTGAAGATCCGTACTTGAGCTCATACAATTCCAGCCACCTCCTTTTCAATAAAGGGCCAAAAAAAGCTCATTGGAGTAAAGATAGCATCTTCAGCAAATGGTGGTGGCAAAATGGAATCACCATATGTAGAAGAACAAAAATAAACCCTTGCCTCTCACCCTGTACAAAAATCAACTCCAAATGGATCAAAGATCTCAACGTGACACACGAAACTCTGAAGATGATAAGAGAAAAAGTTGATAGCAATCTACAAGACATAGGAATAGGAAAAGACTTTATAAATCAAACAGCAGCTGCATAGGAAATATGGTCAACAGCTAACAAGTGACACCTCATCAAACTCAAAAGCTTCTGTATAGCAAAAGAAACAATCAAGGAAGTGAAGAGAAAACCCATAGAGTTGGAGGAAATCGTCACCAGTGATACATCTGACAGAGCATTAACATCCAGAATAAACTACTCAAAAAATAAAGAAGCAAGAAAACAAATGACTCACTCAAAAGATGGAGTAAAAATCTGAACAGAGACTTCACCAGTGAGGAAGTAAAGATGGATAAGAAATATTTTTAAAAGTTTTCAACATTGTTAATAAAGAAATGCAAATTAAAAACACTCTAAGATATCATCTTAGATCAAGAAAACAAAAGACACCAAATGCTGGAGAGGTTGTAGGGAAAGGAGAACACTCATCCTCTGCTGGTGGGAATGTAAACTCACCACTGTGGAAATCAGTGTGGAGAACCCTTAAAAGACTCAAAATGAGCCTACCACCTGATCCAGCCTTACCACTCCTGGGTATATACCCACTAGACTCATCCTACTGCATATGCAATTGATACATGCACATCTGTGTTTATTGCAACCTCTTTTCACAATAGCAAAGAGTTAGAACCAAACCAAATGCCCCTCAACTGAAGAGTAGATAGAGAAAATGTTGTACATCTACACAACGGAGTTCTATCCAGTGCTAAAGAAAGATAACTTCATGAACTTTGCAGGTAAATGGATGGAATGTGAAGCCATTATGTTAAGTGAAGTAACACAGTACCCAATAAACAAAGGGGGAATGGTTTCCCTCATTTGTAGATGCTAGTACCAAATCTCCCAATTGAAAGGCAAGCTGAGCAACATTATTGTCATATTTCTTTCTATCTGAAATTAACTGTGATGCTATAAAGTGAATCTCATAATAAGCCCTAGAATTAACTTACTACTTACTTTCAGACATGGTAGTTAATGTATATGGGCACAATGTACATATTAATATTTTGGAGTAATATAAAATTAAAAGGATAAAATGTGAACTCCTGAAAATATATTGGAGTTAATATACAGTTTATTCCTGGAGGGCATAATTCTGGTACATATATGACATGTACATGAGCACACTTTGGAGCAGTAAATTTGGGAGGGAACCACGGCAGCATGAAGTCAAGGAACGGACTGCTGTGGTTGAATTTGGCCTAGGACAATAAACCTTTGCAGAGAAAAACTTTGGAGAGACTGAGAGAAAGATGCAGGACATGTATGGCAGAGTACATTAACTGGGGTCAGGTGAGGGGCAGGGAAAGGGTAATAATATGTCTAAATTGAACTAAAAAATGAGGAATGAAATACACAAATCATCAATAAAAGTATTATATTAAAATACAGAAAACAAATATTGGCAAAGATATAGAGATTTGGGAATTTGTGTTTACTGTTGTTGACTGCATAAATTGATATAATTACTGAGGAAAACAGTATAGCAGTTCCATAAACAAATAAATAAATAAATAAATGTCTTTAGGCTGGAGAGATGGCTCAGCAGTTAAGAGCACTCGTTACTCTTGTAGAGGACCCAGTTTAATTCTCAGCATCCACACTGGCAGCTAACAACCATCCATAATTCCACCAGGGGATCTGATGTCTTCTTCAGGCCTCTTCAGGCACTGCACACATGTGGTGCACTTACATACATGCAGACATACACATAACATAAAGTCATACACATAAAACAAAAATAAATATTTTAATTAAAAATATAATTACCCAAAATATTAAAAAAGAACTTTTAACTAAACCTCTTTTCCAATATTCAATTTTATATTGTTTAATTAGTTATATTTTATTTTTAGACCTATATATTCCAGGGACTGCTGAGATGGCCTAGCAGGTAAAGTATCTCCCTTTAGTCAGATAACCTCAGTTTCATCACCAAGACTCACATGTGCTCAGTGGCATGTGTGCATCATAGGGCATACATAGCCACATATCTTACATGTACACTAAATAAATAAAATGTACTAAAAAAACAAAATGTAATCATTTTTTAAAGAATTATGTATTTACTTGTGGATATCAAGAAAAGACAAATATATATGGTATGATAACAATGGTTACATTTTGGTTTATGGAGCAATTTTTCTGTGTCAGGGGATACATTAAGTATTTTGAGATGTGTATTGTGCTAGAACTAAGAATGTTCTGATGAACATCCCCTTAAGGAACAGTGTTGAACATCAATCAGATGAGAGAATATTCTCATGCAGCTTGGCAAAGAGCCAGGATCAAAGACTTGAGGAGGACTAGTTTGTAGAAGCCATAGTCTCTAAACTGACAGGTAAAACTTCTGTTAATATTTTTAGAGACTATAGTGTGCTAACCCAAATAATTTTCCCTGTTAACTTTTTATATATTCAGAGGTGAGGTAATTAACCTGGGAATTTAATAATACTGGATTAAATTCTCTGGCAGGGTGTTTAAGAAAGATCACTGTCAGATGTCTCGTGTATTTCAGAGCCAAGTCGAAAGTGATAAGACCTGGAATATTTAATTCTTGGTGAGTTCATGTTTCTTTAGTTATTGATTTTCTTGCTTAATTACTTTTCTGGTCATTTCTAACTATTTTAAGCAGGATTAAGTTCAATAAAGACTGTCATACAGCACATGCTCTGTAGTGTAAAAGATAATTTTCACACACCCCATTGATGATCAACAGATTTATCTTCATTTTTCCACTTTTTAAAATTTGTTTTGGTCTTTTTGAAACAAGGTCTCCCTGTAGCCCCAGCTGTCCTAGAACTCAGTCTGTAGACCAGGCTGGCCTTGAACTCACAAAGATCCTCCTGCCTCTGCCTCCTGAGTGCTAGGATTAAAGGCAGGAGCCACCATGACCGGCTTCACTTTTAAATTAATATTGTTATTACTTTTAGTATACAGACATTTTAATGTAGAGAATGTAACTAGTTTCTACAATTATTAAGTCTAATCTTTCTCTTATGAGTTTTAGGTATAATTCTTATCTTATTCACTTTTAAAAATTAATAGAGCCAATTTTCTTAAGCAAATTGCAAGTTTGTACCTGGACACTTCCTCTGAGATTCCTGTGGTTTAATAATTCACACTGAGTGTATGAATGTTCATAGAAAGGTGAAAAGAGCTGAGTCTCCTGATCGCTCTGCTATCCATGAGGGATGAAAAGAAGCCTGTTTGACTGATTGCCCCTGCCACCTACTACTCCCTGACTTATTCCTTTGGGTGTTGGCAGTTATGGGAGACTCTGCCCTCCTAATGCTCAAAGCCAGCTGTCCTCTTTCCCCATCATATTATCTGATTCCTTCCTCTTTCCCCTTCATATTATCCATATTCATTCCCATTTTCTCTGTCCAAAATTAAGAAATCTAGATGGGTTTTGCTGCAAGGTCTTCACAGAAGAAATGAAAAGCATAAGTTTGATGATCTCAAACCTACGCAACATTGAGACAAATCTTCATTGGCATGAATTAGTCTTCTTTTCTAATTTGTCTCTGACTACTTCTTCCCAGTATATATTTTATTTAACAGCATCCTAGAAAGAATGATGGGTGAGTCTTACATCTAATGCAGTATCATTAAAGAAGTCAATTCATTAATTTGGGAAAATGACCTATTACTAATATTTAAAAAAAAAAAAAAAGAAACTTGCATTCATTCTGTGCCCACCTCTGAGCTGTGAAAGGGGAGCTGACAAAGCTGTCAAGCTAGTCTATCTGAAAAGGGAAGTGAGTAATGCATTGTAAAAGTCAAGTCCTGCTCCTGTGAGACAGGAGCCCTTGGAGGTTGATGCTAACAAGGAACAGGGCCACTTTCTCTCCCAAGTAGAATTCGTGCCTAGCCTTGAAATTCATAAGGAGTAAGGAAGAGGACAGGAACTTTCCATTAAGATGTAAATGAACTTTTCATTCTGACAGAGGGAAAGTTCAGTGGACTTTGAAATTAAGTGTGTAAGATAAGATCAAAAAAGCATAGGAAATAACATTTACTGTTTCTATTGGCTACCACCTCATTGATCCTTGGAGAAATGTCTTAAGTCAATTGAATATGACAGAGAGTGATGCAGAAGAACACCCAGTGTCCTCCTGAGGTCTGTGTGCATGTACTAAGATGCTGTACCCACACATATACATAGTACTACACTCATACACTCAAAGCATTGCATGAATTTAACTAACTACAAAACATTTAAAATAAGCATATATTAAAAATATAATTTAGGTGCTAGGTGAGGTGGTGTATGCCTTTAATCCTAATACTCGGGAGGCAGAGGCAGGTGGATCTATGTGAGTTCAAGGCCAGCCTGATCTACAGAGTGAGTTCCAGGACAGCTGGGGCTACAGAGAGACCCTGTCTCAAAAAGACCATACATATATATATTATATATATATATATATATATATATATATATATATTACATACATGAGAACAATACACTTATACACATAAAAATAATAATTTAGTAGAGAATCATTTTTGAATACTTATTCTGTAATTTTCTAAGAAATTTACAGATAAGAATGTCTCATTCTCTATTGTTTTCTGTAGTGAACGTAAGATATGATATTACAACCTAATGTTCTGGGTCATTGCATGCCATTATACATTTCTCTCAAACTGTTCAGCTTTTATATTGTGGAAATAAATATTTGCTTTAGCTCATAAATAGTAATCATCTCAGATAAAGTGATAGAATCAGTCCTTTTTCTCTTAGGTTAAATTAAATTAAGAGATAGCTAAAAGTAGCTTATGTGAGACCCAAAGTAATGACTCCAAGGTTGAACCAAACACATTTCTTTCCACTTGGTTGAGTCAGCTCATTAGAAGAATATCTGGGGCTTAAGGAATAGGAAAAAGAGTGGACGACACCTCTTTTCAAGGACACATTTGTTGTGCCAAATGCTTTAATGCAAGGGCAAGTGTTCATCATTACATTTCTTACTAGGGAGCTTTTTCCTAGATTCCAGAGATTATCTCTGTCAGACAGCAGTTCCCAACCTCGGCTTTACATTAGGAACATGGGGAAAGATTTTAAATTGACTACCCAGGCTATGATCTGGACCAATTAATAAAGAATCAAGGCCAAACCAGCACTTTTCAAATCCTCTGATCCAAATTTAGAAACTCATCCTTTGGAAGAACAGAGGTTCCTCAGTTACATTACTTGCCAGTTCTCAGCACCATCTCTAAGAGTTTTTGAAAGAAGCTTTTACATCTAATCCTAAAAACATATTTATGATAACCACTGAAACCAAATCAAATAAACAAAAACTTAAAGGAAAAGCACACCAAGCCATATCAGAATCAAGAGCTGGATGTGGTTTACACAGCTTTAATCCCAGCATTTGTGAAGCAGAGGCAGGTGAATCTCTATGCACTCTCTAGTGAGTTCCAGGCCAGCTGTGGCTACATGGAGACCCTGTCTCAAAAAAACAAAAAAAAAAAGAAAGAAAGAAAGAAAGAAAGAAAGAAAGAAAGAAAGAAAGAAAGAAAGAAAGAAAGAAAGAAAGAAAGAAATTGATAAAGAAGCACAAATTTATATGAAAGACTATCAGCTTGACAAGTGACCAAACAAACTGACCATCCCATCTGCCCACCCTGGGTCTCCACTCCAGGAAGGAAATACCTCTATCTCAGAACACAAGACTTCTAGATATCTGGTTCCCTATCAACCACCTTGCAGAAGAATCCTGGTTCCCCATCAGAACTCCCATATCTCCTCCCTAGAATCTGAGAAGGAAGATGAAACCACCCAAGAAGGTATGACCTATATTCTGGTATTTTTTTTTTAATTTTTTTTTTTTATTTTGTGTATGAATGTACTGCCTGCATGCAAGTTTGTGCACCCATGTCGTGCAACGCCGCGGAGGTCAGAAGAGGGTGTCGGATTCCCCTGGAACTGGAGTTCTCCTGGAATTGGAGTTTCAGACGGTTCTCAGCCGCCATGTGGGTGCTGGGGATCGAACCCGGGTCCTCTGTAAGAGCGGTCGGCGCTCTTAACCGCTAGGCCATCTCTCCAGTCCCCTATATTCTGGTATTTTGCGCCCCCTCTAAATTTCAGATTTCTCAGAACTCCAAGGCACAATCTCCATTCCCACAGGAAGATTGTTTACCCTTCATAGCTAATAAAGCTAACTGCATCTGTTGAATTTGGATTCTACTTCTTTATCACATCAGGCTTTTGGTTCTAAATTCTAACATTTGGTGCTGAAACCCAGGAAGGGTTTGGGGTCCTAATCCCCCATGGGCTAAGAAGACATACTATGGTATGGAGGTCTAGGATTGGTCACTGGGAGGTGGAGTTGTATGATGTAGAAGCTGCCCACCCGAACCTGTATAAGCTGTTTTTTGCCTAGAATAAATGGATTTGCAACCTCTGACAGGGTCCCCAAGATGTTACTGGAGTAACCCCATGCTGTATCCTCCTCTGCCTGTTTGATTGCAGGACTGACACCCCTGCAAGTCGCACCTGAACAGTGCGACAAGAACTACATGAAGCAATCCAGTGAGTCTGGGTACAAGAACCCCGACAATGGGGAATCTGCCCTCCTCTTCTAGGCAGCCTCTTCTTCAGGCTGAGCAATTTTGGGACACTATCTTCAAATATGTCCCCTTGCTCTCCACTGCTAACCTTTTCTTCTCTATTATAATTATTATCCTCCAAAATTTGCGTCAGAAAGAGACTAATATCCCTGAGGGATTGCAGGCTCAAATCGAAAACGGAAGTGAAAATAGTCCTCCCTGTGTTGACTCTGGTGCAGCTCCTCTGTTTTCCACGCTGCTATTTGGCATGGAGCCAGAATCTGTCCCTTTGATAGATCTTAAGAATTCTTAGGACCCTGCTTCTTCCTGCAAACTTTCTCCTCACCTCTCTAACAACCCCTGCCCCCCCGACACACACATGCTGTCTCTCTTCTTTACCCGTTCCTACCAGGATTTTTGGCCCTTTCATCTGAATCAGAAGGGGAGGAAGAAAGGCGACCACGTGACTGGCACAACTGCCACATGGCTCCACCCCTCCCCTCTACGCCTCTACTGAACCCATAACCACCCCATCAGCTTCTTTAAACCTGGTCCATCCACTGGCTCTTCATCCTTTTTGACTCTCTGTGTTCAGTGGAACCATGCATGGAGATTCTTTCCTCAGCCCTTCACTCCCACCTTAGAGGCTTTTCATGTTAATATTGTGCCTATCCCTCATGACTCTAACACCACAAAGAACCTCAGCAAAGTCATTTCTAGAGATGGTCCACATTTTCTGTATGTAGAGAGCCTTTTAGATACCTTTTCCTTGAATCTCAATACCCCTCATGATTGGAAACACATGGTCCCAGCTGTCTTAGTGCCAAGTGATTTCTTGAAATGGAAGGCCATTTTATTTATGATCAAGAGGCTGAGGGTAATCACTTGGCTGGAGTAAAAATTTCTAAATGTCTAAGCATCATCTCCAAGGGAAGGTCAGTTCTGGAGCAATCTGGTGGATCAAGCTGGTAGTCTTCCTGAAACCTTTGATCAGATGAGCTCTTGCACGATGTGGGCTTGTGAACAGTTACCAGTTTCAGAGGGCTCTGCCTCCTTTTCCCGACTATAGCAACAGCCTAAGGGGGACTTTACTAAGTTACTTACCTGGATTACTGAGGCAGTAGAAGGGAAGCCCGAGAGACCTTAATTAAGGAGCTAGCATATGAGGGCACTAATGCTGACTATAAGACAGCCATCTTACCAGTTCACTCTAAACCACATAGGGACTGGATAATAGGTACACAAAATCTCGGCAAGACAATTCTGACATGGTGGCTTTGGCACAGGCGTCTTCTTTCTTATGACTGACAGAGGGATGCTCCAAATGCTGGGGGTATGGTCAGACGGGTCATCTGTGAGCATCCTGTCTCTCTACAGCTGCTGCCTTGGTCACCCAAGGTGACTAAATGACCCTCCACCCCCTGTCCCAAATACCAAAGGGGATTCTTCTGGGCCTGTTGCTCCAAATACACTAAGGATGGCACCCCTATTAATTAAGCTTTAAACTCTGCCAGGGACAGCTCCCAGCAGAGAAAGAAAGGGAAGCAGGGCCCTGTCAGTCCTATCTCCCCACCTTCAAATCAAATGGGAATAAAGGGACCTGGGATCTTTTGGATCATGCCACTTGAAGAGATGTATAAGCCCCAATGGCAGATTTGTATAGGAGATAAGCTTTTTAAATGCCTCCTAGACATGGGGGCAGATACAACTATTTTTAGAGTGGAGGAGATTCCAGACAATTGGAGTCTGACTGAAGGGCCTTTGGTCCAGGGTATAGGAAGAAGAAATATGGCATCTAAAATAACTACCTGGCCAAAGGTTTGGAGAAACCTAGATGGGGACAGGGCACCATTAAGCCTCTCATTAAGCCTGGCCTGCCTCATAACTTGTTAGGCAGGGATTTCTTTGATGCCTCTGGGGTGGTCCTAACTACCACCAATAAAGCCTCTTATAATTCAGTAGTAGAATCCCAAGTCCAAGACCTAGGTTTCCAGTACTCCCAATTCTAAGGCCTCTCCCATGGCTTCATGTCTCCGCAGAAGAGATGCACCCACTTTATGATTGCTTGAGGGACCCTACAGAACCCACTTTGCTCTGCAGTGTGACCCAAGAATCGTGCATTGTACTCTAAAGAATCAATGCTTCTCTGCAGGGGCCTTCACTGTTAGATTTGACCCTTCCCTCCCCTTAATGGGGATGATTCTCACTCCTGGTGATTGTCCAATGGGGGTGATATGGGAGTCTCCCCCCACCTTTGAAGCCATTACTATCATGATTAGGCTGTTTTGCCACAGAACACTTCACCTTTTGGGGATGGAAACTGAATGCCGATTCTCTCTCTTAATTAGGGCCTCCTGGATTAGGCCATGCAGCACAAGGACCCCTTTGCTCTCTCCCTTAAAGGTTTTTCTGGCACTATTGATAACCATTTGCCTGCCCATCAGCTCTTGGCCAGCTTCCAGAAATTGTTGCTAATGGCCCCCTTATCTTGGTATCCCAGACTGTCCCTGGGACCCACCCTATATTCACTGATGCCTCAATAAAGGGACTATGCTGGTGTCCATTAGGCCAGACTCCCCCTCCAAAGTCCACTGTTTCTGGCCACTGTACAAAGGCTCTGTACAGCCTAAAGAACTCTTTGCTATCTATCAGCCCTGTTGGTTGTTTCCCTCTGAACCCATTAATCTCTTTACCTATAGCAAATACTGTGCTTCTTTGATACCATTGTTGCTTTATGATATGTGTCAATTGGAACTTTTCAAACTGCTTAATACCCTCATCTTTCTCTGGAAGGAAGAGCTTGAGGCACACTCAACTCCCCTTTTTGTCTAACATGTCCGATCTCACTCTGGGCTGCCAGGGCCACTGGCAGCTCTATCATATGTTTCTCTCCTTGATGGCGAGCAAAATGCAAACAGCTGGTCCATAGGTACAATACTTGTGTTCCCTTTCGGCCTCTGGGCACTCTCCAGACCTTGGGAGTTAACCCTCGTAACCTAAAGACTAATGCTCTTTGGTAGATGGATGATACTTATTAGTCTCCCTTCGGCCATCTCAATATGTACGTGTTACTGTGGATACCTATTCCCACTATGTAATGGCTACCACTATGACAGGAGAATCTGTGGCCAAGGTTTGTCAACATCTGCTTTGTGGTATATTGGTTATGGGCATCTCACGAGAATTAAAAACTGATAATAGCATGGCATATACCAATGTCCAGTTTAAAAACTTCTGCACTTTCTGGAATATCTCCCACAAACCTGGTATTCCTTATAATCCCCTGGTCCAGGACATTGTTGAAAGAATACATACACTTTAAAGAAGGAATTACAAAAATAGAAGGGGGTGGTCTATATTTCCTCTACCCACATGATGCAGTGCATAAAGCACACTTTACTATGAATTTTCCATCAGTTTTGAACACAGACATCATAACACTAGTCTACAAGCACTGGAGTCTTCTGACAGGCCATACTGAGGTACTGGTGGTACTATGGTGAGATCCAATGTAGGGCCCAGACCCACTGCTAATAATTGGAAGAGGGTTTACCCATGTCTTTCCACAGGTGGAGCCCTGCCCCATTTGGGTTGTGGCAAGAAGCATTCATCCTTGGACTGCAAGGGATGGATCAGGACCTAGTGGTAGAAAAGCTGGCCTGTCTGAGAAGCCAACACACAGGGTCACATGGGTGAAAGCCTGGAGTCACAGGTGCAGAGCCTGAGGCCTCAGGGGAAGGTACCAGCCATGGGTCCACTATTGGTGGCCCTCATATGCAGTGCCCTGATGACCAATAGTGCTGCAGAACTAGTATTATAGGTAATATGGATATATGTGTCCAACCCACAGTTTCTGGTGGCATCCTCTTGGGCTAGTTCCCTGCCTTTGGTTTTTGGCAATGATTCTGCCCTTAATTCAACCACAGGCCCTGCCTTACAAATTGAAACAGCACCTTACAATCAATCTGTCCTAATGGAATCCAGCCCTCTCTGTTTCCAGGTTTTATTCAACTCAATATGGCATTAGGTCCTTATTAGGCTTGACTGATGGCACACTTTGTGTTCATCCTAACTCCTCATCTGAACTGGTAGAACAAGGTAATTACCATGGTCGTATCTCTAATTGTATTACACCCCACAATGCTGCTGCTTTATTTATATCCTTAGGACTCCAGCAGGCAAATGGTTGCCTGTGAATTTGACCACTCCTTGGGAAGGGCTGACCAAGCTGGAGCCCGTGGTCACTCTCCCTTATGGTAACAAAAGTGGTAGACATGATGGAACATGTGGTTTCCATAGATATTGAATTATAAACTCGGGCACAGCCTGGATTTAGCTAGTGGACTCAAGTTGTCATCTTCATACTGCACCATGTTCTGTTGTAAGGATGAATTCTACTCATGTTCTTTAGTCTGTTTAAATTTAAATTAGTTCCTTTTATCTTCCCTGAGAGATATAAAACTAACAATATCTTTAAATAGCATAGTTTTGTTTGCAAACTATCATTTTGCTGTTCCTTTAAAATGTCCACAGAGGGAAGGGACTTACATGATCTCATTGCTTAAAGGCTTATGGCTATACTTTACAGTTCAGGGTGCACAGAACACTCACTTCCTAAACCTTCTCCTTTTCACATGTACCTGGGTTCCTCCTGGAAGTCACCCTTCCCCTACAATGCTTTATTGCCATTTCCACTTGAAGGTTGTGTATGTCAGTGCCTGAAGTATAATAGATGCTACTTCCCTGAGAACAAGTTTTATCTGGCACAGGTGTCAGGAAGTTTATCCTATGTCAACCTGAGCCATACATTCACTACTTTCAGTCAGGCAACTCTGAGTGACTGAACCTTGGCCATGACAAAAAGCAGAAGTCATTTAATAGTGGAAGTAGAATAATAACAATATAAAAAAGCTACTTTGGTGCCTGCTTCCACAGAATATGTGGTACCTTGGAGATTAGGTTGATTTTATTTTAATGAGATTTTACCCTGTTCTTTCAACACTATTCCAGCTCCCAGAACAACAGTTTGTGCAGGCAGCAGTGTACCAAAGGTTTTCTGGCCAGTCTTTGTGTGTTAGAATCTCTGTGTTCCATTCCATATCGTTGTGTATTTGGGAAGAATATAAAACAGATTCTTCATTGATTTGTCTATAAAATGGGCATAATATTAGAACTTTTTTACTTGCCTCTTATATGCACCATTAGAAATTGAAACATATATTTTGCAGTCATTTATTAAATAAGCAAATAAGCATTTATTTGTTATATATATATATATATATATATATATATCAAAAAATTAAGTAAAAAGATAAAAATAAATAAAATATGGATGTTTAAAAATGAATTTATAAGCCAAAAATTTGAACACCATAGATATCTTTTTATCAAATGTTTACTACTTGTTTTGCATGCTCAACTAAAGTACCTAGGCAGTTGAATACATGACTGATCTATTTAAATGATTATTTCTTATCTAGATCTGGTCCAAGATGTGGGCTATCCTTGACCCCTCCCCCTTGTCACTTGGGGCCTTCTCAGCCTCCTCTGCCTCTTCACCAGATTCTGTGGGTATGTGCCACCACCACCAGCCTCTGTCTTCTCCTCAGGTATCTGCTCCATTTTTAATGAGTTATTGAGACCATGGCCCAGGTCCTGACTACTGTCGTCAACAGAGGCTCTCATCCAGCCTCCCAATGACGTAGTTTGTGTTTGTCTTTCTGCCATTTATGACTCATGGGGATAAATCCCCATGCCTCTACTCCCACTCAGACAAATTATTCCTAGCTTCTTCCCTTGATGGCTGGTTAGCCAATAACAGGTAAGATCCTGCTAATCAGGACACACTAAGCAGGCACAGTCAAATGTTGGAATGCTAGAGATGGGGTCAACAATGTCTGATCTATGCACTCAGGCTCCCACTATGTTTGCCATTCTTTGTAAAAGCAAAGGGGCAGAAATATGTCGAGTGTTACACACCTACACACCAGGGTGATTATCACTTTGCCTGCTGAACAGGTCTAACCTGTTCTTGGAAGTTAACCATGGCAACTGCTGAGTCAGCGATCTGGGCCAATGAGCAACACTTGGCATGCTTCCGAAGGCCATAGACAATATATATATATTCATTCCCTGATTAAAAACAAGTTTGCAGGAGCTCGCAATCTGCCTGCTTTTAAATTGACTCCCAGTGTCTGTGTTGACTTCACCTTCTGCTCACCCTCATTTCTCAGCTGTAATCTGAACTTCTTTGGCTGGACTGGAGGAGCTTACTACACTGCCTAACCTCGGGCTCCTGCCCCTGACAATGGTGCCAGGTATGGGTCTCATCTTGTGGAGCAGGCTGTAGTTAAGAACATGGCTAGTTGTTCACACGACATTCATGGCATTATCTTACCAGTGATCATGTTTTGTTGGGCTAGTTATTATTTTAGCTCACAGTTTTCATCAGTTGTTTTATTAATGTATAGTATTGTATATCATTACAGCATTTACATAGGTAGTTTTGTTCACCTCCCCCCTCTACTCCCATATGCTTGACTTCCCCAACTCACCACTTGCTGGTCCACCACCATAGCCTGCCTTCATATCATGAGCATGCATTCTATGACTCCCCATCCCCCACACCTAGATTAAGACCTTTTCCATTTCAGATATTTGTGTATTGTGAAATTTTTAGTAGAGGTTCCATAGGAAATCAGAGATACAAAGGAATTGCATCTTTTTTCTCAAAGACACACGCAGTTTGTTTGTGTGTGTGTGTGTGTGTGAGAGAGAGAGAGAGAGAGAGAGAGAGAGAGCAGAGAGAGTGAGCGAGAAATTTCCCTGTAGCCCCAGCTAGCCTAGAACTCACTATGTAGACAAGGGTGGCCTTAATCTCACAAGCATCCATCTGCCTCTGCCTCCTGAGTGGTGGGATTAAGGGGTGTGTTGTCTATGGTTTGCAAATGTTTTAAGAATAAGCCTTAAAAAAGAATATATTATATATATAATATATATATATATCTATATATGCAATTAGTGCACATAAATATAGTTCAAGTGTTGAGAGAGCCTGAAGCTAAATAACCTGAATCAGAATGAGATAGAATCAGAAAACTCTTTTTCCTAGAAACAAAACATTTTTAAGGCTCCCACAAAGGGCAGAAAGTACATTAGGAGAGGAAGAAAGGATCTAAGACTGAGGGGGATTTGGATGACTAAAGTAGCTTGATGGACGACAGTCAGTGAATGAGACACTGCCTGGAGGGAGATCCAGGGACACAAAAGAGTGACAGGATAGTAATGAGGCACAGTTGCTACCCAGCATCCAGATCCAGGGCTGCCTTGCCGTGCCTACGGCAGGATGAAGAAAATCAAGGGACTCTTGGACATATACACAACAGCTATAACACACACACCACCACACACACACACACACACACTCACACATATGTTTATATATATATCTATTATATTATATATATATACAAATAAATGCTTATTTGCTTATTTAATAAATGACTGCAAAATATATGTTTCATTTCTAATGGTGCAATAAGAGGCAAGTAAAAAAGTTCTAATATTATGCCCATTTTATAGACAAATCAATGAAGAATCTGTTTTATATTCTTCCCAAACTACACAACGATATGGAATGGAACACAGAGATTCTAACACACAAAGACTGGCCAGAAAACCTTTGGTACACTGCTGCCTGCACAAACTGTTGTTTGGGAGCTGGGGCAATTGGTTGTTGTGAGTTGATGGTGGAATTGCTGGAATCTGCTGGAATTTGGGGTCTGATGGATTGGAGATCGTGGGGGGGGGAGCCTTTGAGGAGNCTCCTCAAAGGCTCCCCCCCCCACGATCTCCAATCCATCAGACCCCAAATTCCAGCAGATTCCAGCAATTCCACCATCAACTCACAACAACCAATTGCCCCAGCTCCCCAAACAACAGTTTGTGCAGGCAGCAGTGTACCAAAGGTTTTCTGGCCAGTCTTTGTGTGTTAGAATCTCTGTGTTCCATTCCATATCGTTGTGTATTTGGGAAGAATATAAAACAGATTCTTCATTGATTTGTCTATAAAATGGGCATAATATTAGAACTTTTTTACTTGCCTCTTACATGCACCATTAGAAATTGAAACATATATTTTGCAGTCATTTATTAAATAAGCAAATAAGCATTTATTTGTATATATATATAATATAATAGATATGATATATAAACATATGTGTGAGTGTGTGTGTGTGTGTGTGTGGTGGGTGTGTGTTATACTTTGTGTGATATCCAAGAGTCACCTTGAATTTTCTTCATCCTGCCGTAGGCACATGCACAGGCAGCCCTGGATCTGGATGCTGGGTAGCAACTGTGCCTCATTACTATCCTGTCACTCTTTTGTGTCCCTGGATCTCCCTCCAGGCAGTGTCTCATTCACTGACTGTCGTCCATCAAGCTACTTTAGTCATCCAAATCCCCCTCAGTCTTAGATCCTTTCTTCCTCTCCTAATGTACTTTCTGCCCTTGTGGGAGCCTTAAAAATGTTTTGTTTCTCAGGAAAAAGAGTTTTCTGATTCTATCTCATTCTGATTCAGGTTATTTAGCTTCAGGCTCTCTCAACACTTGAACTATATTTATGTGCACTAATTGCATATATAGATATATATATATATTATATATATAATATATTCTTTTTTTAAGGCTTATTCTTAAAGACAGTTGCAACATAGACATACACACCCCTTAATCCCACCACTCAGGAGGCAGAGGCAGATGGATGCTTGTGAGATTAAGGCCACCCTTGTCTACATAGTGAGTTCCAGCCGAGCTGGGGCTACAGGAAATTTCTCGCTCACTCTCTCTGCTCTCTCTCTCTCTCTCTCTCTCTCTCTCTCACCACACACACACACCACAAACAAACTGCGTGTGTCTTTGAGAAAAAAGATGCAATTCCTTTGTATCTCTGATTTCCTATGGAACCTCTACTAAAAATTTCACAATACACAAATATCTGAAATGGAAAAGGTCTTAATCTAGGTGTGGGGGATGGGGAGTCATAGAATGCATGCTCATGATATGAAGGCAGGCTATGGTGGTGGACCAGCAAGTGGTGAGTTGGGGAAGTCAAGCATATGGGAGTAGAGGGGGGAGGTGAACAAAACTACCTATGTAAATGCTGTAATGATATACAATACTATACATTAATAAAACAACTGATGAAAAGCTGTGGCATTATGTTACACACATATAGGGTCAACACAATAGAGGGTACGTTTATCTGTCTTAACGACATTGTGGTTTTCCTTCATGAGTCTTAGCTGTGGGTTCTAAGGACATTTTTGTTCTTTTGCTTTCTTCCATTTCATATACACTGTTTTCTTATCTGTTAGTTCATACTCTAAAAAGACAAGGGCACTAAGTTTTAGTTACAATGAATAAAATTTAATTTCATTTATCTTTCTATTGTGACTGATAAATGCCACGTTTTAGTGGTAATTACTAATTTATTTCAGAAACCTGCAGTTATACCAACCACTCCTTGGGGCACACCAAGAAGAGTTCCAAGGATGCTTAGTTCCCAAAATGACCAATTAGAATTTATAATGTTAGATTTATTCCTAAACTGGTGACTATTGCCTCATAATAAGAATTCTGCATTGGGGGTGGGGGGATGCTAAAGTAGCTATAGAACCAAAGAGGAAATGAACTATTATTATCTGTCAATTCAGTTCTAGAGAATAGTGAAATTGTTACTAATTAAGCTGTTGCAACAAAATTTTGCCAGCTGTAACTCACTAATCTAGTGTATGTGAAATAATAGCTTCATACCTTAAACAGAGCAGCTTAAAATTTATTGAATGCAACAACAACAACAGCAGAAAGGACTGCATCAAAGAAGTGACTGAAACAGTGAACTTCTGCTCAAAACAGTCAACTTCCACATGGAGAATTTTGAGAAAGACTGAGGAAGAGATGAAAAGTATGTTTGGCAGAATGCATGAGCTCTGGTGGGATGGGGGGATAGGGTGGGTGACACTGGTCTAGATTTGATAATCTTGTACAAAATATGTATATAAAAAATTTATTGACTGCTCAAACTCAAGCTAGATGTAGAAGTTTTCAGAAACGATTGAATATTACAGTTTAGAGGGTAATAGCCTTTTAAATTTCCCATTAAAATTTGGAAAAACAGTGTTTATATATTTGAATAGATTCTATTAAAAAAGAACAGTGTTTATATATTTGTTTAAATATTCTATTAAAAACACATTTGCTGGCTGCCTGTCAGTTATAAAGTAGCAGAGGAAGTGATAGAGAAACAGAGTAACAGTTGAAAAGAACTAGCACAGGTGAGAATAGTTATGAGTCAGATTCAAATGACGCTTTCTGAGATGGAGATGACACTTGTCACAGAGTTACCTCAGTCACCAACTGTTGCCCAAGAGACTTCTTTTCACCAGAGACATTTGACTGTTTATTGCATTAATTGCTTATTTTAATTCATCATATATATCTTTTTGAGACAGGGTTTCCTTGTAACCCCAGTTGTCCTGAAACTGGGCCTCAACCTCACAGAAATCTGCTTGCCTCTGTCTCCTGAGTTCTGGGATTAAAGGAGGGTGCCACCACTGAAAAGAAACAATCCAAAGATTCACAACATTATGCTAAATAAGTTCATCATGACATTTGGGCTCAGCTCACATCACATGCTTTGAAGCAATGGGTCCCAAATAATACCTTTTTCTGACCAAGGCAAATACAATCTTCCATTCCCATCATCACTGGACAAACTACTGTGTGAGCCTCTTTCTCCATGGCTCATGGCCCAGAAGAGCATGAATGATCAGCAGTATCTGATCACTGCTTAATACAAAGGAAATATCTGCCTGCTGTCTGGAAAAGAAATTCATTAGCATCAACTCCATATGTCACTCATATTACCAACAATGAAAAGCATACATAACTGAATAAGTGGAATGGAATATGGATGGAATGGACTATGTCCCAGGTGATTACTGCTTTCTCTTTGGGCATTTCCCTCTGAGGATGTCAAAGGTAGCGTATGACTGATCACAACATAACTGGCTTCTCTCTAGGTCACAACATTTGCTGTTTGGAGCATAAAAATAAGACTAGTAGTTTGAAAGTAACAAGCTATTAATGAAACCCATATGAGGGCTCCAGAGAAGGCCTGCCCTGTGTTCAGCTATGACCTACACCTGATATCTCAAAGAAAGAGAGTAAACAGGTTGTTATCAGAACATTTTCATACTGAGACAGTGTAAAACATCATGGTAATGAGGGAGAGAAAGATGATTATCAGAATATTTTCATATTGGAGAAGGGTAGAATGACAGCAAAGTTATGATGATGTGTGAGGAGAACACAGGAAGGAAAATGGGCCCTTTACCCAAGATCTGGCTTGCTTGCCTTGCTAATGGAGTTTCCACTGATAAAGCCCAAATTCTCTGCAGATAGAATATATGTTTCCCTAAAGAAATTTCAAGCAGAGATGTCAAATGTACTAAATAAAGTGCTTACTGGCGACAAAATGATCTATAACCTTGACTTTTCAGCATTCCCTCATTTCTAAATCTAAGCAATGTTTCTAGGAAATCCATCTCTCATGTCTATTTAAACTAGATATTATTGGGCGGGAGAGATGGCTCAGGTGTTAAGAACACTTGCTGTTCTTCCAGAGGACCTATGCTCATTTCCTAGCACCTGCATGCTGACTAACAACCAACCATCTGTAACTTCAGTTTCAGGGGACCTGACACTATCTTCTGGCCCCTGAAGGACATTGCATATGTACAGGCAAAACACTGAACCCAGTCCTCAGCAAGAGCAACCAGTGGTGTTAACCACTGAGTCATCTCTTCAGCCCTGTTCTAGTTCCCTTTCAATTTCTGTGACAAAAAATCTGACTAACACCAACTTGGGGAGCACAGAGTTTACTCTTTTTACACCTCCTAAGCCACAGTTCATCACTGAGGGAGTCCATGGCAGGAACTCAGGACCAGAACATAGAGGCAGCAGCTGAAGCACTGGCAATGGAGGAATACTGCTTAATGGCTTGCTCCCCTGGCCCATGCTCAGCCTGTTTTCTTATAGAATATCAAACCAACTACCCAGGGGTGGCACCACCCACAGTGGGCTGGGCCCTCCCACATCACTCAACAATCAATAATATGCCCTGTAGACATGGCAACAGGCCAGTCCAAGGGAAGCAGTTCCCTAGTTGAGGCTGGCTCAACCCAGATGTGTCATGTTGACTCTAAAGCTATCCAGCACAAGCCCCTAAGCAAGGAACTCTGCTCTGGGTGTAGAGTAGAGCTCTATCTCTATACCCTTCACTACTGACAATATATTTCTGAAAGTATAAGTTGAATGGATTTGCTTTCACATTGAAAAAGCAATTCAAGACATTGTTTAAATTGCAAATGAGCCTCAAAACTGCCTTGTCTGTCTAACGACTCCCAGTTTTGTTCATTGTATTAAAAATCCATCACAGGGATACTTTAAAAGCAGTCCTAAGAGGTAAGTTTATAACCCTGGGTGCCTACATTAGAAAAACAGAAAGAGCACAAATGAACAATCTAACACTGTAGCTAAAAGCACTTGAGAGGCAACAACAGATGAAATGCAACAGACAGGAAGAAATAACAAAAATCAGAGCAGAGATCAATGAAATAGAAACAAAGAAAACAATACAAAAAATCGATGAAGGCAAAAGTTGGTTCTTTGAAAGAATAAACAAGAGAGACAGACCTCTAGCCCAGTTAACCAAAAGAAAGAAGGAACAGCTCCAAATCAATACAATCCATGACGAAAGGGGAAATGTCACAAGAGACAATGAAAAGATCCAGAAAATAATACAGTAACACTTCAAAAACATATAATCTACCAAGTTTGAAAACCTAGAAGAAATGGATGAATATATGAAATCCTGGGAATCACCAAAGCTCAACCAAGAAGAGATCAACAGCTTAAACAGACCCAAAATACATGAATAAATTGAAGACAGGGCTGGAGAGATGGCCTAGCAGTTAAGAGCACTGACCGCTCTTACAGAGGACCCGGGTTCGATCTCCAGCACCCACATGGTGGCTGAGAACCATCTGAAACTCCAATTCCAGGAGAGCTCCAGTTCCAGGGGAGTCCAAGACCCTCTTCTGACCTCCACGGCGTTGCACGACACGGGTGCACAGACTTGCATGCAGACAGTGCATTCATACACATACAGAAATAAATAAAAATTAATAAAAAAAATAAATAAAAGAAACCTCCCAATTAAAAAAAAAACCCCAGGCCAAGATGGTTTCACAGAAGAATTCTATAAAACATTTAAAGAGGTCTTACAACCATTCCTACTCAAACTTTTCAGAANCACTGACCGCTCTTACAGAGGACCCGGGTTTGATCTCCAGCACCCACATGGTGGCTGAGAACCATCTGAAACTCCAATTCCAGGAGAGCTCCAGTTCCAGGGGAGTCCAAGACCCTCTTCTGACCTCCGCGGCGTTGCACGACACAGGTGCACGGACTTGCATGCAGACAGTGCATTCATACATATACAGAAATAAATAAAAATTAATAAAATAAATAAATAAAAGAAACCTCCCAATTAAAAAAAAACCCCAGGCCCAGATGGTTTCACAGAGAATTCTATAAAACATTTCAAAAAGAATTACAACCATTATTACTCAAATTGTTTAGAAGGATACAGAGGGAATACTCCCAAATTTCTTCTATGAAGCCAGCATCACTCTATTATCAAAACTAGGCAAAGATACAACCAAAATGGAGAACTATAGACCCATCTCACTAATGAACACAGATGCCAAAATTCTAAACAGGATACTGGCAAATCACAAACAGACCCACATCAAGAAGATCATCCATCATGACCAAGTTGGATTCATACCAGAGATGGAGGGATGGTTCAACATATGAAAATCAATAAATATTATCAAGCTTATAAATGGACTGAAAGACAAAAAATACACCATCATCTCAATTGATGCAGAAAAAGTCTGACAAAATCCAGCATCCCTTCATGCCTAAAATCCTATAGGGAATTGGACTGCAGGGAACATTCCTCAACATAATAAAAGCCATATACAACAAACCCACAGCCAATATCATCCTCCCCTTAAAGGCAGGAACCTGGCAAGGCTGCCCCCTATTGCCACTCCTTTTCAGTATAGTGCTTGAAACACTTGCTAGGGCAATAAGGCAAGAAAAGGAAATTAAATTGGAAAAGAGGAAGTCAAGCTATCCCTTTTTGCTGATGATATTATTGTTTACTTGAGGGATGCTAAAAATTCCACCAGAAAACTCCTAGAAACAATTAAGAGCTTCAGTAAAGTGGCAGGATACAAAATGAACCTAGAAAAATCAGTAGCCTTTCTTTACACCAACAACAAGCAACTGAAAGAGGGATTCAAGAAGAACTTCTCATTCACAGTAGCCTCAAAAACAATAAAATGCCTAGGAACAAACCTAACCAAAGATACCAAAGATCTCTAAAACAAAAATTTTAAAGCCTTGAAGAAGGAAATTGAAGAAGATATCAGAAGATGGAAAAACCTCCCATGCTCATGGATTGGGAAAATTAATATAGTAAAAATTAAAATAGTAAAAATGTCTTGTAGAGATTTAAGGCAATCCCAATTAAAATCCCCAATAGTTTCTTCACAGGCTTGGAAAAAAAGTCTTTAATTTTATTTGGAAAACAAAAGACCCCGAAGAGCCAAAACAACTGTGAATGAAATGAACAATACAAGGGGCATCTCTATACCACACTTCAAACTATACTACAGGGCTATAGTCATAAAAGCAGCTTGGTACTGGCACAAAACAGACCTGTTGACCAATGGAACAAAACTGAAGATTCAAACTTGAACACATACAATTTCAGCCATCTCATATTTGACAAGGGGGCCAAGAAGACACAATGGAAGAAAGACAGCATCTTCAGCAAATGGTGTTGGCAAAACTGGATCACCACTTGTAGAAGAATGAACTTAAACCCCTACCTCTTGCTCTGTACAAAAGTCAACTCCAGATGGATTAAAGACCTCATTGTGAAACCCCAAACTCTGAAGGTGATAGAAGAAAAAGTTGGCAGCAGACCACAAGACATAGGCATAGGAAAAGACTTCTGAAATCAGACAGCAGCTGCACAAGAATTAAGGTCGACAATTGACAAATGTTACCTTATTAAACTCAAAAGCTTCTGTACATCAAAAGAAACAATAAAGGAAGTGAAGAGAAAACCCACAGAGTGTGAAGAAACCTTCACTGCAGAAACATCTGACAAAATATTGATGTCCAGAATATATAAACTACTCAAAAAACAAGAAAGAAAACAAATGACCCACTCAATAACAGATGGAGCAAAGAGCTGAACAGAGACTTCACAAGTGAGGAATTAGAGATGGCTGAGAAAAATCTTAAGGAGTGTTCAACAACGTAGCTAATAATTAAGGAAATGCAAGTTAAAACCACTTTAAGATATCATCTTATTCCAATAAGACTGGCTAGGATCAAGAAAACAAATGCTACCAAGTGCTGGAGAGGTTGTGGGGAAAGGGGAACACTCATCCACTGCTGGTGGGAATGGAAACTCATACAGCCACTATGGAAAGCAGTGTGGAGAACCCTTGGAAGACTTGGAATGAACTTGCCACATGACCCAGACATACCACTCCTGGGTATGTACTTATAAGACTCATCTTACTGCAGATATACATGCACAGCCATGTTTATTGCAGCTCTCTTCACAATAGCAAGGAGCTGGAACCAACCCAAGTGCCCCTTAACTGAGGACTGGATAGAGAAAATGTGGTACATCTACACAATGGAGTTCTATGCAGCAATAAAGAAAGATGACATCATGAGCTTTGCAGGCAAATGGCTGAACCTAAACAATATCATGCTGAGTGAAGTAACACAGTCCCAGAGAAACAAATGATGAATGGTATCCCTCATCTGTGGATGCTAATGCTAACACTAATTAAATAATTGTATGGCAAACTGAGCAACGTCAATGTGATCTGAAAACAACTCTGCTTGTATATTGTAAATCCCTTAAAAAATAATAATAAAAAATCCATCACTTTCCATGAGCTTTCTTGAGGCCCACTTCAGTCACTCCAGTGGTTGTTAAAAGCATAAAGTTATATTTCACTCTTGGATCATTATTGCATTAGAACACTGAACAGAAATTTGACATTAATCACATTTTACTGGCCTTTACAAGTTTTTCAGGAAAATTTATCTTGTAATACCAAAATATTGCTATAAAATTTAAACCTCAATAATCTCCATTCTGTTATTTAGCTTCTGGGACCTGAGGCATAGAGACAATGTGAATAGTAGTACTGTTCTGCCCATTTGATAATTTCATGAATTAGCTATCTGAGGTCCACAAACTGTAAGTGGTCCAATGTTCACACTCCCTAGTGCTCTTGTTCTGTAGTACCCTGCTGTAAGTGAGAGAGTAACATTCAATACAACCCTGTGGTTAGCTTCTGTGATGAGAAAAAGGGAATTTTTAGAGGTTTTGACATTCCTTCTTAGATACATTTGATGGTAACAAAGGAAATTTTTTTCAGGGTGGATCCGGACCGATTAGGTGAGGCATCAAACAGAGGAGAGAGATTCAGATGTGATAGTCTCTTCTGCCTGCCTTGAGGATCGCAGTGTCTTCAGTTCTGTCTTCAGCTGCATAGCATGGCCACTTCTGACATCAAGAATGAAAACAAGGATCTTTGTCCTAAACTTTCACAAGGAACTGAATTCTGACTAGTGAGCTTAGCAGTGGTGCCAGTTCTCTGGTGAGCTTTAAACCCAGGTCTTCACTTATTTATTTACTTTTTTGAAACAGGTTCTCTCTGTAGTCCCAGCTAGCCTGGAACTCTATATAGACCAGGCTAGCCTCAGACTCACAAAGATTTGCCTGCCTCTGTCCCAGGAGTGCTGAGTTTAAAGGTGTGTGAGCCAATGCTGGAGTAGAATTTCACTCTTGATTGATGGTGAATTGTAATATCCATCTGATTTAGTCATTTTAACAGTTATAATTGCCTAGGAATGTAGATCGGTAGGTAGAGTGCTTGCTTAGCATGAAAGACATCATGAGTTAGACCCTGGCTCTGCATAACCTGGTGCAGTGGCACATACTTCTAAAGCCATCACTTGGGAGGAGATGGCAGGAGGATCAGAAATTCAAGGTCGTCCTCAACTGCAGACAAATTGGAGGCTATTCAGGGCTAGATAAAATCCCCCAAACCAACAAGCTCCCCTCCTAAATATAAACATTTGTAGCAAATAGCTGAACAGACAAATCATCGGTCATATATAAGATCTACATAGACTTTAAAAAAATCAAAATTTATTCTCGTTAAATTCCAAACAGCATGCTTTGTTCAATCTTTGACATTTCTTTCTTTTAACAAAATTGTCTACTTTTATGTAAACATAGCTTTTAATAGTCATAAAGATCTAATACTATTTAGATAATTTCTAACACTATTTAGAACTATATTGTTCCAATAAGTTATTAATAAACATTTCTGAATGAAGCTAGGCAGGTGTATACATACATGACTGCCAGCACTTGGGATGGTGAGGTAGAATGATTGCTATGAGTTTGAGGTCTCTGAAAAGTAAGTATATATGTGTACAAAATCAATAATATCACAAGTGTTATTTGATGAGAATAATTTAAAGAGGAAAAATATAAAGTTATATTCTGTACATAGAGTTTTTCTTCCTACCTGAAAAAGAATTTATTGTCTATTTTAATCATTGTAGACAACCTATTAAACAGACATCATTGTGGCCTGAATATTTTATATTAGGAAATGAAATCTTAGGAAGCTGCAGATCACAAATCAGTTTAGAGACAGGTGGTTATAATGTTATGCACATGATCTAAAACTTTACTTCTATCTCAGTGTCTTGTAATGTATTGAGAAGAAGATGAAGAAAGCACATTGGATCATGACTGGACACATCGTGTTTAGTTTCTGTGTGTGTAGGAGCTTTAGAGTCACCCATATTGATCCCAGCATCATTGAAGTAATTCGGGATCTGGTTACATCTTCCCTGCATCCTATGGTGGCATTTTTTTTCAGCACCATTCATACACTAAAGGCTCAAATGTTTTATCAAATTTACCCAGCTTTGCAATGGTGGGAATTTATTATTTTCCAGTTATCTTATGCATATTCTGAAATGACTTTAATAGAGAAGTGAGAAGATTCCATTCAACAATAATAATAATAAGAGATGAAACAGTCTGTGCAAATTCAGATAAGAATTATATTTGTGATAATGTAAACCATCTTGTCCTGGACCTAATTGCCTAGTTTATTTTCACGAAATGAAAGAATTATGCTTCGGTAAACTAAAGCAATAAAGAAGAAAACCAATTACAGAAGAACACACTCCCCATAATGACTGTTTTCAAAACTATTAATTTCAACACATAAAAGTTGTGGATAAGTTTCCATGAAGAGATAAAAGACTGAGCAAAGAAAATTGTGTGTATTAAATATATATGTATGTATGTGTATATATGTATATATACATGTTTGTGCATGTGTGTGTACATGTGTAGATGTGTATGCATGTATGTGTGAATCTATGTATGTGTAGGTGTACATGTGTGTGTATGTGTGTGTGCGTGTGTGTGTGTGTGTGAGCATGTATGTGTTTGCTGGTTCTGCACTGTTAGAGAAGGAGCCTGATCAGCAGGTTAATATGGAGTTTATCTCACTCTGCCCAGACTATTCCCAGCAGGCTAGCAGCAGGGGGATGGCAGCCTGCTTAGAGCCTATCTGTAAGTGCTACTTTAAACAATGAGATGTAAACCAGGCAGGAAGGCACTTCTATCCTATGCTCAGATATGTACTCTGATACACATGGTTTTCAATTATGTTAATTGCTTATCAGATTCACCAGTAATTCACCAGTGAAAAAAAAATCAAGATTTTCCGGGAATAAAACACATCTAATTTAAACATCATCCTTTTGTATACACATCTAAAATGTATACTTTTTAAAGCAATGTTCTATATGGAAATGCATTTTAGTGTGCGTTTTTTTATCTGTAAAAGGAAAAGAGAAATTGTCCTGCAGGAGTTTAATCATTTCCATGTAGGTACTTTTCTTTCTTAAACACATGAGAAATTTTGTGTTATAAATGTGTTGAAACACTTAAGGATTTTAAAATATCATCTTTCATTTTCTATTACTAAGTTCATCATGAAATAGAAGCCAACTGATTTTTTAGACTTATTTATCTACTTGTTGGTGTTAGGGTGTGGATATATTCATACCATGGCATGCATGTGAAGGTCAGAGGATTATTGGAGTTGATTGTCTTCTTCCACCATATTGGATTCCAGGTATTGTACTCAGGCCACCAGACTTAGTGTTAAGTACTTTTATCCACCAGACTACGTCACTGGCCTGAAGACCATTCCTTCTGTTGAGGACCAGTTCACATTAGGAATATCAGCTCTTCTAGATTTAAGTTTTGAAGGAGCAGACTACAATAAGTAAAACATTCTTATTGCTTTGTTATTATAATCCTCTCAGCCTGGATGATTGAATGAAGTAATCACTAGACTCTTCTTATTATTAAAACTGTATTCTTGAGGATGCTGGATTTAATCCTAAAATAATACTCTATTCATTCCTTGGGTAAAACAGAAGCATGACAAGGCTTAGAAGCTGCATCTCAAAGACTTCTTCACATCAGTCTTTCTTATAGCTGGGTATCAAGCTTTACATCCTCATTGCCATGGAACTTGAAGGTGACAATAAAGAGCTCATCAGCATAACTAGGGCAGTGATCTCTTGAATTCAGTTTCCTGTCAGTGAGATCATGTATGTCCAGTTCACTGTAAGCAGGCACCCTTTCACTTTGTTACTTAACATTTGAACCCATTAACGTATTGGTAGTTGGGCAAGGTGAAAATGTGCTCATCCACTAATAAAAGATACTCAGATACAACTAGAAATTGAAAGCAGAGGAAACTGAATTAAGCGGTTTTGAGATATAGCACTTTCTTCAAGAAGTTACACTCCCAAGTAGGTAACAGGGGCAAAGACACAGACTACATATACCAGGAATTGTGATTCTTCAAACACTGTCATCAACCACGGGGCCAGGCTGATGCTTTATCTGGCAAAATCGTGGTGGGTGGTCCAGTGGTGCTTCCCTTTGCTGCTTACAGACTGCACAATTACATAAACCATTGTTTACCTAATACTTCAAAATTGTGCCTCAAAAAGCACAGAAAATAAAAGCAGGAATCCAAAGCAGCCTCAGCCAGAGACTCCTCTTCAATCAAATGAAAACAAAATGAGGATGGGAAATTTCACATTGCTTCTTCTCCTTTGACTTCTATACATATATAGCTATACTCATAAACAAATATATAAATTTGTACACTCATACACATGCACACGTATATACAAACACAGACATGCATATATATATATATATCTCACACGCCTACACACTTCTATAAACAAATATACTCATGTACACAGTACACATATACATGTATATTTAGTGTACACATGCACACACAGCCACATACACATATATGCATACATATGCCTATATAAATTTACAAATGCATAAATATACACATGCAAACATATACAGGCATATGCAAGTGCATGCTTGCACACACATGTTCACATATACATATTTATACATTCACATATAACCACATACTCATACACAAACTGTTGCGAAAATTCCTGCCAGAGGATACCCATACATGTGGCATCTCATCCCCACCTCTGCCCATCCAATTCTGAGGTAAAACAAGGAGCAGACTCTCCAATCTTAGTTTTGGGAGACTGGAGAGTTTATTCAGGCTTACCTACAAAGTGATGGGTGCACAATATCACTTAATAGCTGAGCAGTGATTCTCCTTTTCTGTCATGGATGCCCAGAGTCATGGCATGAACCTGGTGCCCTCTACCCACGGTGACAAAACAGCAAGAGAACCAGCCTCAAGAGGATGGCATATATGCCCTATAGCTCCTCCCACAACATGGCTCCATCCACATCCCAAAGTTCTTGGCACATCAGAGACTCTTTCTGCAGACTCAGCTTCTCTCTGCTTCCTGTATGTTCCTGAAGATGTGAGTGCTCAGCTTCCTGTTATGGCTGCCTCCTACTGGGCCACACCATCTATGACGCTTTCTTATCCTTCTAGAACTGTAGCCCAAATATAATCTCTCTTCTGTAAGTTCCTTTGGTAATGGTGTTTATGACAGCAACAGAAAAGTGTCATTATATATATATATATATATATATATATATACACACATACACACAAGCACACATACACAGATATGCACATATACATGTATAAATACACATATAAAACGTGTATGCACATTTACATGTACATATATACACATCCATACATAAATACACATAAAAAAGCATACATATGCACTGATAAAATATATATGTACACACATATAAATATACATACACAGATACAAATATGTTATAAACATACTAATGTACACATATATATCCATACCTATTTATCCATAAAAATACACACATACATATACATGTGCACACATACACATGCATACACACATACAATGATATATACATCTACACCTTCATGTGTATTGTTATGTATGCATAAACACAGACAAACATATACACACATGTACATAAATATATTTGTATGCACATACACACATACACTTGCACAGATTTATGCATAGATAATGCATATTACACAAGTATATATATATATATACACACATGCATATGCATATACATGTACCTGCATACACACCTATTTATACAAAAACCACATAATATACACATGCATTCCATATAAACAGTCCCTGAAAAATTCAACCAAATTTTGATAGCAATTATTTTTAAAACTGTATATTTATCACATACAGACCTTTTTTCTTATTATTTTCTTATTATTTCCCAAGCATCATAGGATAACAAATATTTACCTAGGATTTAGGCTGAATTAGATATTATTAGAAATGTAGGGATGAAGTGATATACAAACAGTGATAATGTCGATTTTCCATAATGCTGCACCATTTTATAAGGAGAGTTTGAGCATCCACAAACTTGGTGTTTGCTACAGTTCCTGGGAATCAATTTCTCACTGAGTTACAGCTGCATGTATATAATTTTCTAAACACTTATATGGCAACTAGTCAATGAATACTTAAAATGAGATAGGCAAATTGATTATGGATGGCCCTCAATAAAGAATACCTATTCTCTAAGAGTTGATATAAATTTTGGAATCTATCATTTCAATAGATGCATTGCATAAAGTCCTTCTTAATGAATTGTTCTATCTTTGGTAGGAGTAAAAAGACTTAATTTTATTTCCACCACAATACTATGGTGTTTTATGTTGTTGGTGGTGGTGTTGTTTTGGAATTTTTTCTTTACTTTTTTCTTTTCACAGGAAAACAGAAACAACACAAAATGACAATAACAAAACAATAAGAACAAAAAAAGTGAGGGGAGGAATTTCTATTCTGGTGAAATAAAGAATCAATCTGCAGGGCTTGGTATGTGCTGCTCTTTTTTTCCTTCTCTTTTCTTTGCTTTCTTCTTTTCTTGCTCTTTCAGGGCTACCAGAACGATATGTGTTTACTGGCTAGTCCAAGAATCTTTGAGTTCTCAACAGAGAAAGAGTCTGGTTAATTTGGGGGGAGGGTCTCATCCCTAAACTGCCTAATCAATTTCTAGATCCTCTTTAGTTATGTTACCCTCTGAAAAGGGTCACCCCAATTGTCAGAAAGGAATTGAGACACCGATCAATCAATCTGTCTTCTTCCATGCTGAAAAGGAACATTGGGTGTTGTGGGAATGAAACTTTGAGTGTGGCTTGAAGCGAGAACTTGTAAGACCTGTCCCAGAAGATCTCCTATTATCTGATATCTCTGTGGTTATGCAGAGTTATCTATAGCAGGAAGATTTGAGATATTACAATGATTGATTCTTGCTTCACCCTATCTCTGCAAAGTTCCAGGCCCCTTCCCTTGAGGCATTGAGCAAAATGTTACACCTCTAGTTACCTATTGCACAAACTGGAGCTCTGCAGCCCCCTGATTAGAACCAAGGTGGCTCACCCCTCCCTTCCAACTGCTCCCCACTTCCTGTCCAGAGCACAGTAGCCTCCAATATATAGACCTCACCGACGAAAATAAACATTGTTCCTATTCTCCCTGGCTCTCCGCATGTGTGAGTTCATTCATTTCCATGGGTGATCTCCTAAGGTTTTTCCCTTCCCTCTTCGACAGGGTGTGGCAACTGGGGAATCCCCTATTCAGAGGGTCAGACCCCCAAGCAAAACTGTAGAGGGGAAAAAAATTCCTTTTGTATGATACCATAATATATATTTCTGTAGAATCAAATTATATAAACAGTACTGATATCATTATAGAAAAATAACATTTTAATATATATTGTTCTAATCAATCATATTGTGAATCATTTTGAAGTTCATTATAGAGATATTGATAAATTGTGAACTTGTCCTAATGTTTTTTATTAACCAATATTATTTTAAACCTGATATTATCACATTCATCAGTTGGTGAGTTTTGAAGAAAAGCTAAATTTTATTTCAACTGACAAATGCATATAGTTTTATTTCAGTGTTGTTTGCCTATTCACTGTTGATATGTATGTAGTACACTGAGCAAAATAGCACTAAAATATGGTACCAAAAGGATATTGTATAGGAGCAAAGCAGACAGTGGCTTTGCTGAAACAGAGGCATATGTGTAAATAAGCTTGGGCTTCCAGTTATAAATTTTGTAAATTTTGTCATTATTTATATCCTACATAAAAGCACACAAAATAAAACAGAGGTTTTACAGCAAAAAAAAAAAAAAACAAAAAACCCTTGACTGGTGCCTGTGAAAGTGAAATGAAGGTAGGAGTAGTTTGGTACATGCTCTAGGGAGGGGACTAGGAGAAGTAAGAACAGGGTGAATTAAAATGTCCAACTTAAAAGTCCATTAGAATTTCTTGACCAGGTGTTTCAAAGCATCCATTTACTAGGTTTCTCTTTCTGCTCATTTAGCCATAATTTCTGAACTCAGGATCTGCTTTTCAGGCTTTTTAATAGTGGGGATATGAGTTTCCACTTAGATAGTTGCTAGAACAAAAGAGGAAATTTTATTATTGAGCATTAATTAATAACAATAGTGGACTTGTCCTTTGGCTGTAGGTAACCCTACTCTGTTAATCAAGGTCAAGATTGAAGGTTTTTATGCCTATTTAACATTATTTTATATAATTATATGCTCAATATGTGGAGGCATACTTTTTCAGGCTTTAAAATAAATATATTGACTTCTTTTGGTTTTACTTTCTTTTTGGGTGCTTAAGTCCACACAATTAGCTGAGATTAATGAAACTTTGGTTTCTCAAGGTCATTTAAGGTTCTGGTCTTTAGGGGGCACTTGGGTTTTCAGGGGAGGAGGGATAGCCTGGCTACTTCTGGCCATTCTTAACCAGTTTGATCTACAGAGGACAAGGTTAGGTCTTGCTAGACCATGGTTCTCTTTGGAGCACAAGGTGAATTTCCTCTATATTGAACTTCCTATTTATAGATAGGACACTGGCTAGAGTTCTGTTGGTGGATCTCCAAGACCTCATTGTACAGGAAGCAAGGTGACTCACAACTGCAGAACATTTTAAGAGATGCCCCCATACAAAATCCCCTGGGACCAATTGACCTCAGAGGACAAGGAACAAACTTGTCCCTTAAATCCCTTGGCCAAATTGTTATAGGCTTTAGGTATGGGAATTAAGCATCCAAAAAAGTTAAGTTACACCAATCTGGTACTTCTAATTATTGTATTATATTTAGATAAAAACTGAAGAAAAGCCTAAGAAGCCTTGCATGCATAAACATTGACTGGAAGAATTTTAACACCATAGGGTAAGCAGGCAAAGCCTATCAGAGAAATTTAAACAGTTTTAGGCATATCTTAAATATAAACAATTTACTACACTCATAAGTAGTACCTTCCCAAACCCCATATCCTGGTTTGTAGTTTTCCAATAACAGGGAACATACCTGTTGACCAGAATTAAGCTGAAAAAATTTACCAGGTCTCTCCAAACTGTCTCCTTCTGGGATGTATGCCCCTAGTTCAGGGAAGTAAACCTAGCTTTTCTTGAGTCAAGTTATCTTGAAATGGGCAGAACAGATGTCAAAAGTAAAAATTTTATAATAGCAAGAGACCAAAAAATATATTCAGTAGTCAAAGGCAACCCATTAATTGTCTATACCCCTTTAATTAAAATCTACCACTGGAAGTCCAGTACAAGCCAGGAATGGACTGAACAACAAACCACAATCCTGTGTAGTTATAATCCCATTTAGACAATTAGTAAACTGGTTTAATGTTTATACCATTCCATTCTAGAAACATTTAACCACTTCAATTCAATACAAGTATCTTATTTTCTACTAAACTTTACAATATTTATGCCCATCCCCAAACATCACCATAAAGTAAAAACCTAAAGTGACCCTACAAGACCCAGGGCTGGCTCAGGGCAGACAAATCTTTTCAGATATTCAGAAATGAACCACATATGCCTGGCAAAAAGTCTGTCTATCTGCTCCAAAGATGTCCCACCTAGAGATCAAATATGCCCCCCACAAAACACAACCAAAGTCCTTGAATTCTATTTTACCGACTCCTCCTTCTTTCTTAGTGCCATTTACTTCTATTATTTTTTACCCTCCTTTTACCTTGGGCTAATACCTATCTTTAAGATGAGGTAAGTTTCTTGGAGACAAGAAAAAAAAAAAAAAGATGGGTGTTGTTTCTTAATCCGTTCTACTAGTCTCTGTCTCTTAATTGGAGAATTCATTCCATTGATATTTAAAACTCTTTTTGAGAGAATGAAATTGTTTCCAATCGTTTTTATTTCCAGTAACTCTTACCCTAGGTTTTTATTTCCATAGTGGTAGTATCATTTGTTTTCTGCTGTTGATTGGTTATAGTCATCTCTGCCCTCTGCTCTTTGTAATGCTTGAAATATTCTCTGCAGGTATGGCTTATTGGAGAAGAATTCTTTCAACTTATTTATATCATGGAACATTTTCCTTTTTCCTTCAATTATAATAGACATTTTTGCTGGGTAAAGTACTCTGGATTGGCATCTATAGTCTTTTAGAACTGGGAGTATTTTAGACCATGCTCTTCTGGTTTTCATCATCTGCATTGAGAAATCAGCTGCAATTCTGATAGGTTTTCCTCTGTAGATAACTTGTTGCTTTTCTTTTGCAACCATCGTATCCTTTCTTTGCTTTGAACATCTAGTGTTTTTACTATGATATGGTGTGGAGAATTTCTTTTCTGATTCTGTCTGCTTGGAGTTCTATATGCTTCTAATATTTGTATAGGTATCTCTTGTGTCCAATTCTTCCATATTGTCTTCCGATCTTGATATTCTATTTTCTACTTTATTCTATTATTAAGAGTTTTTCCCATCCTTTCCAAATTGTTTGTGGAATGTTGCATTTCTTTTTTCATTTCAACTTGAATTTTCTTCAGTGTTTCTATATCTTTTGTAATTTCATTCTGCAGTTTATTGTTATCCCTGTCTTCTTTTAGATCCCAAACTTCCTTGTTTATTAAATTCCCTCAACTCCTTAATTTCTCTAATCATATTCATAATTGTTCTTTTGAGATCTGTATCTGGAGTTATATCCAAGGGGTACTTGAATAGGGGTATTAGTGTTTGGTGGAGATACACTTGGGTCTTTCTTTCATTGAGAGTTAGGCATTTGGGCAGCCTCTGTTGGAAGTGGTGCTTATTAAGCTGACACTGATGTTGGTTATACTCTTCAGGTATTTGTTGACATCCTAATTGATGTGCAGGTATGGAAACTCTAGGCTCCAAAATCTCAACTCTATCCTAACACTATACAGACTAACACCCCTCACCCAACCAGCAGTTTTCCCAGTGGACTAAGCCAGGCAACACCCAAGCCGTCCTGAACCCCCCAGGCCTGAGAAATTCACACCCCCAGGGCCCCAGGCACTCCCTGTCCTGTGCACTGGAAGGTGACAATGCTTCCCTTGCAATGTAGCTGGAGTTCCCCACATCCAAGTTTGGTGAACCCCAATCACCCAATCATATACCACCATACACCTTACACCACCATTAATCTACTAGCAGATCGTCCAAGGGCCAGGCACCAAGATCTGTACCCGGGTTCAGTAGGAGAAAGGCTCAGTGGCCAGGGCTTTCCCTGTTATCTCCTGACACCCTCTGGTGATGTCTATAGAGCCAAATTATGGTTCCTAAGGATCCAAGTGTCCTTGGACCACCTCCCACACTTCCCAACATTCTTGGGGGCCCCCTAGTCCCCCTCCCCAATTTTGCCCTTAGCTGCTCAGAATGCATCCAACCACTAGGAAGCCGCCATCTTGGAAAAGCCTTGTTTAGTGTTTTTTAAATCTGTAGTGTAACCTGGAATTATATATTGTCTATCCTCCCAAAGCTGTTCCTCAAGATGCACAGAAAAGAACTTTCCTCCTTCCATGGGCTATTCTAAGCTTTCACAATACACTAATTTTGTAATATTGTTTAAAAAAGAAAATGAATCAGTATTATAAGGAATAGATATAACCAGTGCTTCCTGAAGACCCAGGCTACCTGGATTAATAAGATCTCCAGAGCTCTGTCTTGGTCAGGAGAGAGAGAGAGAGAGAGAGAGAGAGAGAGAGAGAGAGAGAGAGAGAGAGAGAGAATGCTTCAGGCCACTGTAGACTCTGACACTGGAAGTAACAGGCTTGAGTCCAATGCGCTCATGGAACCATGTTGGTGCAAGGACCTTACCTCCCAAACTGGGCTACACACCTAATGCAAGGGTGTCTAACAATTACCAGCTTGTACTCTTTATTAAAGGGAAAGGATATATTTCAGCATAACGCACAATGTAAATATTAGAGATTGAACCAGGATGTTAGACAAAAATGTGTCTGATTCATAGCACTTCTATTCACTAGATGTATGAACCACAGAAACTCAGAAATGTCTGAGTCTTACCTTTTTTAGACTCCAAATGAAGTTATAAAACATCTATGTCATAAAGAAATTGCTAAGTTCCATTTATTAATTAATTGACTAATTATCTTGAGACTAAACTGCATTCAACATATCACAGTTCTTTTACATCCTGTACTTTAGTTAATAGTGATGGACAAAAATCTGATAAACAATAGATAGATGGTATATGTGACATATATGATGATAGTTAATAAAGAGGTTATAGTTAAGATAGTTAATAATATACAATAGAAAAATACAAATATCCAGGTAAATTATCCATCTATGTGTCAATGTGTGCTATGATTTTGCAGAGTATGTATAAAAGATCCTGTCAGATAGAATTATGAAGGCCTGCTGAGATATGGACATTTGAGTGAATGCATAAAATCATCTACGTTAGCTGGGCGTGGTGGTGCATGCCTTTAATCCTAGCACTTGGGAGTCAGAGGCAGGCAGATCTTTGTGAGTTCAAGGCCAGCCTGGTCTACAGAGTGAGTTCCAGGACAGCTGGGCTACAGGGAGACCCTGTCTCAAAAAAAAAAAAAAAGCAAAAAAATCATCTATGTGTGCTGAGGTAGGAAAAATTTAACATCAAACAAAATATTCCACTAAGGAAAAGGATATCCAAATAACTGGAAGATGAACATAATATATTGAGGAAATGAACTGAGCCAAAGAAATGAGGGAAATAAGATTGGAGCCATAGTTTGGGTTTGGCAAAGATTATGGGTTTAAACAGGCTGCAATAAAAGCAGTAGTCATGACTAGGGATTGCCAGGTGGCAAGTGGTGATGCTGATTAAGAGCAAGGGATGTGCTGGATATGAGATACCTTCCAAGGATTTGACTAGGGGGACTGTATAATGACGCTCTTGAGGAAAAAGAGGTAAGAACAGAGCCGAATCTGATTTACAAGATGGGACTTTTTAAGCATTTTACACTCATAGCCTTCCTTGTCCAGGAAAATTTTACATGATTGATATCATTTTACCACTTATTATTAGCAAAAGCAAATTTTCATACTAATAAGATGGCTGTACATGTTTGGTTCTACATAAACTAATTCTAGCTGAATATTTGACATTGTAGGGTATAGAAAAGTGTCCTAAACACTTCTCTAAAGTTCATCAATCCTATTTTTATTTTTATTTATTTATTTATTGTAAATTTTAATTCAATTATTGTGTATTTCATACAGAATATCTTAATTATCTTTATGCCCACTTCTCCATTGGCACCTTCCCAGACCCCTCCCCCAACACTGGAATTTATATATTCTGTCATTCATTTTAAGGCCTATCATGTAAAGTTAGTGTCCCCAGATGTCCCTAAGTACAATTTCATACACTGGTCTAGTCAGCCTTTCTGTGCTAGAATGATGGTTTAAACAAATCATAAAAGTAGCAGAAATGTAATTTGAGCCATTTCAGAAATGGTTGAACATTTTATCATAATCCTAATACAAAATTCATTTGACATTTTAAAATTATGAAACCCAAGTCAAAAACTCAAAACAGTCTTTAAAGTCAAACATTCTGTAATCTCAAAACATATTAATTTGTGATATATATGCTGGTATGAAAATACAAAGGCTGAGTTTTTAAATAATTAAATACTTTTGTTTCTACAAAAGCTGAAGACTTTGTATGTACAGTGAAACACTGCAATTTATCACATTATTTCTTTAAATCCAATTCTAGTTATTTCATGAATTTTTTTATTGATGCTGCTTGATATGATGTCATGTATGTCACAAAATATGCATACATTGTGTTCAGAAACAAGGCTGTAAAGTCGTATGATGCAACATGAGTGACTTCTGCTGGAAATACTCAGTTGCATCATATGACTTTGCTAAGATCAAGTGGAGAGTACCAGCATCAGTTTAGGAGCTGACTCTCAGCTATGAATGCTGTGAGTGAGCAACAGCAACTGGCAAATTAAGACATGCCCACTGGGGCAATAGAGCCATAAATGCTACGAGAGTAACAAACAACTTTCTGATTGGATTTAAGGTCCCCTTCACATTTGGAGCCCATACCTGACACTGGCCTATGAACCTTGGCTAGACAGGACAGAGGCCATAGGGGAGAATCTACTACTAATATTCTGCTGAACAGACATAATATTAAACTGATTCCAAATGACTTATTCTTACACCAATACAACAATGCCAGAGAAGCTTCCTCAGGCAGCAGATTGTGCTTAATACAGAGTTCCACAACTTGCCGACATACACAAAATAAGTGGCTGCTGAGTGCTTATCTCTGAATAGGACACACATCAAACTTGTGCCTACCAAGGAGCGGAGATCATTGAGGAAGAGGTGGTAGATGTATTCTAAGAGCCAGTGATGGTGGATGGCCACAGTAAAACATACTTTTTCAAACAGCTGGCCATTTACTCATGAAAAGTCAACAATGGTAAGAGAATGTGCAAGACTTATTGAAGCCCAAGCTAGAAAAAACCCAGTATAGGAATATAAAAGTGGATAAGAAGCTCATAGCTGGTGAGAGAAGGAGATTCAGTTTTATTTAAAGGCATGGCACTGAGTAGGTTAATGAGACTCAGTGGAAGGACCCACACTGAAGGGCATTTGGCGATACAAATTTGACTTGATAGAAATTAAACTCTACTCCATGTGCACATGCAAACGTGTGTGTGTGTGTGTGTGTGTGTGTGTGTGTGTGTGTATTGGTTTGAATGAGAATATCCCCCGTAGGCCCCAAGTACATGGAGACTTGGGAACCAGTTCATGTTTGTGGAGGATCATTGAATCTTTATGAGTTGCATTCTTGCCAGAGGAAGGATGTCACCTGCAGTAGACTTTGGAGAGTATATAGATTCCCCAATTCCTGTCTGCATCTCTCTGCTTCTAGTGCTGGCTTGAAGATGTGAGCATGCAGGCTTCTGCCCTGGCTCCCTCCCATCATGGCTCTCCACCATTATGGGCTTTATATTTTATTTATGGCTTTTATGCATATGAGTGTGTTGTCTGCATGTGTGTAAGTGCAACTGTGTGGCAAAATACTCACAGATGTCAGAAGAGGGCTCCTGAACCCATGGAACTGGAGTTATGGATGGTTGTTAGACACCATGTGGGTGAATGGAATTGAACTCAGATCTCTGCCAGAGCAGCCAGTGCTCTTAAACGCTGAGCCATCACCCCAGCTCCATGATGGACTCCAGTCCCTCTCAAACCAGAAGCTCAATAAACTCTTCCTTCTCTAAGTTCCCTTGGTCATGTTGTTTTATCACAACATATGAAAAGTAATAGTACTATAATGCTGTGTGTGTGTGTATGTGTGTGTATGTATGTATGTAAAAGGATTCATGAAGTGGATGTGGGGTATTAAGGGAGTGAAAACTGGGGGGGGTGGTCTAAATATGATCAAAATATAGTATTTTTAATTCACAAAAATTCAATTAATAAAGGAAAGAAAAACCAAAGCTGGCCTGTAGGGTACATCTCAGAGCAAGTGGGAAATGATAAATTCTCTATTTGGAGCTGGAGGAGGATAGAGACATTTAAGGTTTTTGGAACAAATAGGACTTTGAATATAACAAAAAGTTGTCCAGTAGTCAGCTATAATTGTGCACATCCAACAGAAGGCAAACACATAAATATGTACATTTGCATTTTGCTAATGATCAGGGCCAAAGGGCATATTCGATAGTGTATAGGCCAATGTTTATAGGGTAAACTCTAGCAAAATGTGACTTTTTGTGTGATTGTTTGTTTGTTTGTTTAAGACAAGGTTTCACTATGTAGCTCCAGATAGCCTGGAATTTGTTCTATAGACCATCACAGGGTGGGCTTCATTTCACGGAGATCCACCTAAGCCTCCCTAGTGAGGGAATTGAAAATATGTGCCACTATGCCTGAATAAAATGTGAAATATTTTTAAATGAGATATGGAAAGATACACATTCAGTCATTTTCTAAATCTGGACATTGGCAATAAATAGTATGCAGAAAATTAGGGGATATATGCCTGAACTGAATTGGAAAATGATGTATGAAATACACAAAGCATCAATAAAAATAAATTAAAAAAAAATTAGACTTCATAAATGCAACTATGATTTCTATACGGCCAGGTGAGAACAGTGATTAATTTGTTTTAACCCAATAGTGTGTTGTCATAATTTAAAACAAAAGAAATAATTTTAAATTCAACATCATTATCAGCTCAATAGACACGGTTTCATGGATGTAGAGATCAAGTGTGAGCCTCAGTGTCTTGTTGAAGCTGCAGTTCTGCCACCTAAAGTCTTGAGTTACTGAGCTTCTTACACTCCAGTTCCTAAACCTGCAAAGCACAGATAACAGAAGCAACTGCAGCAGGACTTTAAAGAAGATTAATTAAAGTATTCACTATGTGCAGGCAGTATATTATGAACACCTAATGTCCGAGTGTGAATGAACAGCCAAGCAATGTTGTATTATGAAAAGAACAGGCAAGATATATTATGTGATCTGCAGGACAGTGTTTTAATAAAGTTAACTGTTACAAAATAAAACACTTATATCACAATATTTCAGATTTTATCCTTACAAAGTGACAACATTGTAGTTCTATTTATATTTTACTGAAAATTTATGAATCTAAGCACTTTTCAGATACTGGCCAGCTATAAAACAGGTTCTTTGAAAATTTCTTTAAATCATTGTATTTCCTTGTTTGCTTTGGAAATTAACTCCTGATAAAATAAATGTCAGGCAAATGTTTCTGCCTGTCTCATAGGCTGTCTTTTTATGTTCTTGGATACTTCCTTGCTGTGTCTCAGTTGTGAGTCTGCTGTCCTTCCTAAGAAATCATTGCCAAACCAATGTTAAAAAGAATTTTCTTATGTTTTCCTCAGATGATTTTACACCTTTGGACATTATGTTAAACATTTTATATTTCATCCATTTTTACCTGTTTCTTGGATTGAAATTTAATTCCTGATGTAATAGTATTGAGCACAGCTAGTGGAAAATGAAAGGGTCTTGAGGCTCAGCCCCCGTCATGGGCTTGGTATCCTTATAGGAAATTTTTGAAGGAACCTGTTGGCCTTCTTTCCATATAAGGATACAGAATACACTTCTAACTATGAACTAGATAACAATCTCTCACCATTCACTGAAACTTTGACACCTGATCTTGAATTTATTTTTTAAATATGTTTTTCATTTATTATTAATTGTATATGCATGAGTGTTTTGCCTGAAAGGTATGTAAGTACACCACATGTGGGCAGTCTCCATGGATGAAGTAAGCATTGGAGGATCCCCTGGAAGTGGAGTTACTGATGGTTATGAAGCACTGTGTATATGCCAGGAACTGAACTTGGTTCCCCTGCAAGAGCAGCAAATATTCTCAACTGAAGAGCCATCTCTTCAGGTCTGATCTGGGACTTGGAAAAACCACAAAATTGTTAAGAATAAATTTACATTGTTTATAAGTCAAATGATTTTCTTATAGTATTTGAGATAGAAGATGATTATAAAATAATTTTATTTTTATAGAAAAATTGACTAGTAAATATGTTTTAATATAATTATTCATAAACTGATAAGTGTAACAGATATGCAGATAAATTGGAACTCTTGTACAGTGGTAGAGGAATGACAAATGGTATAGTAACTAAAGAAAACAACATGGATGTATTAGTCACTTTTCTGTTGCTGTAATAGAACCACCATGACCAAGGGCACTTGTAAAAGGAAGAGTTTATTTGAGCTTACAGTTCCAGAGGAATTAGAGTCCATCATGGCAGGGAGGCATGGTGGCAGGAGGTGCCAGAGCAGAAAGGAGAAGTTCACATCTTCAAGTGGGCCTGGGAAACAGAGAGTGACTGGAGATTGGCAAGGCATTAAAAACTTTCTAAGCCAACCCCCAGTGACGTGCTTCCTCCCACATGGCCACCCCTTCTAAGATCTCCCAAAACAGCACCATAAACTGCAGAAAAATGACCCAATACTTGGAGCCTCTGGGAGATATTCTCGTTCAAACCACCACAATGGATAGTCTAAGAATACAAAAAAATTAAATTACAAGGGCCTGGAAAGATGGTCCACTGGCTGCTCTTGCAGAGGGCTTGGGTCTTGTTCAAAACATACAAGGGGGGGTGGCCTGGGGAGATAGCCTAGCGGTTAAGAGCACCGACTGCTCTTGCAGAGGACCTGGGTTCGATCCCCAGCATCCACATGGCGTCTAAGAGCCTTCTGTAACTCCAATTCCAGGAGAACTCCAGTTCCGGGGGAATCTGAGACCCTCTTCTGACCTCCATGGCATTGCACGACACGGGTGCACAAACCTACATGCAGACAGTACATTCATACACATAAAAAAAAAAAAAAAAACACATGGCAGCTAACAACTGGTTGTAACTCCAATTCCAGTAGCCCCCAACACTGTCTTCTGACCTTCATAGGTGTGTATGACATGAGTGCACGTACATACATTCAGGTATTAAAAATAATAAATAAAATAATAAAAACAAAAGTAAATTAAATTGGGCTGGAGAGATAGCTTAGCAGTTAAGAGCACCGACTGCTCTTGCAGAGGACCCAGGTTCCATCTCCAGCACCCTCATGGCGGCTGAGAACAGTCTTTAACTCCAGTTCCAGGGGAATCCAATGCCCTCTTCTCACCTCAGCATTGCACGACACGGGTGCACAAACCTACGTGCAGAGAGTACATTCATACACATACAAAAATAAATAAAATTTTTAAAAAAGTAAATTAAATTACCATGCAATCCACTAATGAAACTTCTTAATGACACCATGATTACAGAGAACTGCATTCTCAGATGTATTATGACACATTTGTCAAGATATAAAATTGTCAGATGCCAGTGTTGAGAAGAATAGACTCTGAATATGGATTTATATACAGTGCAATGTAATTTAGTTTTCAAAACAAAAGAGTTGTGGAATGCTCCTGTACATCAGAGTGCTCACATGGTCAGATTCACAATGTGTGCTCATCTCAACATCTGTTGAAGAGGGTGCTATCACACACCAAGGTGCAAGCAGTCCTGAGGGCATGCAGGAACTATTGCAAATACTTCCCATTATGTTTGTTACCATGGTGATGCTGTGATGGGTGCTTAGATAAATTCTAATTCATTGGATTATCTCCTTAAGTATGCACAACTCTTTATACATTAATTAAACTTCAAAACATTTAAAAGCAATCTTCTATATCTAAGTTGCCCTTTTTCAACATATTAGTCTTTTCAGTGCACAACTGATTCTTATAGCCAGTGTTTGATGTGGCAATTTTTCTTTCTTCAATTATTAACTACTGATTAGAGTTTGAGTTCATTGAATTAATCCAAAAATAGATGCAATCTAATTGGTTTACTAGTACATAATAATCAAGTGTTAATTTCTTTAAATAAGGACACAAATCGGATTAAAAGGATACAATGCAAGGTCAGAAAGAAACTTCTTACAATTTGTAACTAGAAAGTGAGCAGTGGATGTCCCAGCACTTCTCCTGTGGCAAGAACAGTGGACTCATACATTGTTCACATTTTCCTAAATGACTAAGAAAGAACAGTGATGTAAAGGAGACACTTGTGGGGTTTTTCTTTTTTTTTTCTTGGAAAATAATATGACTTTAATATACATTTCAAAGACTCAACAAATCTAAATTGTCCATGGTGTTTTTCCCACTGTACAACTGAAGGAAACTATAACCCAGAATAGCTAAGTAACTAGCCCCAAATTACACAGCTAGTAAATAACTGTATTAGTTACATTCAATTTTTTACATGTATGAGTGTTTTGCCTGCATGTATGTAAGTGCAATATTATGCAATGCCCATGGAGGCCAGAAGGTCCCCTAGAATTGGAATTAGAGCCATTGTTAGCTGCCATGTAGTTGCTGGAACTGGATCAGGTCCTCTGCAAGAGCAGCCAGTGCTCTTAAAAATCATCTACCTTTCCAGCCCCTAGTTACATTCTTTTTCTTTTTTTTCCTTTATTTGTTTATTTTTTAAGGGATTCTATAATATAATAGCACAGTTTTTTTCAGATAACATTGACATTGTTCAGTTTGCCATACAATTATGTAATTGGTGCATTTTTTTAAGTGAGCCGAATTATTAAGCATAAGCAATGAGTGTAAGTAACATTCATGTAAAACCAATTTGCAAGTATCTATGTCCAAATATTGAACAACCCAAGGCTCCCATAGTCCAATTGGAGAAGCTTGTATGCATAAGCATGTTGATCAAATAGGAGTCTAGTCTATATTGCTGTAGTCTCATGATTCACCCCACATCTCCGCAACCCTTACATTCTACCATGCCTCCTCTTCCACAAGTTGTTCCCTAGCTTTGGGAAAGGGGCACAAGTGAGTGAGAAGCAAAACAGTCTATTTTTTCTGGAGATGTCATTTTGGACTCTAGTCTGTTCAGGTTGTTCCCCTTCATGGGTTGACAGCTTATCCAGGGATACCTTTTTACTTTTTTTTTTTTTTCTGAAGGCTTTAAGCATTTTTTAATTCAATTTTTGTGTGTTTCGTACATGACATCTCCATCAGTCTTAATGACCTTTATACAGCCCTTTTCCACTGGCACCCTCCCAACATCCCCCGGATGACTAGAATTCATACATTCTGCCATTTGTGTTAAGGCCTATTGGGCCAAATTAATTTCCCAAGCCATTCTTCAGTGCCAGTTCATCCTCTGAGCTCTAGTCACCTATCCAGAGTTCCTGGCTTTAAAAAGGCCAGTTCTTCCTCGCCTCACTGTAATTATCTGCCAACATTTCTTCAGTTATGATTTGATTCTGCTACCCAAATTCTGCAGTTCCTTGTCTGAGTGAGATTGCATTGGCCTTGTACACGCTGACACCAGTGCTGTAGGTTCATATGAGCAGGGTCCCAAGAGGTTGAGGGATTCACTTCCATAGAGTTTTGCACCGCCTTCCTGGCTCTTACAATCTTTTTTAAAATTATTTTATTTGTTTATTTTTAAGGGATTCTACAATATAATAACAAAGTTGTTTGCAGATAACACTGATGTTACTCAGTTTGTCATACAATTAGGTAATTGATGCATTTTGCAAGTATCTATGTCCAAATTTTGAACAACCCAAGGTTCCCATAGTCCAGTTGGAGAAGCTTGTATGCACAGGCATGTTGATCAATTATGAGTCCAGACTATATTCCTGTAGTCTCATGATTCACCCCACATCTCCGCAACCCTTACATTCTACCATGCCTCCTCTTCCACAAGTTGTTCCCTAGCTTTGGGAAAGGGGCACAAGTGGGGAGAAGCAAAACAGTCTATTTTTTCTGGAGATGTCATTTTGGACTCTAGTCTGTTCAGGTTGTTCCCCTTCATGGGTTGACAGCTTATCCAGGGATACCTTTTTAATCCTACTAACAAAGCACAAGCAATTAGATGTACAGGCAAGCTAAGCTGTGAGCATAGACACAGATGTTTGGATGGTATGCTAATCCACAAACTGTGGTTTCTCTATAAAGGGTGGCAAGTTCTTATTGTGGCTTATAACATCTCCTAACTACTAGAGGACATAAGCTTGTGGCATCTGCTGTGAATTATTCCTCCAAGGAGAGAGCTAATAGCCAATTAGATTTGGGATATATATAGACACATGGCTGCCACTGTTGTACAGTATCTCCAGGCAGTTGAGGTGTAGCTCATAATGATGGAGGAGTCTTGCTTGTCTCAAGGAGACCAATATTACAATTGGCCTCTGAAATGACAGAGAGCATTACTAAAGGCCACTAAAATAATACAGCAAAATATTGGTCTCCTTGAGACAATGTAGGGTTTTTCTAAAGCTGGGACAGGCTTCTGTTGAATTCACAAACCACTGACAAGAGATTCCATGGCAACATTACTATTTTGCCATTTTCTTTGGCAAGAAGAAATACACTTTTAAGTTTGTTAGTTTTTCATATGTCTTTAACAATTTCCACAGAAAAAAAAAAGATTCATTGACCCAAATGTACTTGTGAATGTTTCATTTGGTGTCAGCTTAATACTATCAGAAATTTACACAAGCAGCTCTAGAGTTTCTAAAACCTGGGATGATCTTCTGCAAATGTTGAGGTAGGTAGGTATGTGGTTTCCTGCGTGGAAATCACACTGAGAGCTCTTTCTCTCTGCTGCGGTCACTTTTACATGATCCACCAGAACTCACAGTGCCTAGTTCCATCCTTTCCCACATCCACTCAGTGGCCATTTACAAGTTCTCTTGGGTTCCACATCAAGCATTTCTGTAAGGCTTTTCTGTTATGCCCATGTCATACCCCTTCAGGAAACTTCCCTACTTAGTCAGTTTTAATCCTCCTGTCTAGAATTTTATCATGGGTAAATTTATTTACAAGTTTATGATACATGACAGAATGATATTCATATATGAAATATATATGTTTCGTACATGCTCATTACTTCACATACTGGGGAGAAGAGCTAACACCATTGCTGTGTAAGAGGAAAGGAAGACATCTGCTGACAAAAGCGAAGTGCACTAAGGCAGGCCTTGAACTCCAGCTCACACCCAGGAGTGCCCCCTTGCTTGGCTCCCCTTACATTATGTTTGATTGTGTTTGTGTGTGTGTGTGTGCATGCGCACGCAGAAGCCTGTTCTTTTTCTCTTTCTTTTCTTTCCTTCTTTGTCTCTTTTTGTAAACATTTATTGATTTCTAATCTTTCATATGTATGAGAGTTTCACCTGCATATATGTGCATGCACAATGTGTGGATTCCTGGTGCTCACAGAGACCGGCTTACATCCCTTGGTACTGGAGTTGTGGACAGTAGTGACCTGCTATATGAGTCCTAGGAAATAACCCAGGTCCTCTTGAAGAGCAGCAAAGTGTGTTTAATCACTGAGCCATCACTCAAGCTCACAAAAAAACTATTGTTCTCAGCTTTCCTTGCATTAGTAAAATAAGAGAAATAGTCCAAATGACTATTTTTTCATTTATTTTAAGTATTTTAGGTATATTTTTATTGAATTTTTGTGCATTTCATACGAATATCCCCTTCCCATCCACGCCCCCATCATTCCTCACCACCGGATTTCTTGCATTTTGTCATATATTTTAAGGCCTATTGAGTCAAATTAGTGAACCCATCTGTCCCTTAGTACAAGTCCAACCACTGGAGTCCAGTCAGTCTAGCTAGAGTCTCTCCATTCAAGAAGATCAGCTCTTCCTCACACAGCAGTAATCAGCTGCCAATAGTTCATCAGCTAATGTTTGGGCCTGCTGCACGTTTCCACAGCTCTATGCTGGGTTTTTGTCTGAGTTTACATGGCTCTTGTGTCTACTGACACCATTGCTGTAAGTTCATATGAGAAAGGTCCCAGGAGCCTGTGAGACCTGTTTCTTTGTGATCATGCACCTCCTCTGGGCTCTTACAACCGTTCTGGCCCCTCTTCTGCAATGGTTCCTGAGCCCTGGGTGGGTGAAGTTTAATATAGGAGTCCTACCTGAGAACCCAAACTCTACAGACTCTTATTCTCTGCCCTTTGACCATATTTTGCCCTTCTGTGTTCATTGTCCTCTGTTGCATGAGCAAGTGTCACTGGTGAGAGTTGATAGCTGCATTAGCAGTCTCTATGCTTTGTTCCACTACTCTCTGAGAGTCTTAGGTGTAGAGGTTCCATTAGATGCAAGACTTAAAGTTGGACATCTCACAGACACTTAATCTCTGTGTGTGACCAGTTATGGAAATCTGTAATAGTCTCTATTGTTAAAAAACCTTCTTTGATGAGTGATGACTTGCATATTTATCTGTAAATATTAAGATCCATATTTAGCATGTAGTAAGAATTTACATTTGTCTATGGACGTGACAGCCCTAGGGTTTTCTTTAAGATCTATGACTTCTCCAGCTGTATTAGTCACCTTTCTGTTGCTGTGCTAGAATCACCACAACCAAGGGAACTTATAAAAGAGTTTATTTGAGGTTATGGTTGATGGTTCCAGGAGAATTAGAGTCCATCATGGTGGGGAGGCGTGGTGGCAGAGCAGGAACAGAAAACAGAGGTTCACATCTTCAACCAGCACAGGAAGCAGAGAGTGTGGCTGGAGATTGGCAAGGCTTCAAGAACTATTTACACCTTCCCCAGTGATGTGTTACATCCAGCATAGCCAGATATTCTAAGATCTTCCAAAACAGTTCCATTAACTGGGGATAAAATGTCCAAAAACTTGGAACTTATGGGGGGATTCTCATTCAAACCACCACAATAGTATTTGACTGTTTACAGTGCTGTCTCAAATGACTATTTCTCAGAAGAATTGTGATACATCTGAAATTAGAGTTCTCAGCAGCAGCAGAAGAATGAAACCACTCTCTGTGAATGGTGCTAAATGATTTCCATATTATATTGTTAAATGGAAAAGCCAAAATATGAATCGTCTATATTGTCCTTTAATTATGAAAAGAAAGAAAATAAAGCTGAAAATATTTACATGTGTTTTCGTTAAGCAAAAATAAATGTACCATGAGATTTTGGCTCATGGGAAATACTGGTGGGGGTGGGGGGTAATATAAGGAAGGAGGAACGGAGGTGGGCAAGAACTCCTGCACTGTGCTTTCCTGCTCACTACTAAGTGTGGGAGTCATGGTAACCTTTCTAGACTTCTGAGAGCAATGAGCAAATAAACTCATCCTGGATGGAGCATTCAAGATGAATACAAATGGGTGTAGGCTGGAGCTGTAGGAACAAGATGGCGGCATCTGCCTAGTGAAGGTTCCCTTCCGGCTGTAACCTGCGGGAGTTGCGGCAGCGGTAGCGCCGCCCTACCGCGCCACGCCCCCTTAACGGTCCCATACGAGAGGGAGCGCGCAGCAGCCACTCAGAGTCCAGCGCCCGCCACCGCGATTCCCGCACAGCAGCGGCCTGGCCCCGAGTACGCCAAGCCAGCCGGCCTCCCTCGGTGGCTCTGTACCCTGGCTCAGCGTCTCCGCCGCCCTCTGCAGCCTCGAGGGGTGGAGCAGCCCCGAGCCCGCCCGCCGTCCTCCGAGTAGAAACGTTGGGTCCATCTTCGAGTCTCAGAATGCTGAGCAGCAGCGGCTCCAAGGCGAGCTCATCGTCGGAGGGAAATACAAACTGGTGCGGAAGATAGGAGGGACATTCATCTGGCGATCAACATCACCAATGGCTAGGAAGTGGCAGTGAAGCTAGAATCGCAGAAGGCCAGGCACCACCAGTTGCTGTACGAGAGCAAACTGTGTAAGATTCTTCAAGGTGGGGTTGGCATCCCGCACATACGGTGGTATGGACAAGAAAAAGACTATAATGTGCTAGTCATGGACCTTCTGGGACCCAGCCTTGAAGACCTTTTCAATTTCTGTTCAAGAAGATTCACAATGAAAACTGTACTTATGTTAGCTGATCAGATGATCAGTAGAATTATGTGCACACAAAGAACTTTATACACAGAGACATTAAACCAGATAACTTCCTAATGGGTATCGGGCGTCACTGTAATAAGTGATTCCTTACTGATTTTGGTTTGGCCAAAAATTACAGAGACAACAGGACAAAGCAACATATACCGTACAGAGAAGATAAGAATCTCACTGGCACTGCCCGATATGCCAGCATCAATGCACATCTTCGTATTGAACAGAGTCGCCAAGATGACATGGAATCATTAGGATATGTTTTGATGTATTTTAATAGAACCAGTCTGCCATGGCAAGGGCTAAAGGCTGCAACAAAGAAACAAAAATATGAAAAGATTAGTGAAAAGAAGATGTTTACAACTGTTGAAGTTTTGTGTAAGGGGTTTCCTGCAGAATTCGCCATGTACTTAAATTACTTCCCGTGGACTGCGCTTTGAAGAGGCTCCAGATTACAGGTATCTGAGGCAGCTATTTCGCATCCTTTTCAGAACCCTGAATCACCAATATGACTACACATTTGATTGGACAATGTTAAAATAGAAAGCAGTACAGCAGGCAGCCTCTTCCAGTGGGCAGGGTCAGCAGGCCCAAACCCCCACAGGCAAGCAAACTGACAAATCTTAGAGTAACATGAAAGGTTTCTGAGCGTGAAGAAGGAACAGAAGCAGCAGAGCAGAAGCAGTGAGCAGCATTTGTTTCTCCCCAAATCTAGACATTTTAGTTCATATGTACACTCGCCAGTGGCTGTGGACAACCATTTACTTGGTGTAAAGAACTTAATTTCAATATAAACTGACTCTGGGCAGCATTGGTGAGGCTGTATCCTGAGTTGTAGCCACTGTAATTGCAAATATTAACTGAGATAGTGAAACATGGTGTCAGGTTTTCTATTGCATTTTTTTCAAGTGGAAAAGTTAACTAAATGGTTGACACACAAATTGGTGGAGAAATCGTGCATATGCCATTTTTTTTTGTTAAAACCTTTTATTTTGAACTACACTGCTTTGAGATCTCATTTCAGAAGAACGGCATGAACAGTCTTCAGACACAATTGTGATGGTTGTAAATGTTCACAGTTGTGTTTTTAGGGTTTTTCATCCCTGGGGTTTGCAAGTTGTTGACTTAAAACTTTCTTTAAATGGCTGGCTTCTTGTTTGCAAGCCAGATGATATGGTAGCAACCAAAGATTCCAGTGTTTGAGCATATGAAAGACTGCCTGCTTACCTGTGCTAGAAATAACAGCATCTAAAGTGAAGACTTAAGAAAAACATAGTGACTACTAGATAATCCTTAGGACTCTGCATTAACTCTAATGTTCTTGATATTAAAAAAAAAATTGTCACAGAAATTTAGTTAACATCTTACAACTGAACATGTATGTATGTTGCTTAGATAAATGTAATCATTGTAAACATCTATATGATCTGGGATTTTGTTTTTATTTTGAAATGGGAGCTTTTTGTTTACAGGTTCATTAAAAAAAACTTTCTGTAAGGAAATGAGGCTTTTTTTTATTGTTTTGTTGGGGTTTTTTTGTTTGTTTGTTTTTTAAACAAAACAAAAATGCCTTGCTGACTCACTATGAAATCTCCCCCAATTTTTTGATAGACTACTTTAATCCATTTATTACATGGTATTCCTTTGGAAGTCCAAATTAAAATTTAATGTATTTTCTTTTTTAAAATAAAAATTGTTTTTCATCTATGGGAAAAGGTATTTCCCTTTTTCTCTTTTTGATGACTTGCAGGCCCAGTACCTAGTGCTGCAGCTGCCAGCAACTAGACCCAGACTGATTTTGAGAAAGAATGAAAGTGTTAAAGGATTTACCTATAATACAAAATATTTTTCTTGAAAATACTTGTGAAGCAGCTGTAGGAGCGTCGTGCTGTGTGGCAGTGATGGCCGACCTCTGGCCGTTGCGTCTGTAGTTACTGTGTGTGCTCCTTCCCAGTCTTCTTGTCTGCCCTATTCTTTTTCTCTGATACAAGAGAAAGAGGAACTTATTGATAGTAATTCTTTAAATAGTGTAATTTATTCATTTACAGCATGTGAGGATAAATTAAAAGAACATTTGTCTGCAAATGCTGCTAGGAGCCTATTCTGTCAATGTAGGTATTTTGTAAAATAAGCTCAATTGTAAATTGACACGTGTTTGGTAAGATTTTGTCAGGTCTGATTTGTTTCATTTTTACTTTTTTATTTGAACAGCAATAATTAATTCATGACTGCCACATTCTGTCATGAGGGGACCTGCTAGGACCATAGTGCTGAACAAAACTCTCAGTCAGGTGGACTGATGGGGTGGGAAGTTTGTTTCTTTTCTAACCATGCTTGTCAGCTAAGGTGTTTGTTTCTTGACTAATAAACCCTTTGATACTTTTAGCCAGAAATCAGTCTCATAAAGCTATTTTTGAGTATAGTTTGTGTAAGATAAAACTGTTTAGCATTGGTAATGATCTTCCCAAGCAGAACTCTCTCTCTCTAGAAAGATATTTTTTTTAGTTCTTTTTTTACTATGCACTTAGACTATGCACTTTTTCTGAAATATTTTTCTAACACTTTTTTGTATTTTTGCCATTTGAAAAGGTTGTGGTGTAGTTGGTCTGTAATTAAATTGCAGGATTAAATCTGCTGTTAGCTTTGTAATTCAAAATACAGGTGTTTTGTCCTGGTGTACTGTCACTCCGTCTGTAGCTGGAACCCCACTGATCTCCTAGCTACCATTCATTTTCTTCACAGTTCACAAAGAACATGAAATTCAGTGAATGCTGTTACTAATCCTGTCTGGAAATGAATCTCATTTCACCAAAATTAATTGTTTTTCCACTATAATGATCCAAGTTGAGGACACATCACCTTGAAATTGGAAGGCCTCACCATTTAAGGATCCACAATGGCTTACTGAGCTAACTCTAGGTTACTATTCAACTTTGTTCACCCATTGGGGGTATAGTTTTTTTTTTTTTTAATGTTGGGAGATGTCCATTCTAACTACTGTTGAATGTCTCTGTTTGGGGAAGGTATAACAAAATAAAAAAGAATATATACAAAGGGAAAAAAAAGATGAATACAAATGTACCCTGGTGTGGTGGTGCAGACCTTTAATCCCAGTACTTGGGAAGCAGGGACAGGCAAATCTCTGACTGAGGCCTGCCTAGTCTACATAGCAAGTTCCAGGCCATCTGGAGCTACAGGAGACCCAACCTCAAAAACTAACCCCCATAAAAACTGAAAATAAGTGGAAACAAATGAGCATAGCTGTGATGTTTGAATGATTGTCCCACATAAAATTGCACTTGGCCCCCAATTGTGACACTGCTTGGGAGGTCATAACCTTTAGGAGGTGTCACCTTGCTGGAGGAAAGCCTGTCAGTGGGGGTGAGTTTTGACAGGTCTCAAGCTTTGTGGGATTTCCCTTTGCTCTCTGCTTCCTGTGCCTGCTTGAAGATGGGCACAAGACTTTCTACTCCCTCACCTCTGCTGCTATGCCTTCCCACCATGACTGACTCTTCCTCTGGAACAATAAGCCAAATAAACTCCTCCTTCTATAATTGTGCTTGGTCATGGTGTTTTATCATAGCAACAGAAAAGTAACTAGTACAGTAATCATACAAATGCAGAAACGTTTGGCTGGAGAGATGGCCTAGTGGTTAAGAGCACTGACTGCCTTGCATAGGACCAGAGTTCAATCCCCAGCACCCACATGGCGCCTCAGAACCAACCATCTGTAACTCCAATTCCAGGAGAACTCCAGTTCCAGGGGAATCCAACACCCTCTTCTGACCTCCGTGGCATTGCATGAGATGGGTGCACAAACCTACATGCAGANGCAAGAGCAGTCAGTGCTCTTAACTGCTGAGCCAGCTCTCCAGCTGAATTCGAATGTTTCTGTCTTCATCTCCTAAATGCTGAGATCACAAGCGTTTGCCACCATACTTTGCACTTAAAATTTTGTTTATTATTATTATTATTATTGTTTTTTTTGAGAAAGGGTCTCCCTTTAGTTCCAGCTGGCCTGGAGCTTGCTATGTGGACCAGGCTGGCTTTGAACTCACAGAGATCCACCTGTCTCTGCCTCCCGAGTGCTGGGATTAAAGGTGTGTGCCACCACACCTGGCTGGATGTTTTTATTCTTAAGACAAAAGGAGTTCCAGGCTGGTGAGATGGCTCACCAACAGTTCTTCTTAGGAAGCTTGAACAAGCATCATAAGTAGAGTCATTATTCTCCTACAGGTACACATATGGAGAAGATGAGAATGAATCTTCTCATCTTGGTCCTGCACACACTTCTGTGAACTAAATTTACTGTATGCATGTGTAGGAAACTAGACGTGGGATTAGAGACATGTGACTGTGTTTTCATATGTGACTGTACATGTGAGAATGTGTGTGTGCTTGCATAGATGTGTATGTGATCTTATGGAGATTTTATGAGTATATGTGGGATTTAGTGTGAGGGGCTTGTAGGAGGGTGTATGTATATATGGGATTGCAAGGGGTTGTATATGTATGGGGGAATGGATATGCATATATGGGATTTCTGGGGATTGTGTGCATATGTGTATGTATATATGTGTGATTATAGAGGGTTCTGTGTATATGTGGGATTGGTATGTGTGTTTGGGATGTTAGGGGTTTGCTTGTGTATGTGTGTGAATCTAGGGGTTTCAGTGTGTATGTGGGTTTGGGTATGCATATGTGGGCTTGCGGGGGCTTATATGTATGTAGGTTGGGCCTTCTGAGTGTATGTGTGGAAGGATTGCAGGAGGTTGGGTGTGTATGTGTCTGATTGTAGGGAATTTGTGTATGTTGGTCTGTGTGTGTGTGTGTTGTGATATCTAGCCTCACTGAAAAACAATTGAAATCTAGTAGGAATGGCAATCCTTACACATTTCATTTCTAAATAACATTGTCACTTTAAAAAATGACACCAGTTTAGAGAAGTGACTGGTTGCTTGTTAGGAGCTGGAAAGGACAGAATGAAATTGGAATAGCTTTTCAGCTCTTTATCCATCTTTTAAGTGAGTCATTTGTTTTGTTACTTCTTTGTTTTTTGAGTAGTTTATATATTCTGGAAGTTAATGCTCTGTCAGATGTATCAGTGGTGAAGGTTTCCTTCCACTCTGTGGGTTTTCACTTCAATGATTGTTTCTTTTGCTGTACAGAACAGAAACTTTTGAATTTAATAAGGTCCCACTTGTCAATTGTCAACCTTGTTCCCTATGCAGCTGCTGTCTGATTTAGAAACTTTGTTCCTGTGCCTGTGTCTTTTAGGTTGCTGCCAACGTTTTCTTCTATCACCTTCAGAGTTTCTGGTTTCATGTTGAGGTCTTTGATCCATTTGGAGTTGATTTTTTATAGGGTGAGTGGTAGAGGTTTAATATTATTTTTCTACGAGTGATGATCTAGTTTTGCCAACACCATTTGCTGAAGATGCTCCCTTTCCTCCATTGTGTCTTCTTGACCCCTTTGTCAAATATGAGGTGGCTGAAATTGTATGTGCTCAAGTATGGATCTTCGGTTTTGTTCCATTGGTCTACAGGTCTGTTTTTGTGCCAATACCAGGCTGTTTTTATGACGATAGCCCTGTAATATAGTTTGAAGTCTGGTATCACTATCCTCCTGTATTGTTCTTTTCACTCAGGGTTGCTTTGGCTATTCAGGGTCCTTTGTTTTTCTATATGAATTTAAGGATTTAAATGTTTTATAGGATTAAGGATTTAAATGTTTTATAGAATTCTGCCATGAAACAATCCATCTTAAAAAGTGTTCAACTTTGTTAATAATTAAGGAAGTGCAAATTAAAACCACTCTAAGATATCTTCTCATGCCAATAAGACTGGCTAAGAAAAAAAAAAAATGATGCCAAATACTGGAGAGGTTGTGGGAAAAGGGGAGCACTCGTTCACTGCTAGTGGGAATGTATACTTGTATAACCACTATGGAAAGCAGTGTGGAGAACCCTTAAAAAACTCAAAATACACCTGACCCAGTCATAGCACTCCTTGGGTATATACCCACAAGAATCATCCTATCACAGAGAGACATGTACATCCATGTTTATTGCAGCTCTCCTCACAATAGCTAAGAGCTGGAACCAACCCAAGTGTCCCTCAACCGATGAGTGGATAGAGAGAATGTGGTATATCTGCACAATGGAGTTCTATGCAGTGGTAAAGAAACATGACATCATGAACTTTGCAGGTAAATGGACAAAACTAAAAGATATGTTAAGCGAAGTAACACAGTCCCAGAAAAACAAATAACGAATGGTATCCCTCATTTGTGGATGCAAGCACCAAGTACCTACTTGTAAGGCAAACTGAGTAACATAAATGTTATATTTCACTTTATGCAAAAGCAACTGTGCTCTTAGAATGTGAATCCCTAGCGGATCTCTATGGGTTCAAGGCCAGCCTGGTCTACAGAGTGAACTCCAGGCCAGCTTGGACTATAGGGAGACCCTGTATCAAAAACACCAAAAATTAAAAACTAAATAAAAAAGAATGTGAATCCCTTAATAGGCTCTAGAATTAACCTACTACCTATTTTCAGATTTAACAATTTTGGTACAATGGTGAAGGGTATGTTTGCATATTTTAGAGCAATATAAAATTAAAAGGGAAAAATATGAATCCCAAAACATGATTTGGAAATAACATACAGTTTATTTTCAGATGACATGAGTTTAGTACATATAAATGTATATGTTGAAACAATACAGATTGGAGGTAACAACAACAGCAAAAGAACTGGGACAAGGAACTGACTGAAACAGTAGAGTTCTCCCCCCGCACAAAAAAAAATTAATCCTCTGCTTTGAAAAACTTTGGAAAAAAAAATCAGAAGTGGATACAGGACATGTATGGCAGACTACATGGACTTGGGAGGGGTGGGGGGCATAGATGGGGAAATGAGTCTGGATTGAACTGAGAAGTGATGTATGAAATGTACAAAACTTCAATAAAATATTTAAGAAAATTGGAATACCTTAATGTGCCAGAAAGTATAGAAGAGCCTGAGGAAAGATGGGGAAATCTGAACAGTCAAATGCCAGTTAAGTCCATTGAGATAGACACTAATCGGTCATATATGCCCTCATGATGCAGCCATTGAAGTGAAGCAGGCTATTGTGCTGATCAATGTATGTATGAATCAACAGGCTAGGCAGCTAGACTTTGTTATACCAGAAAGTCCAATGAACAAAGAAGATATGACAGAAAGAGAAAAAAAAAAATCATTAGTTGGCAAGGACCATCATGACCAATCAGGCAAGAATCAAGACTGAATACTGAAACTGGTGAGTGAAGCTGAGGGGGTCGTGCAGCACCTGACAAAACACACAAGGTAGCCCCTTAGAGAAAACTTGACAGATATACTCTTATGAAGTATAAAAACTGACAGATATGCCCTGAGAATGCTCACCATTATTCCATAATACTAAAATTTAACTAATTATACATATTATAATTATACAAACTTAACAAACAGTAGACTTCAAAGATTGAAAATGGAGAGTCAAGCATGGTGGCTCACACCTTTAATCCTACCACTTTGGATGAGACCAAGTCTTGCTTTAGATGGTCTAAATAGGGAGTTCCAGGCCAGCTGACAGTATGTAGTCAGACAATGTCTCAAAAAATTACAAATAAGAGTTGAAGAGCAAGAGTTACAGAGTATAAACGAAAACTGAATCCAACAACAACAACAAAAGCTCAGCATGTTCTAACTGGGAACCCACTGGATATGAAGGAGCTTTCTAAGTTAGGTGGCAGCTTAGTGAACATGGGGTCAGGCATGTCCATAAGGCTTCCTTGGCCCTAGACTTGGGGAGGAGATGGCTACAGTTATGATGTCACCCCTCACAGCCCTGGATCCCCAGCATTGGTGGCCCTCATTTCACTTGTGATTCTTTACTGTCACTCTTATTTGTAAACCCTCACATGAAATTTTGACTCTTTCTTAGGTTATTCTAAAAAGATAGTGCCATTTATATGCAGGAGAATATCCAAAATAAACACCAAACTTATTCTTCTACAGTTTTCCTCAGCATGGCTTTAAGCATTCATGGGAGCATCTCAGTGCCTGTTTCTCCATTGGTCACAGAGCACAGCTGCACTGCTTGGTCTTTTCACTTCATGAATTTCTTCTGCTTCAAATTAAAATTCTCCTACCTTTAAAGACATTTAAACACTATATTCCCAGATCTAGGCCCATATTTAGACTTCCCTAAACATTACTGCCTCTTCTAAACAAAGAGATGGTGATCTTGGATCTCATCTTTTGTAATAAAATTGCTGCATTCCATTATTTCTATTATAAGTAGATTAATGTGTAACACTGTGGAACTATGAATATTCGGTATAAATCCTTTGGCTGGAAACAACATTTTGAAGCTGTTGGCTTTATTCATCTCACATCTCAGAACTCTGGAGAATGGAGAATCTACAAATGTTACCACATTTGTAGAGAAGAAAGATATAAGAGCCCAGAGTCAGAGTGCCTCTATTTCTGCTTTTAATCAACAGGCCAAGTAAATGATCCCAGGAAAGATCTAGAATACCTTAGACATGTATGTCCTGTTAAGTTGATGTTATAACTAACTGGGCACATGCACACACATGAGCATCACAGAAGATGGTGTTATAAAACCTGAAAGCAAAGAATCATAAGCATGTATCAATACACAGAGAGAATTGAATAGTACAATGCAGCTATTATATGGGAAACATAGATCTTTATTTGTTAATTTTTGAAGGGTATGTGCTGGTGTTTATTTGTGACTAATTTTTGTCTTTGAAGAATCACCAAAACATTGATTTGTAAATACTAAGGAATTGGACAAGGAAGCTATCATTTTTCATGTTGAACATTTTCATATTGTTTGGCTGTTTACAGTCACATAACATGGAATTACTGTTGAATTGAACAGAGCCATAAAATTATGGGTCACTTAAATTTTATTTATAGTTTGCTATGTAATAAGTATAGAGTCTGATCTAGTTATATTATGGAAAGGAGTGATTAGTAATAATGCTGTGCATCAACTATGAACAGAAATATGCCTATGATTCTCACTTTTATATGAATTAGAATGAATATGATTATTTTGATAGAACAAAGCAGATAAGCAAATGTGCATGTATATAAACACACATGAGGCAGTTCTTGCTGCAGTATAAATGACCTGTGTGCTTTAACCGTTTTGCTACCCTTGTTACTGAGATTGTTGATAGAGCATCAAGTGAACAGCAGCTACTTTGTATGGATAAATATGTGGAAATGTGGGGAATATTTGCATGATTATGAGCTTAAGAAAGGGGGGTCTGGAGAGATGGCTCAGTGGATATGAGCACTGTCTCCTCTTGCGGAGGACCTGGGTTTGATTCCCAGAAAACACAAGGCTGCTAACAACCATCTATAATTCTAGTTCAAGGGGATCTGATGCTGCCTTCTGACCTCCACAGGCACTGCACAGGGGTGCACAATGAAGGCAAGACACCCAAATGTGTAAAATTAGAATGATAAATAGAATATCTTAAAAATACATTATGAGAAAGCAAGTCTCTTAAATGATTTAAAATAAGGCACAAGTGACTGTTGACAGATGAAAGGGGAGACATCACTGCTCACTTCTGCATTGACTGAGACACTGTGGCTGTATTTTGCAATCTTTAAGAAACTTCCATGATACAAACAAGTCTACAGAAAACTACATATTGGTCACTTTGGCAAGAGACTCAATTTTGCTTCTCTTCTGCTCAGAAGGAAACCTAGAACAATGGCGATTGCAGAGACACAATAAAAATTCCCTTTGGATGCCTGTGTGGATGAGTGTTCACCATGCCTTATAAGGCAGTGTTTCTTGTAGACTTCCTTCTTTGAGTTACATAAGATCATCAGTTGGTTGAATTCTTCTAAATTGTGGTTGGAAAATTCCAGGTAACAAGAAACCTAAGATGTCCTGCTTTGCTATCCCTTCTGTTTCAAGAAATGAAAAAAAAATTGGATTAAATTAAGAAATAAAAAGATCAACTCTACTGCATCTGACTATATTAATTCCACATGATTTTGTTCAAAATAGACAACAGTCAAGATTAGATAGGAAAGTTTGATAATACTGTGCCTTTAATTTTTCTTCTTATTTTGCACAGCTAACCTGGAAATCTGGGAGGAAGCCTGCCAGATTATTTAGGAGAAAATACACAATGCCAACTGTTGGGAAGTAAAATCTTAAGTGGTGAATTACATATTTTTTTTCAAAAAACATCCTTATTTCCTCAAAATAATATATTCAAAGAGCACACCTTTACAAACATCACATTGGCATTAAGTCTAAATACAGTTGAAATGTGCAGCATATAGTATTGATGCAAAGAATTCTGACAGTCTCCTAAAACAGAGACCATGCTTGAATTCCCATGAAGTTAGCGAGACGCACAGATTAAAAGACACAGAACTGCCACAAGGCCAGATTTGATGACAAGGACAAATGGGATTAGCTGCTTCCCTCAAGTGACTCTCCTATAGTTACACATTTTCTTTATGATAAAGCATGAAATTATTCTTCATGGTTTAGAATCAGTTGCTGGTAATTGAAACAAAAGCATAAAACCACAGTCTATGAGGCTCATGGGCTCCTGCTGTGTTACAAGTGCATGGAAGGAAGGCACACACAATAGATTGAAAACTGTTCCTACTAAGCTAAGAAAGTAGAGCTGTCAGGAAGAAAACATCATCTTTTATGGCAAATAAGTCTCTCAGTCTAAAACTGATATGTATTTTTAAAATTTTATTTTAAATATTTGATTTATGTATATGAGTATATTGCTTGCATGTCTGTAAGTCCATCCCCCATGTGGGTGCAATGTCCATGGAGGTCAGAAGAGGGTATCAGATTTCCTGGAACTGGAGCTATAGACTTGTTAGCAGCTATGTGGGAGCTGGGAATCAAATGCTGAGTCTTCTATACCAGCAGCCAGTGCTCTTACCTGCTGAGCCAGCCCTCCATCCCTTGCTATATCTTAAATCAGAATATCTAATGTATTTAAGACATGAGCCCTACATGTTATATTGACAAACATTTTAGATGTATATAAATGAATCATAAACACAGAAAATTGCATGATGGAACATTCTATGTCCAGCAATACTTCCAATTAATCAGGTGACTGAATTTTAAATTAAAATAATGTAGTTGCACAACAAAGTAAAGCATATTAGCTACAATTTATTGGAAACATTTGAAACTCTGAACATGTTTGATTTGGTAAAGATACAATAGAGTTCTCGGTGCAGGTCTCAGGGAGGGCCCAAACACACAGTGTTCTAGTTCACTTCACTAGTTTATGAACATAGCAGAAACAGAAAATAATACATGCTGTGATTGTCACTAATATTAATGAACTACATAAAAAACCAATAATTTGCTTTATTCAAATGTATACCAGTTGCTACCTCAGAATAACTCTCCACAAGAATAGCAAGGTTGGAACTATGGAGGCAAGCCATCCCTTAGTTTTACTTGTACCTCTAGCATTTTACTCCATGGAAACTGGGTACCATGGGTTAGTTGGTCAGCCTCCTTTGTGTATGATTTGAAAAGCTTAAAAATGTTTCCCATTAGGGCTGTAGAGATTGCTCAATAGTTAAGACCACTGGGTGCTCTTACAGAGGACCTGGGTTTGATTCCCAGCACCCATGTGAAGGTTAACAACCATCCCTAACATTAGTTTCAGGGGATCCAATGCCTTCCTTTGATCTCTGAGGACACTGCATGACAGGAGTGTACCTACATCCATGTGGCAACACACTCATATTTTTAAAATGTTTCCTATAATTTATATGAAAACATCAGCAAAGTTCCATGATTTTTGCACTTAGTAGCATATTTCATGTAGTATATACTAAAATATCAAGACAAATTATAAATTTCATGGCTGTGGAATGATGTAGAAAGAACTGACATCTGATTCTGTCCTCACAAGATGAGCAGTGACTTTAGGCAGTAGGCCGCAAACTTTGATAATTAAAACTGAAACAGACTTTGTGCTTTTCCTTTTGACCTGCTGTAACATGTCCAGAAAATATGTTTAATCCTATCTATAGTCAAGTGTCAAGATGACAAAGGCAATTTCGAATGTAATGGATATTAACTTTATTTTTATATGAGTAAAATCTAGCATTAAAACAAGTTTATATACCACTTTCAGTAATACTGGCTTCAGTTAATGCCTATGTAACCCACTGAGTTGCACTGTTGCTGAGTCTAATTAAATATAGCGCAGCTGTGCCCCATTCCCATAAGAAATTGTGAAAAGGAATTAACAGAGCTGTGCTTGGCCATATAATCTATCCATTTATGTTTCATTTCATCATAATATCATTTTTATTTTTTTTCAGAAGCAAAAGCTAAGCTGGATTTCCTTAAGTAACACAGTTAATTGGTTTGAGACTCCCTGGTCAGTATATTTATTTTCACTGCAAACATTTTCTTAAGGAGAACAAAATTAAAAAGAAAAATATGGCTCTCGAGAAAAGCTATAATTAAAGGAGAATACTACAGAAAAATAGAAAGAAAAATAGAAGTTTCACAGCAACTTCACATCCAAAAAAGAATTGGTCTGTTTTTATGCCGAAAACAGGGGTTTTTTTGGTAAGAGTATCTGTAAAAATTTCTAGAAATTCTTTCAAAATACTAATATTCCATGGAACAATTACCTTGTTTCATCTCTATACTGTTTGTATCTAGAATAAAATGAAATACTGTCTGAAGTTTAGAATAATAAGTATGAACAGAAATAATCTAAATAGTTGTGAAGTCTGAGACAGTGCAAAAAGATGGACGATCCGGGTGACTGTAGGGAATATAGGACCATACATATTGAAGAGGAAGCTTTAGCTTTCTTCTGTCTTCACACTCACTGGTGAACTTATGTTGTGCTAGTGGCATTCTGTCACTAATATTAGAGCCTGCACTTTCACATACTAACATAGACCAAAAAGAAGCAGGTCCCCAGAAATCTGCTAGGCCTTCTAAACCACACTGAGACTGCTGAGACATCCAGCCTTGTGGTCTGAGCAACTACCAGATTCTCAGCCTCTCCAATGTGAGACTTGCCAGAGCCTATCCTGTAGGACCAGCTATAAGCCCCCTTTTAATCTACACACCATTATACCCATCCCGTTCCTTTACAGAACCCTGACATGCTAATAACCAGAACCAGCTGCAGAGAACAAACTGTTATAAGAATCAGACTGTAAGAAAGTTGGAATTAAGTGCCAAACTCTAGAGTTTGTTGACTCTGTCTTGGGAGGTAAAATGCAGAACTAGGTTAGAGCAGGAAGCATGGATTCAGGTGCAGCCGGTAGAAGAGTGAGCAGGCAAAAAAGCAATCAGGTGAAAGGAAGATGATAATGACGAACAGCATGGCAGCTGTGGGGGGACCCAACAGACCTGAGCCTCCAGGGACAGTGGCAGTTCTTTGCCTGTGGGCCCTTGACCCACACATATCAGGTATCAGATGGTAGAGTGGAGCAAGACCACGACATAACTAAGATGTCCAATGCTTTGTGGAGTCCAAATGAGAGAGTTACTTCTCTCCCCAGTCTGGCATGTGTGATAAATTCTTGGGTCTAGATTCCCGGATATGATTTTACTATACCCATGCACCCCCTCAATTCACCATAACTCATTTAGAGGACAGCACCCTTCTACCCCCAGGAAATAAGTTACTTAACAGTTTGTGCCGTATGCAGGGTGCCAGACAGATGGCTGAATTTACTTGTCTACTCTCAAATGAATTAAAAGTTGTTATATGAAGTGGTACATCCTGAAAAACCACTGTTTTGTGCAATATGAAGTAACAGAGCAGGGCTGAACCTGATCTCAGGTCTCCTCCACCCACTCCTTAGAACACCCAGCAAAGTCTGCAGTGAGAGGAAGCAATTGTTTGGTTTAATGGTGGTGGCTGTTATTTTCTTCTTTGTTGTTGTTGTTATCTTGAGATACAATCTGGCAAATGAGTTATTTGGCTAAACAAGTTTGGACATGTGATAAACTGCTTTTTCTTCAAAGTTAGTTGAAAGCACAAAAATGCACATTTATACATTTTTGACTGAACCTGGGGAACTGAAGAGAATAGTTTCTGAGGTTAGACAAGAAATGAGAGTGAGGAAGTGAGAGTGTTTTTGCTGTGTTTTGTTTTGTTTTCACAGCAGAGGATTTAAAATTCTGTCCATATAGAAAGTCAGCCAGTGGTGCACACTCCCTGTGCCCAGCCACCAAAGCCCATCAGTGTTGTGCAGACAAAAGCCCGTCTGTCTGTTGGCTGGCTGCCAACCTCAGCAGGCACCATCCAACACTAGGACCATAGAGAGGAACTGTGTGCGTGGATAGAAAGTCAGCCAGCGGAGCACACTCCCTGTGCTGGTGGGGACCAGAGCACAGGCCAAATGATTCAACCCCCCCCACCCCACCCCCCACACTCCCTGTGCTGGTGGGGACCAGAGCACAGGCCAAATGATTCAACCCCCCCCACCCCACCCCACCCCCTCAAGCTACTAATACTGAGGTGGAAAGTGTAAACTGCTGGTGCTGCAGTTTAAAGCAGTCAGGGGGATACAGCAGTGTCAGTGATTGGAGGCTGCATAGCCAAAACTGAGGAAGAAACCAACAAGAAGCAAACTGAATAACCAACCAATCCTCCATAGCAACATTTGAGATTAGCAATAGAAGGCAAACAAATAAACAAAGGGGGAAAAACAACAACAACAACAACAACAACAAAAATACACACGCCCAAAACACAATGGAAAAACAACAATATGGGAAAAGCTCAAAATAAATCGCCACCAAACCCAACCAATCCTGTAGAAGATCCCAACAATGAGATCTCTCTGGAAGGGAACCAAAATACCGACCTTAGAAGAACAATTGTAGACATATTCAAAGACTAAAAAGAACAAATCAGAGAACTAAAGGGAAAGAACGAAAAATTCATGAAGGAACTAGAAGGAAAGAACTAAAAGGAAAGATTGATAAACCCAGAAAAGAATTAGAGGAAGAGAAATACAAACTCTGAAAAGAGCTAGAGGAAGAGAAATACAAACTCCAAAAAGAACTAGAGGGAGAGAATGACAAACTCTGGAAGGAAGTGGAAAAATTGAAAAGATCTCAGGCTGAAAGGAAAAACAGAAACTGACCAGCAAAGCAAGGAGCTACAAGAAAAGAATGAAAAGCTCCAAAATGAAGTGGAAATACTGAAGAAATTGCAGGATGAAACAAAAAAGGAAATTGAACATTCATCCAATCAGCAGGAAAGGATGAGAAAAAGCCTTAGAAGCAGAATGGAAGAAGCAGAATAAAGAATATCATACCTACAGGATAACACAGTGCAGCTAGAAACCTCAAGTAAAGATTATGAAAAATTTTTTAAAAACACAAGAGTGGAACAACCAGGAAATGTGGGACACCATGAAAAGACCAAACCTCTGCATCATAGGGCTAGAGGAAGGAGAAGAATCCCAAGAGAATGGTATTGATCAGATCTTCAACAGTATAATAGAAAAAAATTTCCCCAAACTGAAAAAAGACAAACCCATAGAAATACAAGAAGCACATAGAACACCAAATAGACAAGAACAGAAAAGAAATTCCCCACGTCTTATCATAGTTAAAACACTAGATGCTCAAAACAAGGACAAAATACTGAAAGCCACAAGAGAAAAACAAGTTACATACAAGGGGAAACCCATCAGAATCACCCCTGACTTCTCAGTGCAAACCATGAAAGCCACAAGAACATGGCCCAAAGTATTCCCAGTACTAAATGACTTTAGATGCCAACCCAGATTATTATATCCAGCAAAAAATGTCAATCATATTTGAAGGAGAAAGAAAAATCTTTCAGAGCATAAACAAAATGAAAGAACACATGTCAAAAAAACCAACACTTCAGAAAATACTCGAAGCAATTCAAAGAACAGAGGAAAGGAGCAACTATCCTTAAGCAACCCAAGAGAAAAATTACCAAAAGCATAACAGAGTAAATAAATACCTAGACCAAGAATGCAAA
>VZQC01004806.1:169117-229287 GCA_009823505.1 Rhizomys pruinosus
CATGAGCTTTTTCACAGACTTAGAAAAAAAATCCTTAAATTCATATGGAAAAACAAAAGACCCTGAATAGCTAAAGCAACCCTGAGCAAAAAGTGCAATACTGGGGGGATTACATTACCAGACGTCAAGCTATATTACAGGGCTATAGTCATAAAGACAGCCTGGTACTGGCAAAAAAACAACCATTGACCAATGGAACAAAATAATTGAAGATCCAAACTTGAGCTCATATAACTTTAGCCACCTCATATTTGACAAAGGGGCCAAAAAAGCTCAATGGAGGAAAGATAGCATCTTCAGCAAATGGTGTTGGCAAAACTGGATCACCATTTGTAGAAGAACCAAATTAAACCCCTACCTCTCACACAACTCTAAGTGGATCAAAGATCTCAATATGAAGCCTGAAACCCTGAAGGTGATAAAAGAAAAAGTTGGCAACAACCTACAAGACATAGGTGTAGGAGGAGACTTTCTAAACCAGACAGCAGCTGCACAGGAAGTAAGGTCAACAGTTGACAAGTGGGACCTCATAAAACTCAAAAGCTTCTGTACAGTGAAAGAAACAATCAAGGAGGCGAAGAGAAAACCCACAGAGTTGGAAGAAATCTTTACCAGTGACACATCTGACAAAGCATTAACGTCAAGAATATATAAACTACTCAAAAAACAAAGAAGTAAGAAGATAAATGACCTACTCAAAAGATGGAGTAAAGAACTGAACAGAGACTTCACCAGTGAGGAATTAAAGATGGCTGAGAACCATCTTAAAAATTGTTCATCATCATTAATAATTAAGGAAATACAAATTAAAACCACTCTCAGATATCATCTCACTCCTGTGCAGCTAGCTAAGATCAAGAAAACAAAAGACAACAGATGCTGGAGGGGTTCTGGGGAAAGGGGAATACTCATCTACTGCTGGTGGGAATGTAAACTTGTACAACCACTATGGAAAGCAGTATAGAGAACCCATAAAAGACTCGGAATGAGCTTAACATCTGACCCAATCATACCACTCCTGGGTATATACCCCAAAGACTCATCCTACCACAAAGATAGATGCACATCCATGTTTATTGCAGCTCTCTTCCAGAATAGCGAAGAACTGGAACCAACCCATATGCCCCTCAACAGATGAGTGGATGACAAAAATGTGGCACATCTACACAGTGGAGTACTACTCAGTGGTAAAGAAGGATGGCATTATGAACTTTGCAGGTAAATGGATGGAGCTCGAAGCCATTATGCTGAGTGAAGTGACACAGTCCCAGAAAGACAAATGGAGAATGGTTTCCCTCATTTGTGGATGGATGCTAACACCAAATCCCCCAGAAGAAAAACAAGGTGAATGACAGTTTGGTTATATTTCTGGTTTATCTGTAAGCAACTATGTTGTCATAATGTGAATCCCTCAATGGGCTCTAGAATCCACCCACCAATTATTTTCAGAGTCTGGAATTACTGTATATGTGTGGAGAGTATGTATCCATATTTTAGAATAACATGAAATTAACCAAGAAAAATGTGAATTCCTAAGCATAAAAAAAGACTGAAAGATGCAGGACAGTTATGATAGAGTACATGACCTGGGATGGATTGGAGTGGGGTGGGGGGAAGGGATAGGGGAATATGCCTGAACAGAAATGAAAAATGATGTATGAAATACATAAAACATCAATAAAAATATTAATAAAATATAAAATAAAATTCTGTCATATTTATTAATAATTGATCACGTATTTTCGATTGAGAAGGACTAGAAACACTAATGTCTCTTCATTCAGTCTTTTATTTGGTACATATTCTGGCATACATAGTAAATGATTGAACACAGTGGGTGATGGCCTGTGGGGACAAGGAAAACTAAATGACAGCCACTTATATAGACATTGCCTCCACAGGCTGATTGGTGCCTAGATGCCTCACAGACACCTGAGTGTTGGTGTAGCTGTGCCAGATGGTAGGGAAAGGAAATCAAACTGACTGTGTGATTTGCTAACAGCTATAAAATATCAGTGGACAGGAGATCCAGTTTCTTATAACTGTTCACATTCCAGTATGCAGAGATAAAGGAGGAACTGCAGAGAAGCTGGTAATTGATGGCCTGTTGGTTTTAAGCAACTTTTAATTATTAAAAAATAATTACTAAAAGGAATAAAAATCATCACTGTTATCCAGCATTTACTTTTCAATAAGTGACTCAGGGATTCAGGCAGCAGAGTAAACTTCCTTTTCTAAGGCTCACGCAGTAAAATCGCTCTCTCTACTTTCTATGTGACTTCCTTGCTCTTAAGGCATTCTAGGGCATTTACATCTGTATCTAGATGATCTGGAATCTTCTTTGTTTCTGCATACAACTCTCCTGGGTTAATATATTATACTCTTTTAACAGTGTATGGATTGTCATGGTCTTAAATTGCTTATCTATAAAGAACACTTTCATGCTATTTATATATATATATATTTATAGATAGATATAGACACGTATGTATATATTTACATATAGATATATACAGATATACATATAGATAGATATGTTCATATAGATATATATGTTTATAGATAGATATAAACCTAAATATGAATTGAGTCCGAGTGCATGCTTAATTTCATTTCTACATAAATTCTTCAGATTATTTCCTCAGAATAAAGTTATGAGATTAAGATGTATGACTATTATAAAGACTTGAGATACATATTGCAAAAATACTTGGTGTTTGAAACATTTTTACTTCATCAGCAATCAAATAAATAGGGTATTTTTAAAAGTTGAAATATCAGGAGATTTTTATCTGTCATAGTTTTACTTTAAATAGTCTTCTATAAACTATTTAGTAACACAATGTGCCAATGCTTTATGAATAATTTATATTCAATTTTAAGGTTTTATTACATATTTCAATTTTGAGAATCATTAATAATTTTGCATTTATTTATGAACATAATAACCAGTTCATTGAAGAAATTACTGTTCTGCACAATATAACCAAGGCTATGCACAGCACATAATGAGTACAAGACAATTTACATGAAAATGCTTATTTGAATAGTATTTTATTTTGAAAAGCATTGGATGTCTTTGTAGAAGGGGGCATGACACCATACCCTTCATTCTTCACTCATGTCATTTAACATCAATGGTGGGAAATAGTCAGAATAAAGGCCAAGTGAGTGACCTTCCAGACCACCTGAGGTGATATGTTTGTCCCTCACTGTGCACACACGAGTGGCTTGTGAATTGTGAACAACTCATGTGCTTGTTTTCTCCTCTTTCACAGTCTCTTAGTTTCTTCACACTTTCTACATGTTAATTTTTCTATTTGTACATGTTTTTCTTCCTTCACATGTTATATTAGGAGGTTTCTGTATGAGATGATGTCAGATTAGAGTGGATATTCAGTAGACAGAGGATATTATAGAAACTTTCCTGTGCTTCTAGAAAGAGTTTACTTATTAACACATTATATAATTATAACCAAATAAAATAATATTTGCATGACTAATTTTTACTCTTCCTGTGGCTACTCTAGTCATTTCATACCTATATCCAGAGTAATATAGTAACTAACATTTATCATTACAAAACAAAATTGAGTTACTGTTTCCTTTGTAATAACATAACATTGTACATTATATTATTATAATACATACAACATACAACTAACCTCTAGGAAATGAACAACATCCTATTCTACTGGTGTCTTGAGGTTCTTTTTACTTTAGCATTTACTGTGAACATAGGGCCAATGTGAACCAGTGAGTTGAGCTGCAGCTCTGGGCTGAATGGAACAGAACTGGTAGGTGTCTTTTGCTGGGCTGCTCTGCTGGTGGGCTCCACACTTCTGCAGGACCAACTCTACAGCCACCAGCAAAGATGGAAGGAGAATCTTTAGGATATAAAAGATATAGATCTTAAGCAGAAAAACCTTGGGTTTGGAACCAGTGCTTCAAACAATACCAAATTAAATGGCTCTGTCTGCTCCTGGAAATAGTGTCACAGGCCAGTAGCTTGAACAAGCTTTGTTCTATACCCAATGTTGTCATAAAAACAAATAGAAATTTGGAAATCTTTTCTGTGTTATAAAATTATTATAACTTATTTAACAACTAAGTTGATTAATATGAGGAAATGCAACTTGTTTCCTTGTAGAATATTTACATATGTAAAGACAGCATCTTTTATCATTTGTTAGTAATAAAACTTCCAAGTAGCCAATAGAATGTTGGACACATAGTTTAGTTGCTTCTTTGTTTTTTCTTCATTGTGTCATAGTGCTTCTATAGAGCCCAGGCTATCCTTTAGTTACAATCCTCCTGCTTTACATTCCCTGGCACTGGGATTATTACTGGTGTGTGAATAATATCAGGCACTTATTATCTTTTTTAAATCGGAAAAAATAAACTATATAGACATCCAAGGTCTTATGGATGCCTTGTAGTGTGCTCTCCAGTATGCTGAGCATAAAACAGGTGAATGAGTTTACCGACATTTGCCTATATAATTTTTGAATTTTTATGTATTTCGAACAGAACATTTCAATCATTCTTTTTTTTTTTTTTTTTTTTTGGCCTTTTCGAGACAGGGTCTCCCTGTAGCCCCAGCTGTCCTGGAACTCACACAGTAGACCAGGCTGGCCTTGAACTCATAAAGATCGGCCTGCCTCTGTCTCCCAAGTGCTAGGATTAAAGGCCTGAGCCACCATGCCCGACTCAGTCATTCTTAAACATCATTATACCCCTTTCCCCACTGGCACCCTCCTATAGCATTACCCCCCCAATTCATACATTCTGTCACTTGTGTTAAAATCTATTCTATCAAGTTAGTGTCCCCAGACAATCGTCAGTGCAGTCAGTGCAAGTTCATACACTGAGGTCTAGTGAGTCTATGCAGAATCCTTTCCTTTAAGATCACCTCTTCCTCACCCAGAAGTAATCAGTTGCCAATAATTTTTCAACTAAGATTGAGGCTTGTTACCCATTTGATAGTTCTGTGCTTGGGTTTTGTCTGCTTGATTTTGCATGAGTCTTGTGCAAGCTGACAACATTGTTGTAAGCTCATACGAGCAAGGTCCCAAGAGCTGCAGGACTCTATTTCCATATGGTCATGCACCTCCTCCCTGCATTTACTATTTTTTTTGAAGGTCTACAGCCATTCTTTTTTTATTTTATTTGTGTGTGTGTGTGTGTGTGTGTGTTTCATACACATTCTTTCAATTGGTCTTAATCACCTTTATAGCCTCCTCTCCCTTGGCACCCTCCCACAGCATCCCTACCACCTGCCATAGTTCACACATTCTGTCTTCTGTGTCCATTGCACCAAACTACTCTCCCCACCCACTCAGTGCCAGCTCATCCCCTGAGCTCTAGTTAGCCTATCTTCATTCTCTTTCCTAAAGAAGCAACGTCTTCCTCACCCTATGGCCATCAGCTACCAATATTTCCCCAGCCAAGTTTGGGCTCTGCTACCCATTTCTTCAGTTCTGTGCTGGGCTTTTGTCCAGCTGAAGCTTACATGGGCCTTGTGCATGCTGATACCAATGGGGTAGGTTCATATGAATCAGGTCCCAGGACCTTGTAGGATTAATTTCTGTTTGGGCTTGTATCACCTCCCTGGCTCTTACATTCTTTCCATGACCTGTTCCAGAATGGTTCCTTAACCGTGGGTGGTTGATTTTGAACATAGTTGTCCTGCTCATGGATCCACATTCTGTAGGCTCCTAATATCTGTGGGTTGGCCATTCATGTCTTTTTGAGTTGCTGGACTCCTTTTGAATGGAGGAACTTCCTTCACAAGAATTAAGGGATAGTTAGCGTCTTTTGGGGTCTTGTTCTATTATGAATGGGGCTTATATGTAGAGGTTGCCTTTTAGATATATCACATAGGCTTGAGCAATTCACACACTACATCTGCGTGTACAGTTGTGGTATTTTGTACTATTCTCCTCTGGTGCAAAAGAAGCTTCTTTTCTGAGTGGTGTCTGGGATGTTTTTCTGTAAATAAAAGGATACCTCTTTTGTAGTTTTGTAGATGTCACCATAGTCTAGGGATGTGTCAGCCCTGGAGATTTCTCTAAGATGTATGACTTCTCCAGTTGTGTGCGTCTGGCTAAGTTTACAATATACACAAGAGTTTTCTCCCAGTAAGTCTGTCAAATTAGTTAGCCATTGACTTCCCCAGGATAAAAGTGCACAGTTGTACCTATGTCCTATGCCATGCCAGCCATTTAGGTGGATACTTGGAAACAAAACTGGTGTTGGACCATTGAATGATGTTCTCCCTTAGTGTCTTGCATAGGGCTGTCAACGTTATGAGTGCCAGCCTTCAGGGGAAGTGGCTTCCAGGTCAGTTCCAGTTCCCTTGCACAAGGTCTGGTCTCTGAAGTATGTCTTGACTTTAGTAATAGGGTCTTGTAGCCTTTTGACGTTCTTCCTCCCTTTGACCAGAGCTTGCAGTTCCCAGGACTGAAAGCTCCCAGTTTGCCCCAGGCAGCTGCAAGTGATCTGGATCTAGGCCCTGGAAGTGGGGGGGGGGGTAGTGCAAGCCCAGATAGAGAGAGAAAACAAAAGAAAGAGCAAGGAAAGGATGGACTCAAGGATGAGGCCAGAAGGACTTCCATGGAGGAAGAAATGAGCTCTATTTTCACAACCCAGGGTACTTATACTGGACCTTATGTGGTGTGACTGGGAGTTAGGGCACACAGAATTTTACACCATAAACTCCAGATCACTACAGGAATGCGACAATGTTTTGCCCAAAATGTCAAAACAGTGGTGCCAGGCAGCTTTCAAAAGCAAGCAGGAAATCAGCAGGACTCTGGCCCAAGGGCTGGGGGTTGCCAGCTGACTTCCTAAGTACTTCTGCCAAATGGAATCCCCACATCTCTCCCTTTTCCTTTTATTAAAAAAAAAAGGCACTGTTGTTACATAGCTTTTTTTGTTGTTGTTGTTGTTGTTGTTTTCTTCTGGGGAAACTCTGGGAAGTGCTAGCCAACATGGCTCCTACCAGAGCAGTAGAACTCCCAAGGTGTCTTAAGGAGGGGTAGCATCTTCCCTGTACATCAAAAGGGAGCCCTGAGGATATGGGGTTTGTTTTGGGTAAACAGAAAATGCTACTAATCCCAGCTCAAAGGAGTAGTCAGGATAGTGGATGTGGGCCCTGCTCCAGCCAGAAAAGCCTCAACCCTACAGCTTCTCCTTCATTTTTACTAAAATGAGGCAGTGCTGTCATCTTTTTCCAAAGAAATTTTAGGGATGGCAGATATTGGACAAGGACACTCTGAGATATAACCCCAATTTGACTTTTAAAAAATCAGGAAGCCGACTCCCCTAAGGTGGAGATTGGTCCTAACAAGAGGAAGTATTTAGATGGCCTGGGGGTCAGGGGGGACCTAGAGGGACTTGGGTTGGCAGCAGGTAATAGGGCTTTGCCAATAACCCCAATACAAAGACAATGTATTTTCCTCCCCCCAAGGCATAGACATGTGACACTTTTCTTTGTAAAAGCAACACTTTTCCTTCCCCCCAAGACATACGTGAAAGCAAATTTTTTGCTTTTCCTCCCACCAGGATGTAGATATGGAAGTAAGATTTTTTCTCCTAAAAGCAACATTTTTCCTAACCCCCAAGACATACAAGTATTATTTGATTCCCCTTTAACATAGATGGTGCTTTTATTTGTACCCCCAAAGTCATAACTTTGGTTGGAAGGACCTGTACATATAACTATATGATGGAATAAAGTCTACTCTATGACTATCTTTTGGACTCTAACAGGTTTTCTCCCCAGCAAGCAGCTCCTAGGCTTTGGAGAGGAAGGGGGGAGGGGTGGATGGAAAGCAGAGTAATCCATTCTTTTGTTGAAGTTAGCACCTTGGGCCTTGTAATCTGTCCCAGCTTTTCTCCACAGGAGGTTGGCAGTTTAGATACTTGTCATTTATCAGAGGGCTGAGGGTGGAAGCCTGATGGAAGACTCTCAAGGACCTGGAGATGGGAGTGCAGTGGAGGTGGCCCAGCAGGTGGCCTCAGGCTGAGCAAGAGTTTAGGCCTTCCAGGGGGTATTTTCTGCAATTTTTCTGATGAAATATGAATAGTAAAAGTGTAGGCACTTAAGCAAACATCTTTTTTTTTTTCTGGTGCACATAACTTTATTTTTTTCCAAGTATCACAATGTTTATTGATAGGTACAAGTATATAAAATCAGGCCATGAACATGACTTGATAAATTAAGTAGACTTAATTTCAATACTATAACAAGGGACCAATTCAAATTCTCACCATTTGTTTCACACCCACAAAAGCCACTTCAAGGACATTAACAATCTCTCAAAACTGATCAGTTTTGTGCAAGTAAACCATGTTTCTTTTTAAAAAGACTTGTGCACGCCCAGGCTCAAGGATATTGAAATCTAGCACATACAGCCCATTACTAGAGGTAGAAATACAGGCAATATACTATTATGGCAACAGCCATCAATTACAGTTAATAATTTTCTGTAACAACCAAGTGGATAATCAAATATTGCAACAACTCAAGTATTACTAAGCAAAGTGCGTTTCTACAGTATTCAGTGTTGCTATTCAGTTTTCTAACTTTTGGGGGGGCTTTTTCAAGACAGGGTCTCCCTGTAGCTCCAGCTGTCCTGGAACTCACTCTGTAGACCAGGCTGGCCTTGAACTCACAAAGATCTGCCTGCCTCTGCCTCCTGAGAGCTAAGATTAATGGCGTGCACCACCATGCCCAGCCAGTTTTCTAACTTTAAACAGCCTATGAAAACTGGCAGCAAAGAAGGTCCTTGCAATAGACTGCCTCTGCTTGAGAACTTCTGATGTAATTATTGCATGCTGCTAATATACTATCAACACATTAAAGATACTCCTAAAATATTTGATGGTAGACTATGATTAAGACATTACATTACAAAAAACCTTATGTAGAAGGAAATCTTTACTGACGTGCTTCGCTTTAAATATTGTGCCCCCAAATGAAGTCCAGTAAGCATGCATCCGGTCTTGATCCCCCTGCATTGGCCTCCAAGATACTGCCGAGGTAATCCAACAATGGCAGTCCATATTCTGGCAAGGCTGAATTTCCATTATCTGCTTAGTTCACAAGCTGGGTATCTCAGCAGTTCTCGGTCCACATTAGAAGGCTAAAAACTAAAAAAGCTGTATCTCATGTCCTTGAGGAGTACCAAAAGCAGTGGCATCCACAGAGCATATGCACCTGCCTGTAACAATTGAAGACAGGCCAAACAACAGTGCACTCTATTTTTCTTTTTGTCTTTTTACAAAGATCTCAAGTTTTGTGTTTGCATTACAGTTTCTCTGGTCTTATTGATTATTTATTTCTGGTTGTACTTTCCTTCTGGATGTTTAAGGCCACACAGTTAGCCCAGATTAACCAAGGTTTTGTTTTGTTGAGGTCAGTTGAGGATGTGGTCCTCAGGGATCTCTCGGGTTTTTTTTGGGGGGTGGAGGGTGGGAGACCCTTGTTTCTTTTAGCTCCTCATCCACCAGGTCCATCCACATGAGTCAAAATCAGTTCTTGCTAGATCATGCTTCCTTTTCTTAAGGATGAGCAGACATTCCTCTTCATTGACTGGACACTGGCTGCAGTCCCCTTAGCAGCTCTCCAAGACCTCCCTGAACAAGAAGAATGGTGACCCACCTCTGCAGGACTTTTGAAGAGCTGACCCCTATGCATAATCCCCTAAGACCTGGTTGACCTCTGAGGGCAAGGAAAAAAGTTGTCCTCCAGGTCCCTTGGCCAAATTGGTAGAGACTACAGATATGGTCGTTAAGCACCCAGACAGGCTAAGTTGAACCAGCCTGTTACACTGCAGCTGTATTAACACTGTATCCTTTTAAAAAACTGTATGTTATTTCCATAGCATATTTCTTGATTCACATCTTTCCATTTTAATCCCATATTTCTCTAAAAGATGCACACATACCCTCCATCATATACTAAAATCCAAAATCCAAAAATACGTGTTAGGTCAGCTCTAGAACCTGGGTAGGGATTCCCAATGCAAAAGGAGAGTTGTCTTTAGATCGTGAGGAGTATAATATTAACATTGCTCATTTTGTCTTACAACTAGGTGCTTGGTACTAGCATCCAGAGATGAGGGATACCATTTGTCTTTTGTTTTTCTGTTACTTCACTTAGCATAAAATCTTCTAGTTCCATCCATTTACCTGCAAATTTCATTATGTCATCTTTCTTTACTTGTGCATAGTACTTCATTATGTAGATTTACCACATTTTCTGTATCCGCTCATCAGTTAAGGGGCATTTGTGTTGGTTCCAGCTCTTCAGTATTGTGAAGAAAGCTGCAATAAACATGGCTGTACATGTATCTCTGCTGTAGGAAGAGTCTGATGGATATACACCCAAAAGTGGTATGGCTTGGTCAGATGGTAGGCTCATTTTGAGTCTTTTAAGGGTTCTCCATACTGCTTTCCATAGTGGTCGTACAAGTTTGCATTACCACCAGCAGTGGATGAGTGTTCCCTTTTAACCACACCCTCTCCAGCATTTGGTATCATTTGTTTTCTTGATCCTAGCCAAACTTATCAGTGTGAGATGATATCTTAAAGTGATTTTAATTTGCATTTCCTTAATTATTAGAGATGTTGAACACTTTTTTATTATTTATTTTATTTTATTATTTATGTGTATGAATGTATTGTCTGCATGTAGGTTTATGCACCCGTGTCCTGCAGTGCCGTGGAGGTCAGAAGAGGGCGTTGGAGACCCCTGGAACTGGAGTTCTCCTGGAATTGGAGTTACAGACAGTTCTCAGCTGCCATATGGGTTGGGGATCGAACCCAGGACCTCGGCAAGAGCAGTCTGTGCTCTTAGATGTTTCTCAGCCATCTCTATTTCCTCACTTGTGAATTCTCTGCTCAGCTCTTCACTCCATCCTTTGAATGAGTCATTTGTTTTCTTAATCCTTTGTTTTTTGAGTTTATATATTCTGGAAGTTAATGCACTGTCAGATGAATCAGCAGTGAAGGTTTTCTCCCATTCTGTGGCTTTTCTCTTCACTTCCCTGATTGTTTCTTTTATTGTACAAAAACTTTTGAGTTTAATAAGGTCCCGTCACACTTGTCAATTGTTGACCTTATTTCTTGTGCAGCTGCTGTCTGATTTAGAAAGTCCCTTCCTACATTTATGTCTTGTAAGTTGCTGCCAACTTTTTCATCTAACACCTTCAGGGTTTGGGGTTTCAAATTGAAGTCTGTGATCCATTTGGAGTTGATTTTTGTACAGGGTGAGAGGTAGAGTTTTAATTTTATTCTTCTATAAGTGGAGATCCAGTTTTGCCAGCACCATTTGCTGAAGATGCTGTCTTTCCTCTATTGAGTCTTTTTGTCCCCCTTGTCAAATATATGGTGGCTGAAATTGTATGTGCTCAAGTTTGGATCTTTAGTTTTGTTCCATTGGTCTACAGGTCTGTTTTTGTGCTGGTACCAGGCTGTTTTTATGACTATACCTGTAGTATAGTTTGATGTCTGGTATAGAAAGACTCCCTGTATTGCTGTTTTCACTCAGGGTTGCTTTGGCTATTCGGGGTTTTTTGTTGTTCCATATGAATTTAAGAATTTTTTTCCAAGCCTGTGAAGAATGTTCTGTTGATTTTAATTGGAAATGCATTGAATTGGTAAATTAATTTGGGTAGAATGGACATTTTTACTATATTAATTTTTCCAATCCAAAACATGGGAGGTCTTTCCATCTTCTGATGTCTTCTTAAATCTTCTTCTTAAGGAGTTTATAATTTTTGTTGTAGAGATCTTTGTTGTCTTTGGTTAGGTTTATTCCTAAGTATTTTATTGTTTTTGAGGCTATTGTGAGTGGGAAGGTCTCCTTGTATTCCTTCTTCAGTTGCTTGTTGGTGGTGTAAAGGAAGACTACTGATTTTTCTAGGTTAATTTTGTAACCCGCCACTTTACTGAAACTCCTAATCAATTCTAGGAGTTTTTTGGTAGAGTTTTTAGCATCCCTTAGGTAAACTATCATATCATCTTCAAAAAGGGATAGTTTTACTTCCTCTTTTCCAATTAGTATTCTTTTGATTTCCTTTTCTTGCCTTATTGCCCTCGCCAGTGTTTCAAGCACTATATTGAAGAGGAGTGATGACAAGGGGCAGCCTTGCCAGGTCCCTACTTTTATGGGGAATCCTTCTAACTTCTCTCCATTTAGGATGATGGTGGCTGTGGGTTTCTTGTATATGGCTTTGATTATGTTGAGGAATGATCCTTCTGGTCCAATTCCCTCTAGTACTTTAATCATGAAGGGATGCTGGGTTTTGTTGAAGGCTTTTTCAGCATAAATTGAGTGTTTTTTTTTCCTTCAGTCCATTTATGTGTTTTATGATATTTACTGATTTTCGTATGTTGAACCATCTTTGTTGTGGGTCTGTATATGGTTTGCAAATATTTTGTTGAGGATTTTTGCATCTGAGTTCATTGATGAGATGGGTCTTAGTTCTCTTTTTTGGTTGCATCCTTGCCTGATTTTGGTATGAGAGTGATGCTGGCTTCATAGAAGTAATTTGGGAGATTTCCTTCTGCTTGTATCTTTCTGAACAGTTGAGTAATAATGGTTGTAACTCTTCTTTAAATATTTTACAGAATTCTGCTGTGAAACCATCTGAACCTGGGTTTTTTTTTAGTTGGGAGGCCTCTTATTACATTTTCAATTTCTTCATATATTATGGGTCTGTTTAAGCTGTCAATCTCCTCTTTGTTTAGCTTTGGTGATTCCCTGGATTGCAGATATTCATCCATTTCTCTTAGGTTTTCAAATTTGGGAGAGTATAAGTTTTTGAAGTACTCCTGTATGATTATCTGGATCTTTTCATTGTCTATTGTGATATTTCCCCCTTTCATCATGAATTCTTTTAATTTGGAGTTGCTCTTTCTTTCTTCTGGTTAACTGGGATAGGGGGTCTATCTTGTTTATTCTCTTAAAGAACCAACTTTTGATTCGTTGATTTTTTGTGTGTTGTTTTCTTTGTTTCTATTTCATTGATTTCTGTTCTGATTTTTGTTATTTCTTCCTATCTGTTGCATTTAGGGTTCATTTGCTTTTGTCTTTCAAGTGTTTTTAGCTGCAGTGGTAGCTCATTTATTTGTGCTCTTTCTGTGTTTTTAATGTGGGGACCCAGGGCTATAAACTTCCCTCTTAGGACTGCTTTTAAAATGTCCCACAGGTTTTGTTGTATTGTACTGTCATTGTCATTTAGTTCCAGGAATGCCTTTATCTCTTTCTTTATTTCCTCCTTGACCCATTTATTATTCAGCAGTGTGTTGTTTAGTCTCCATGTGTTCTTGTAGTAGCAGGGCTTGTCCTGGTGTTGACGTTGAGCTTTATTGCACTATGGTCTGTTAGAATGCATGAAATTATTTCAATATTTTTGTATTTGTCAAGGTTATTTCTGTGTCCAAGTATGTGGTCAGTTTTGGAGAATGTTCTGTGGGGTGCTGAGTAGAAAGTATATTCTCTGGTGTTTGGGAGGAATATTCAGAAGATGTCTATGATGTCCATTTGGTGTATTGTATTGTTCAGGTCAGATGTCTCTCTATTTATTCTTTGTCCAGTTGATCTGTCCAAAGGACTGAGTGGCGTATTGAAGTCCCCTACTATGAGTGTGCTGGGTTTAACCTGTGCTTTAAGGGCCTGTAGAGTTGTATTTATAAAGATCAATGCACCTGAGTTTGGTGCGTATATATTCATGATTGTGAAGTCTTCATGGTCAATTTTCCCTTTGATAAGGATGCAGTGGCACTCTTTGTCTCTTCTAATTGCTTCTACTTTGAAGTCTATTTTGACTGATATTAAAAGAGCAACTCCTGCTTTCTTTTTGGCACTGTTTGCTTGGAATATATTTTACATCCTTTCCCTTTATTTGTTGCCTATCCTTAAGGGTGAGATGGGTTTCTTGTAGACAGCATATTGACAGATTCTGTTTCCTAATCCATCTTCCCAGTCTATGCCTTTTGATTGGGGAGTTTAGTCCATTAATATTTAAGGTGATAATTGAGAGATGTGTGTTGATTCCTTTCACTCAATTATCCATTTGCGTTTTTAGTCTAGGTTTCTACTTCTGTAGTTCTGCTTTTATTAATTTTTCTTTCAAGGTGTCTGGGGGTAGTTGCTCTCCTCCTCTGTCCTCTGAATTGCTTCAAGTATTCTGTGAAGGGTTGATTTTCTGGACATATATTCTTTCATCTTGTTTACATCATGGAAGATTTTTCTCTTTCCTTCAACTAGAATTAACATTTTTGCTGGGTATAGTAACCTGGGTTGGCATTCATAGTCATTTAGCACTGGGAATGCTTTGGTCCGTGTTCTTCTTGCTTTCATAGTTTGTGCTGAAAAGTCAGCTGTATTTCTGATATGTTCCCCTTGTATGTAATTTGCTGTTTTTCTTTTGTGGCTTTCAGAATTTTGTCTTTGTTTTGGGCATCTAATGTTTTAATGATGATATAGTGAGGGGAGTTTCTTCTCTGGTCCAGTCTATTTTATGTCCTAGGTGCTTCTTATATTTGTATGGGTTTGTCTTTTTTTTAGTTTGGGGAAATTTTCAGGTATTATTCTGTTGATGATCTGATCAATACCATTCTCTTGGGATTCTTCACTTTCCTCTATCCCTATGATGCAGAGTTTTGATCTTTTCATCATGTCCCACAATTCCTGGTTGTTCTACTCTTGTGTATTTTTAAACTTTTCATAATCTTTACTTGAACTTTTTTAGTTGTTCTGTGTTATCTTCTAGGTCTGTTATTCTTTTCTCTGCATCCTCCATTCTGCTTCTGAAGATTTTTCACATTTTTTTTCTTTTGATTGGATGAGTGTTCGATTTCCCTTTCAATTTCATCCTGTGTCTTCTTTATTATTTCCACATCCTTTTGGAGCTTTTCAATCTTTTCTTGTAGCTCCTTGTTTCACTCATTGGTTTCCATTTGCATTTCAGTATGGGTTCTTTTCAGTGTTTCCACTTCTTTCTGGAGTTTTTCATTCTGTCTCCTTAGTTCTATGAATTCTTTGAATATATCTGTGATTGATAATCTACAATCTGTATCCTGGGCTATCTCTACAGAGATCCCATTGTAGGGGTCCACCACAGGCTCTATGGAGTTTGGTGTGTGGTTATCTTGGGCTTTTCCCATATTGTTTTTTCATTGTGCTCTTGGCATGTCGTTTACCTTTTGCCTGTATTCTGGTGCAAATCTCTAGTGCCTCTTCACCATGTTGGAGGATTGCTTTCCTTGATTACTTCAGGTGCCTTCGTTGTAGTCTCCTTATTTATGGAGTGTTGACTCGCTTAGGTTTCGGGCTTTCAATTTTGGTTATATATTGGAAGGTATAGTTCACTCTTCCCTTTCTGTTCTGCAAGAATGTGGTGGGTAAGAGCCCAAATGACACCTTCTGAGCACTGTACATCCTCTGCTGCGAGCCAGTTCTTCTGGGTTGGTTTTAGGACTTATTGGAACCTCCCTCTGACGTTCCAGTTGGCAGGGGGAGGTGGAGTTGTTTGCTTAGCCTGCTAAATTGCACCAGCCTTTTACATCGCATCTATATTAACATCTATATTAACTTTGGAAACAAACTGTATTTCATTTCCATGTCATATTTCTTGATTTTCATCTTTCCATTTTAATCCCATATTACTCTAAAGATGCACACATGCCTGCCCTAATATCCTAATTAAACTCAAAAGTTTCTGTACAGCAAAAGAAATAATCAGGGAAGTAAAAGAAAACCCACAGAGTGGGAGGAAACCTTCACTGCTGACACATCTGATGGAACATTAATTTCCAGAATATATAAATTACTCAAAAAAACAAAGAAGTAAGAAAACAAATGACTCACTCAAAAGATGGAGTAAAGAACTGAACTGAGATTTCACAAACAAGGAAATAGAGATGGATGAGAAACATCTTTTAAACAGAGTTCAACATCGCTAATAGTTAAGGAAATGTAAAGTAAAACCACTTTTTAAAAATTTAATTTATTTTTTATTTATTTTTAATAATAGGTAATAAGTAATGAATACAAGCATCCTTCATGTAAAACCAATTTGCAAGCAGCTATGCCCAAACTTATACAGCCCGAGGCCCCCATTGTCCAGCTGGATGGGCTTGTATGTACAATCATGTTGATAAAATAAGAGTCCAGTCTATGTTTCTGTAGTTTTGTAATTCACCCCAATAGCAGCCCTTACATTCTACCATGCCCCTTCTTCCACAGATTGTTCCCTAGGCTTTAGAAAAGGGACACAAGTGGGAGAGAAGCAAAGCAGTCTACTTTCTCTGGAGTTGTTGTTTTGAATGCTGATCAGTTCAGGCTGTTTCCTTTCATGGGTTGGCAGTTTATCCAAGAATAACCTTTTACTCCTACTGATAAAGCACAAGGAATTCGATATACAGGCATTTAAACACTACTAGTTATTATGGTAGGTTACATTGGAACAGACAGATGTTTGGATGGAATGCTCATCCATGGACTATAGCTTTTCTGTAAAAGCTGACAAGGTCTTACTGTGGCTTATAACATCTCCTAACCACTAGAGTACGTAAGCTTGTAGCATTGGCCATGAGTTCTTCCTCCAAGGAGAGAGCTAATAGCCAATTAGATTTGGGATATACAGACATATGGCTGCCACTGCTTCACAGTATTTCCAGGCATGTGAGGTGTAGCTGATGCTGATGGAGGAGTCTTGCTTGACTCGAGGAGACCAATATTTGCTTTATTGATTTAGTGGCCTTTGGTAAAACTCTCTGGCATTCCAGAGACCAACTGTACACTTGCAAGTGTGGTCTCAATACATCTTTCCCATGTTTACACCAGGTCTTCGACAGCAGGGCCTTACCACCTCTCTTCCTGCAGGTATCCCAGTTTGCTGGCAAAATGCCTTTATCTTTTGGGGGGCTTGGGTCCCCTAGCTAACATCTCCTTGGCAGAATAATCCATTGTTGATAACAGAGCTCTCCTTTATTAATATATTTTGCTTAATTACCCAGCTTATTAAGACTTTAGTATCATATTTGGCTCTGAATAGAGAATTATCCTTTCACAGTTCCTATGACTATCAGTCAAATAAAGAAGGCAACTATATCACTTTTATAAGAGATTACCTCTCTAACAGTCAGTTCTAATTTACAGTTAGGGAATGACCTCATTACCATCATGTTTTTCTTTGTTCTATGAAAAGGAGGTAAGGAAGTCTCTCATATTAAAACTTTGCCACACCTGATAGGTAAAGTTCATTAGGACAAAATATAAATAGTTGCTACAATTAGCATCGACAAAGATGTTTGATGCCTGTAGAAGTCTGAGGCTTTTCTTCCTTTTAATGTTTAGCTAGGGCAAATTTTCTGCATTAAATTTACCCAAGCTGTTTATCACTGACTGTATGTTGTTAATTTGGGAAGCAAACTTAATTCCTTTAGTTAAATTATCCTACAGGTAGAAGAAAATGTTACAAGTTGATACTATACAACAAAAAATTATAGAGAATATTTGTATCCATTAACCACAAAATTGTTGTTATACAAATTATAAGTAAAGCAGATGTGGACTATAATTTTTATTTCCAATTAGCTTAAATGTATTACCATTTTTATTAAAACCTTTTAACCAATGTTGTTTAATATAGACATTTTTACTTTTACTAAGTACTAGAATACCATATAATATGTAGACAAAGTTTGGGCAAATTTGGATACCTGTTAAACTCACATCAATTAACTATACATTAATCTAATGTAGACCCGTGTCACCCTCCCAACCCTCCCAACCCACCAGATTCACCATGTCAGTCAGTTTTTGTTGCAGTCTTTTCTGTTGCTGTTGTTGTTGTTGTTCTTCTTCTTTCCAATATGCATCACTCCCCACAAGAAATATTTACAACTGGGTAATTGGCGTTAGAATCCGCAGATGAGGGATGCCATTCATTGTTTGTTTTTCTGGGACTGTGTTACTTCACTTAAGATAATTTCTTCCAGTTCCATCCATTTACCTGCAAAGTTCATGATGACATCTTTCTTTACCACTGCATAAAACTCCAACGTGTAGATGTACCACATTTTCTCTATCCATGTCAGTTGAGGGGCATTTTGGTTGGTTCCAGCTCTTCACTATTGTGAAGTGAGCTGCGAAGAACACGGCTGCACATGTATCTCTGTGCTGGGAAGATTCTGATAGATATATTCCCAGAAATGGTATGGCTGGGTCGGGTGGTAGGCTCATTTTGAGTCTTCTAAGGGTTCTCCATTCTGCTTTCCCTAGTGGTTGTACAAGTTTGCATTCCCACCAGCAGTGGATGAGTGTTCCCCTTTCCCCACACCCTCTCCAGCTTTAGTATCATTTGTTTTTTTGTTCCTTGCCAGCCTTATCCAGGTGAGATGGTATCTTAAAGTGGTTTTAATTTGCCTTTCCTTAATTATTACAGATGTTGAACACTTATTTATTTTTTTTATTTATTCTTGTATATGTATGAGTGTACTGTCTGCATGTAGGTTTGTGCACCCATGTCGTGCAATGCCGCAGAGGTTAGAAGAGGGTCTCGGATTCCCCTGGAACTGGAGTTAAAGATGGTTCTCAGCCACCATGTGGGTGCTGGGGATTGAACCCGGGTCCTCTGCAAGAGCAGTCAGTGCTCTTAACTGCTAGGCCATTTCTCCAGCCCCAGATGTTGAACGCTTTTTAAGATGTTTCTCAGCCATCTCTATTTCCTCATTTGTGAAGTCTCTGCTCAGCTCTTTACTCCATCTTTTGAGCGAGTCATTTGTTTTCTTCTTTGTTTTTTGAATAGTTTATATATTCTGGAGGTTAATGCTCTGTCAGATGTATCAGCAGTGAAAGTTTCCTCCCGCTCTGTGGGTTTTCTCTTCACTTCCCTGACTGTTTCTTTTGCTGTACAGAAACTTTTGAGTTTAATAAAGTCTCACTTGTCAATTGTCGACCTTATTTCCTGAGCAGCTGCTGTCTGATTTAAAAAGTCTTTTCCTACACCTATGTCTTGTAAGTTGCTGCTAAAATTTTTTCTATCACCTTTAGAGTTTTGGGTTTCACACTGAGGTCATTCATACATTTGGAGTTGATTTTTGTACAGGGTGAGAGGTAGGGGTTTAGTTTTATTTTTCTATAAATGGTAATCCAGTTTTGCTAGCACCATTTACTGAAGATGCTGTCTTTCCTCCACTGAGTCTTTTTAGCCCCCTTGTCAAATATGAGGTGGCTGAAATTGTATGTGCTCAAGTTTGGATCTTTAGTTTTATTCCATTGGTCTACAGGTCTGTTTTTGTGCCAGTACCAGGCTGTTTTTATTACTATAGCCCTTTATTATAGTTTGATGTCTGGTATAGAAATCCCCCCCTGTATTGCTCTTTTCGCTCAGAGTTGCTTTTGCTATTAGGGGTCTTTTGTTGTTCCATATGAATTTAAGAATTTTTTTTCCAAACCTGTGAAGAATGTCCTTGGGATTTTAATTGGGATTGCATTGAATCTGTCTATTAATTTGGATAAAATAGAAATTTTTACTATATTAATTTTTCCAACCCATGAGCATGGGAGGTCTTTTCATCTTCTGATGTCTTTTTCAATCTTCTTCAGGAGCTTATAATTTTTGTTGGAGATCTTTGGTGGGTTTGGTTAGGTTTATTCCTAGATATTTTATTGTTTTTCAGGCTATTGTGAGTGGGAAGGACTCCTTGTATTCCTTCTTCAGTTGCTTGTTGTTGGTGGTGAAAAGAAAGGCTACTGATTTTTTTAGGTTAATTTTGTAACCCACTAGATTACTGAAACTTTTAATCATTTCTAGGAGTTTTCTTGCAGAATTTTTAGCACCCCTTATGAAAACTATCATATCGTCTTCCAAAAGGGATAGGTTTACTTCCTCTTTTCCAATTAGTATTCCTTTGATTTCCTTTTCTTGCCTTATTGCCCTAGCCAGTGTTTCAAGCACTATATTGAAAAAGAGTGGTGACAAGGGACAGCCTTGTTGGGTTCCTACTTTATGGGGAATCCTTCTAACTTTTCTCCATTTAGGATGATGGTGGCTGTGGGTTTCTAATATATGGCTTTGATTATGTTGAGGACTGATCCTTCCAGTCCAGTTCCCTCTAGTACTTTAATCATGAAGGGATGCTGGATTTTGTCAAAGGCCTTTTCTGCATCGATTGAGATGATGGTGTGGTTTTTGTCCTTCAGTTCATTTATGTGTTTTATGATAATTACTGATTTTCATACGTTGAACCATCCTTGCATCTCTGGTATGAATCCATCTTGATCATGGTGAATGATCTTTTTGTTGTGGGTCTGTATACGGATTGTCAGTATTTTGTTGAGAATTTTTGCATCTGAGTTCATTAATGAGATGGATCTGTAGTTCTCTTGTTTTTTTTTTTTTTTTAATTTTATTTATTTATGTATGTGTATGAATGTACTGTCTGCATACAAGTCTGTGCACCCGTGTCATGCAATGCTGCGGAGGTCAGAAGAGGGTCTCGGATTCCCCTCGAACTGGAGTTCTCCTGGAATTGGAGTTTCAGACGGTTCTCAGCTGCCATGTGGGTGCTTGGGATCGAACCCATGTCCTCTGTAAGAGCGGTCAGCACTCTTAACCGCTAGGCCATCTCTCCAGCCCCCTGTAGTTCTCTTTTTTAGTTGCATCCTTGCCTGGTTTTAGTATTAGAGTGATTTTGGCTACATAGAAGGAATTTGGGAGTTTTCCCTCTGCTTGTATACTTCTGAACAGTTTTACTAATAATGGTTGTAAGTCCTCTTTAAATATTTTATAGACTTCTGCTGTGGAACCATCAGGACCTGGGGTTTTTTAGTTGGGAGGTCTCTTATTACATTTTCAATTTTTTCATATATTATGGGTCTGTTTAAGCTGTCAATCTCCTCTTTGTTTAGCTTGGTGATTCCTTGAATTGCAGATATTCATCCATTTCTCTTAGGTTTTCAAATTTAGTAGAGTACAGGTTTTTGAAGTATCCTGTATGATTGTCTGGATCTTTTCACTGTCTGTAGTGATATTTACCCTTTCATCCTGAATTCTATTGATTTGGAGTTGATCTTTCTTTCTTTTGGTTAACTGGTCTAGAGGTCTGTCTATCTCATTTATTCTCTCAAAGGACCAATTTTTGGATTTGTTGATTTTTTGTATTGTTTTCTTTGTTTCTTTTTTAATTAATTTTATTTATTTCTGTATGTGTATGAATGTACTGTCTGCATGCAAGTCTGTGTACCCGTGTCACGCAATTCCACGGGGGTCAGAAGTGGGCGTTGGATTTCCCTGGAACTGGAGTTCTCCTGGAATTGGAGTTTCAGACAGTTCTCGGCCACCATGTGGGTGCTGGGGATAGAACCCGGGTCCTCTGCAAGAGCAGTTGGCGCTCTTAACCACTAGGCCATCTCTCCAGCCCCTGTTTTCTTTGTTTCTATTTCATTAAAATCTGCTCTGATTTTTGTTATTTCTTCCTGTCTGTTGTGTTTAGGGTTTATTTGTTGTTGTCTTTGCAGTGTTTTTAGCAGCAGTGTTAGTTCATTTATCTGGGCTCTTTCTGTTTTTTTTGTTTTTGTTTTTGTTTTTGTTTTTGTTTTTGTTTTTATATATATAGGCACCCAAGGCTATAAACTTCCCTCTTAGGACTGATTTTAAAGTTCCCATAGGTTTTGTTGTGTTGTATTTTCATTGTCATTTAGTTCCAGGAATGCTTTTATTTATTTCCTTATTTCCTCCTTGACCCATTCATTATTCAGGAGTGTGTTATTTAGTCTCCACGTGTTCATGTAGGTAGCAGGGCTTAATCCTGGTGTTGATATTGAGCTCTATGGTCTGATAGAATGCATGAAGTTATTTCAAATTTTTTTTATTTGCTGAGGTTAATTCTGTGTCCAAGTACATATTCAATTTTGGAGAATGTTCCATGGAGTGCTGAGTAGAAAGTATATTCTCTGGTGCTTGGGTGGAATATTCGGGAGATGTCTTTGAGGTCCATTCCCTTTATTGTATTGTTCAGTTAAGATGTCTCTCTGTTTATTCTTTGTCCAGTTCATCTGTCAAAGGACTTAGTGGGGTACTGAAGTCCCCTACTATGAGTGTGTTGGGGTTAATCTGTGCCTTGAGGTTCTGTAGAGTTGTATTTACAAAGATTGGTGCACCAGAGTTTGGTGCCTATATATTCATGATTGTGAAATCTTCATGGTTAATTTTTCCTTTGATAAGGATATAATGGCCCTCCTTGTCTCTTCTAATTGCTTCTACTTTAAAGTCTATTTTGTGTGATATTAGGATAGCAACTCCCACTTTCTTTTTAGTACCATTTGCTTGGAATATTTTTTTCCATCCTTTCACTTTAAGTTGATGCCTTTCCTTAAGGGTGAGATGAGTTTCTTGTAGACAGCATATTGATGGATTCTGTTTCCTAATCCATTCTCCAAAAGTCTATGTCTTTTGACTGGGGAGTTTAGCCCATTGATATTTAAGGTTATATTTGAGAGTTATATGTTGTTTCTTTTCATCTTATTGTACGTTTGCATTTTTTGTGAAGGTTTCTACCTCTGCACTTCTGTTTTTATTAAAAGTTTTTCTTTCGAGGTGCCGGGGTGTAGTTGCTCCTCTCCTCTGTACTTTGAATTGTTTCAATCATTCTCTGAAAGGTTGGTTTTCCAAACATGTATTCTTTCATCTTGTTTATGTCATGGAAGACTTTTCTCTCTCCTTCAATTTTAATCAACATTTTTGCTGGGTATAGTAACCTGGGTTGGCATCCATAGTCCTTTAGCACTGGGAGTGCTTTGGTCCTTGTTCTTCTTGCTTTCATAGTTTGTGCTGAAAAGTCAGCTGTAATTCTGATAGGTTTGGGAGTTTCTTTTCTGGTCTAGTCTATTTGGTGTTCTACTTGCTTCTTGTATTCGCATGGGTTTGTCATTTTTAGTTTTGGGAAATTTTCCTCTATTATTTTGTTGACAATTTGGTCAATACCGTTTTCTTAGGATTCTTCTCCTTCCTCTATCCCTATGATGCAGAGATTTGATCTTTTCATTGTATCCCATGTTTCTTGGTTGTTCCACACTTGTGCATTTTTAAAATTTTCGTAGTCTTTACTTGAGTTTTTTTTTAGCTTTAATTGAGCACGTTTCATACAACATTTCTTAATCAAATTTAGACTCGTTCCACCATCCATGCCCACCCCTCATACCCCCCCGCCCCCATCAGAGCTCATGGATTCTCTCATACACAAGTCCTGTCTTACATCTTTTTCTCAGTCTTTTATAACCCTTTTGGTGCACAGGTTTAGTGTTTTGTTCAGTTCTTTAAATAGGTTTTTCTCTCTCTTTTTTGTTCCCATTTGACTTTATATTATTCCAAAATATGCATATATACACTCTACACATAAATCAAAATTACAAAATCTGAAAATAAACTGTAGGTTAATGCCAAAGCACATTTAGAGATTCGCATTTTAGCAGTAAAGTTGCATGTAAGTAAAAAGAAGTGTAACTTTACATTCGCTCTTTTTTTTAGAATATGAATATTAATATTTCTATATCATAGCACACACCATAGGATTGCATAGGGATAAATTATGAATGGTTGTAGCATATACCAATAAAAATAAAATATTATTTTACAATTTTTTTTTCTTTTTAAATAAAATATTTTATTATTTCTTTAAGAATTTCTTACAATGCATTTTGATCATATTTTTAATTAGCTTACAAAATAGCAGGTTTCTATCTGGCTTTTCATACAACCTTAGCTTTAGTTCACCCTCTTCATTCCTCATCTTCTTCCCCATCCTTCACCAGCATCTTTCTTTAAAACCTTGCCACCTCTAGTAGTCCCTTCCTGTTTTCTCAGCCCATGTGTTCTTCTCCAGAGCCCCTTAAACCTCTACTCCCTGCCCTCACTGTGACCCTTCTTACTATCAGATCTCTTTGCACTGCATCTTAGCAAACAAATCTAAAATTTCAAAACTACTATTTCTTTTTTTTACTTTCATTTATTTCATTTTTTCACAATAAATAATAAATTATGAGTACAAGCATCCTTCATGTAAAATCAATTTGCAAGCAATTGTGCCTAACCCACACAACCCAAGGCTCCCACCATCCAGCTGGTGGGGCTTGTATGTATAATGAAGTTGCTCAAATAAGCATCCAGTCTATATTGCTGTAGTTTCAACATTCACCCCAATCACAGCCTTACATTCTACCATGCCCCCTCTTCTGCAGATTGTTCCCTAGACTTAGAAAAGGGGCACAGGTAGACGAGAAGCAAAACAGTCTACTTTCTCTAGAGATGTCGTTTTGGACTCTGACCAGTTCTGGCTGTTTCTTTTCTTGGGCTGACTGTTTGTTCAGGAATAACCTTTCAATCCTACTAATGAAGCACAAGCAATTAGATACATAGGTATTTAAACAGCACTAATAGTTATGGTAGGTTACTTTGGTATAGACACATATGTTTGGATGATATGTTAATCCATGAATTACATTTTTTCCTGTTAAATATGACAGGGTCTTACTGTGGCTTATAACATCTCCTAACCTGTAGAGGATGTAAGCTTGTGGCATCAGCCATGGGTTATTCCTCCAAGGAGAGAGCCAATAGCCAATTAGATTTGGGATATACAGGCATATGGCTGCCTCTGCTGCACAGTATTTCCAGGCAGGTGAGGTGTAGCTGGTGCTGACGGAGGAGTCTTGCTTGACTCAAGGAGACCCATATTTGCTTTATTGGTTTAGTGGCCTTTGGTAACACTCTCTGGTATTCCAGAGACCATCTGTACACTTGCATGTGTGGTCTCAATACATCTTTCCCATGTTAACGTCAGGTCTTCGACAGCAGGGCCTTATCGCCTCTCTTCTTGCAGGTATCCCAGTTTAGAGGCAAGGAGCCTTTACCTTTTGTGGGGGCTTGGATCCCCTGGCCAACATCTCCTTGGTAGAATAATCCATTGCTGATGTCAGAGCTCCTGTATTAATATATTTTGCTTAAGTGCATAGCTTAAGGAGACTTTAGTATTATATTTGGTTCTGAATAGAGAATAATCCTTTTCACAGTTCCTATGTCTATTAGTCAATTAAAGAAAGCAGTTTTACCGGTTTTATAAGAGATTACCTCTATAACAGTCGGCTCTAATTTACAGTTAGAGAATGACTTCATTACCATCATATTTTTCTTTGTTCTATGAAAAGGAGGTAAGAAAGTCTCTCATATTAAAACTTTGCGGCACCTAGAAGGTAAGGTTCATTAGGACTCATTATAAACAGTTGTTACAAATAGGATCCACAGAGATGTTTGATGCCTGTAGCAGTCTGAGGCTTTTCCTCCTTTTAATGCTTAGATGGGCCAACTTCTCTGCTGGTATTTCTTGGTACATCCTACACAATGCAAGGCTGTATCTTTTCTTTCTCTGCCATTAAGTTGGTGATGTTTTGACCTGTGGGAACATACAAATCTTTTCCCCATGGTTATTTTAAAGATTAAATTGAAAAATTTTTGGCAAAAAGGTTTAATATATAACTGTATCCCCCTTTTTATATTCTAGGTTTTTTTTTTTGACCCATGAGTCTCAAAAAGGCAGTTGTAGTAAACATACCTATAGGCAGGATTCAAGGTGTAAATTTCATTAAATTTATCCAAGCTGTTTTGGGTGACTGTATGTTGTTAATTTGGGAAGCAAACTTAATTCCTTAAGTTAAATTATCCTACAGGTAAAAGAGAATGTGACAAGATGATACTGTATAACACAAAAATTATAGAGAACATTTGTATACGGTAATCCCAAAGTTATTGTTATACAGATTTTAAGTAAAACAAATATGAACAACAATATATTTTTCCAATTAACTCCAATGTATCATCGTTTTTATCAAAACCTTTAAACCAATGTTGCTTAATATAGACATTTTTACTTTTACTAAGTCCTAAAATACCATGTAATTTGTAGATAGAGTTGGAGCAAAATTGGATACTTGTTGAACTCACGTCAATTAAATATACATTAATCGAATATAGACCCATGTCCCTCTCCCAAACCTTCCACCCCTCCAGATTCACCATTTCAGTCAGTTTTCTGATGCAGTCTTTCTGTTGTTCTTCTTTCCAATATGCATCTCTCCCCACAATAAATATTTACAACTGGGTTATTGATGCTAGCATCCCCAAATGAGGGATACCATTCGTCGTTTGTTATTCTGGGACTGTGTTACTTCACTTAACATAATATCTTCTAGCTCCATCCATTTACCTGCAAAGTTCAAGATGTTGTCTTTCTTTACTGCTGCATAGAACTCCATTGTGTACATGTAGCACATTTTCTCTATCCACTCGTCAGTTGAGGGGCATGTGGGTTGGTTCCATCTTTTGGCCATTGTGAACAGAGCTGCAATAAACATAGCTGTGCATGTATTTCTGCAGTAAGATAAGTCTTGAGGGTATATACCCAGGAGTGGTATGACTGGGACAAATGGCAAGCTCATTTTGAATCTTCCAAGGGTTCTCCACACTGCTTTCCATAGTGGCTGTACAAGTTTACATTCCCACCAGCAATGGATGAGTGTTCCCCTTTCCCCACAACCTCTCCAGCACTTGATTTCATTTGTTTTCTTGATCCTGGCCAGTCTTATAAGAGTGAGATGATATCTTAGTGTGGTCTTAATTTGCATTTCCCTAATTATTAGTGACGTTGAACAGTTTTTAAGATGTTTCTCAGCCATCTCTAATTCCTTATTTCTTGTGCAGCTGCCATCTGATTTAGGAAGTCTTTTCCTGTGGCCTATTTCTTGTAGTCTGCTGCCAACTTTTTCTTCTATCGCCTTCAGAGTTTGGGGTTTCACGTTGAGGTCTTTGATCCATCTGTAGTTGACTTTTGTACAGGGTGAGAGGTAGGGGTTTAATTTCATTCTTCTACAAGTGGTGATCCAGTTTTGCCAACACCACTTGCTGAAGATGCTGCCTTTTCTCCATTGTGTCTTCTTGGCCCCCTTGTCAAATATGAGGTGGCTGAAATTTTATGTGGTCAGATCAATGTATTCTAAGTTCTACCTGTCTGGAGCAGTGCTGGGCTCTTATCTGTGCTTCCTGTGGTCTCAGAAAGCAAGGCCTGAACCCGAGAACCCCACACACGAACTCACTGTGGTGCCAGAGCTTGAGCCAGAGCCAGAGCCCTGTTTCAGATTTCTGATCTTTACTTGAGCTTTTTAGATTTTCCGTGTTGTCTTCTAGGTCTGATATTCTTTTTTCTGCTTCCTCCGTTCTGCTTCTGAGGCTTTCTCCCATTCTTTCCTCTTGATTGGGTGACTGTTCAATTTCCTTTTTTTTTTCCTTCCTGTGTTTTCCTTACTATTTCCATTTCCTTTTGGAGCATCTCAAGCTTTTCTTGTAGCTCATTGGTTTCCTTTTTCATTTCAGCATGGGATCTTTTCAGTGTTTCCACTTCCTTCCAGAGTTTGTCATTTTGTCCCTCTAGCTCTTTCCAGAGTTTGTCATTTTATCCTTTTAAATCTTTCCGAAGTTTTTCCTTGTCTCCCTCTAGGTCCTTTCTGAGTTTTTCATTCTCTCCCCATAGTTTTTTTTTATTTCTTTGAATATATCTGTGATTGTTATTTGGGGATCTGTGTCTGGGTTACCTGTAAGGAGATCCCATTATAGGAGTCCTCCACTGGCTCTGTACAGTTTGGTGTGGAGTTGTTCTGTGCTTTTCCCATATTGTTCTTTCATTGTGCTCTTGGCATGTGGTTAGCTTTCTGCCTGTATTCTGATGAGAATTTTGAATGCCTCTTCACTTTCTTGAAGGATTGCTTTCGTTGATTCCTTCAGGTGTCTTTGTTATATTCTCCTTATAAATGGAGTGTTGACTTGGCTAGGTTTTAGACTTTCAGTTTTGGTTATATATTGGAAGGTATAGATCACTTTTTCCTTTCTGTTCTGCAGGAGCTCTGTGGGTAGCAACCTGGGTGACACCTTCTGAGCACTGTATTCCCTCTGCTGCCAGCCACTCTCTCCTGAGTTCCAGTTGGGGGTGTTCGGGGTTTCAGTTGGCAGCGGGTTTGGGAAGGGTGTTTGGGTTGCTGGCCAGTACCCTCTGTGTTTGAGCCTCAGCTCCTAGTTCCCAAGGCCTTCTGGGACACCTTTCACAGTCCACAGGACCTGCTGGTCCACTCCGATCCCACCCCCAGCTGGAGCATGAACTGCTGCCAAAAACTTGCCCACACTCTGTGTTCTAGCCTCAGCTCCTAGCTCCCAAGGCCCAAATTAAAACCACTTTAAGATATCATCTCACCCTGATAGGATCAAGAAAACAAATGATACCAAATGCTGGAGAGGGTATGGGGAAAGTGGAATGTTCATCCACTGCTGGTGGGAATGCAAACTTGTACAACCACTATGGAAAGCAGTATAGAGAATCCTTAAAAGACTCAAAATGAGCCTACCACCTGACCCAGCCATACCACTTCTGGATATATATCCATCAGACTCTTCCTACAGCAGAAATACATGTACAGCCGTGTTTATTGTAGCTCTCTTCAGAATAGCAAAAAGCTGGAACCAACCCAAGCACCCCTCAACCGATGAGTGGATACAGAAAATATGGTACATCTACACAATGGAGAACTATGCAGCAATAAAGAAAGATGACATCATGAAATTTGCAGGTAAATGGATGGAACTAGAAGATTTTATCCTAAGTGAAGTAACACAGTCCCAGAAAAACAAAAGACAAATGGTATCCCTCATCTGTGGATGCTAGCACCAAGTACCTAAATGTAAGACAAAATGAGCAATGTTAATATTATATTCCTTACGATCTAAAGACAACTGTCTTCTTATATTGGGATTCCTACACAGCTTCTAGAGTTGATCTAACACTTATTTTCATAACTTGGATTTTTAGTATGTTATGGCGGGCATGTGTGCACCTTTTTAAGGTTTTTTAATGCAGAAGTTTACTATTTTGGGCACAGTTTTACTGTTTCACTAAATTCTTTAACTCAGTCTTTTTTGTTGTTGTTCCTTCCAATTTGTATTGCTTCAAAACATACATACATGCATGTCACACACACACAAAAATTATCATGTCTGAAAATAAGCTATAGAATAATTCCAAAACATGTTTAGGGGATTAACATTTTGACCATAGGGTTAGATATAGGTAAAGAAAAAATATTACTTTACATTCCTACTTTACATATCAAGTTGATGAGTAACATCAAGTATTATATTTATTAAAAGAGAAAGAAAAGAAAAAGAAAAGAAAAGAAAAAAATTTAAGAAAGGAATTATTCAGTTTTACAAATTATTCAGCCTTACAAATAGAGATATGTCTTTTGTTTTTCTGGGACATTGTTACTTCACTTAGCATAATGGCTTCTTGTTCCATCCATTTACCTGCAAAGTTCATGACATCATCTTTCTTTACCACTGCATAAAATTCCATTGTGTAGATGTACCACGTTTTCTTTTTTATTTTACTGTTTTTTTAATATTTTATTGTTATTAAACTATTTCCATACATCATACATCATTTCTCAATCAAATTTAGTGTCACTTTCCTTTCCATACCCCCCACCCCACCTGAGTACCTGTACTCTGCCATACATGTCTTGCATCTTTTTCCAAGTCTTTCCAGAGTTGTGGTTTGTTTGTTTTTCTTTATCTACTCATTGGTTGAGGGACATTTGGGTTACTACCAGCTCTTCACTATTGTGAAGAGACCTGCAATAAACATAGTTGTACATGTATCTCTGTGGTAGGATGAGTCATGTGGGTATATACCCAGGAGTGAATTTCCTTAATTATTAGTGATGTTGAACACTTTTTAAGATGTTTTTCAGCCATCTTTACTTCCTCACTTGTGAAGTCTCTGTTCAGCTCTTCATTCCATCTTTTGAGTGAGTCATTTGTTTCCTTACTCCTTTGTTTTTCGAGTAGTTTATCTTAGCCAGTCTTACAGGAGTAAGATGAAATCTTAAGTGGTTTACTTTGCATTTCCTGGATTACTGATGAAGTTTAACACTTTTTTAGATGTCTCTTAGCGATTTTTAATTCTTCCTTTGAGATTTGGGTCATTTGTTTTCTTGGCCCTTATTTTTTTGAGTAATTTATAAACTCTAGGTGTTAAAACCTTTATTAGATGTGTCACTGGTGAAAATTTCCTTCCACTCTGTTAGTTTTCTCATTTCGATTGTTTCTTTTGCTGTATAGAAGCCTTAATGGGGTCCCACTTGCTGATTGTTGATCTTATTCCCTGCACAACTACTGTCGGATTTAGAAAGCATTTTCCTATACCTGTATCTTGCATTGCTGCTGATGTTTTCTTCTAACATTTCCAAAGTTTTGGGTTTCACATTGAGGTCTTTGATCCATTTAAAGTTGACTTCTGTGCAAGGTGAAAATATCAGGTAGCTGAAATTGCATGGTCTCAAATTTGGGTCTTCAATTTTGTTCCATTGATCTACAGGTCTATTTTTGTGCCAATGCCATACTGTTCTTATGATGATAGCTCTGTAATATAATTTGAAACCTGGTTTTATAATCCCTCCCCACACCACATTGATCTTTGTTCTCAGGGTTGCTTTGGCTATCCGGGGTCTTTCATGCTTCGATATGAAATTGGGGGGGTTGTAATTCTGTGAAGAATGTCATAGGGACTTTGATTGGGATTGTGTTGAATCTATACATTACTCTGGGTAGGATGGTCATTTTTACTATACTTATTCTTCCAATCCATAAGCATGGAAGGTACTTCCATCTTTTGGTGTCTTCCTCAATCTCTTTATTCAAAGATTTAAATATTTCATTGGCGAGATCTTTAATATATTTGGTCAGATTTGTTCAGAGATATTATTTTGAGGTTATTGTGAATGAGGTTTCCATGTACTCCTCCAATTGTTTATTATTGGCATATAGAAAGGCTACTGATTTTTGTCAAATAATTTTGTAACCTGTCACTTTATTGAAAGTGTTCATCATCCTTCTAGGATTTTCTGGTGGGATTTTTGGCATCCGTTAGGTATAATATATCATATGCAAAAAGGTATAGTTTGATCTCTTCTTTCCAATTAATACTCCTTTAATTTCCTTTTCTTATTATTGCTCTAGCAAGTTTCAAGCACTGTATTGAAAAGGAGTTAAGACAGTGGACAGCCTTGCTGTATTCCTGACTTTTAGGGAATGCTTCTAATTTTTCTCCATTTAGAATGATATTTGCTTGGGAGTTGTAGTATATGGCTTTAGTTATGTTGAGGTATTTTCCTTCCAATCCAATCTAGGACTTTAAACATAGAATCATGTTGAATTTTATCAAAGGCTTTTTCTTCATCAATTGAGATGACCTTTTTTTTGTCTTTGAGTCCATTTATATGTTTTATGACATTTATTGACTTATGTATATTGAACCATCCCTGAATCTCTGGAATAAATCTGACTTGGTCATGGTGGATGACCTTTTTGATATAAGCCTGTATCTGGTTTGTAAGTATTTTGTTGAGAATTTTCACATCTATATTCATTACAGATATTGGACTATAGTTTTATTTTTGGGTTGTATCTTTACCTAGTTTTGATATTAAAGTGATGCTGGATTTACAGAAGGAATTTGGGAGACCTCCCTCTGTTTCCATCCTTTTCAATAACTTAAGAAATATTAGTTGTAGATATTCTCTCAATGTCAGGTAGAATTCTGCTATAAATCCATTCATGCCTGGGCTTTTTTAGTTTAGAGGTTTTGTGTTACTGTTTCAACTTTCTTATATGCTATTGGTCTGTTTAAGCTGTTGATCTCTTTGTGGTTAAGCTTTGGTATTTCTCATGATTTCAGATATTCAACCATTTCTTTTAGGTTTTCAAATTTAATAGAGTATAGGTTTTTAAATTATTCCTGTATAATGTTCTGGATCTTTTTGTTGTCTATTGTGATCCCCTTTCATCTCTATTTTTTTTTTCTGGAGTTGCTCTTTCTTGCTTTTGGTTAACTGGGCTAAGGGTCTGTCTATATTGTTTATTTTTTGTTTCAATTTCATTTGTCTGTGCTCTGAGTTTTGTTATTTCTTCTTGTCTTCTGGGTTTGGTTTTGATTTTTTTTTTTTTTTTTTTTTTTTTTTTGTCCTTTCAAGTGTCTTCAGTTGCAATGTTAAGTCATTTGTGCTCTTTCTGTTTTTTAATGTAAGCACCTAGAGTTTACATTAAAATTTCCCTCTTAGGACTGATTATAGTATCCCAGAGGTTTTGTTGTGTTGTATTGTCCTTTCCATTTAATTCCAGGAACTTTTGTTTCTTTCCTAACTTTTCCTTATACCCATTCATTATTCAGGAATGTGTTATTTAATCTCCATGAGTTCATGTAGTTAATAGAGCTTCTTCTGGTATTGATATTAAGCTTTGTTACACTGTGGTCTGGTAAAATGCATGGAATTATTTTGATTTTTGTATTTCTTGAATTTTGTTTTGTGTCCCAGTATGTGGTCAATTTTGGAGAAAGTTCCATGGGGTGCTAAATAGAAAGTAAATTCTTTGGTTCTTGGGTGGAATTTTCAGTAGATGTCTCTTAGGTCCATTTGGTGCATCATGTTGTTCAATTCAGATTTCTCTGTTTATTCATTTTCTAGTTGACCTGTCTAATGAACACAGTTAAGTATTGAATCCCCTACTATGAGTCCTGCAGTATTGTGTTTATAAAGTTCTATGCACCAGATATTGATGTGCCTATATTCATGATTGTAATGTCTTCTTTGTTAATTGCTCCTTTGATAAGAATGAAGCAGCCCACTTTATCTCTTCTGATTAGTTTTAGTTTGAAGTCTATTTTGTCTGATATTAGAATAGCAACTCCTGCTTGCTTCTTAGTGCCATTTGCTTAGAATGTTGTTGTTTTTCCCACCCTTTCACCTTAAGATAGTGCCTGTCCTTGAAGGTGAGATGGATTTCTTGAGGGCAACAAAAATATGGATTTGGTTTCTTAATATATTCTACTAGCTTATGTCTCTGTACAGCACAAAGGGGTTTATATATGGTACCAACACCACCCTGATGACAAAGATCAGAGCTGCAAGAATACTGGCTGGATGGCCATGTCAAGAACCAACTAAGGACTCAGATGAGCTGACTCACATATTTCATAAAAACAAACAAGGATAAAAACAAATAAATGTTCAAAAATGCAAGAAAAGCAAGATTTTATCCTCTAATATAGCCAGGAAGTATTTATATAAATGTGGAATTTATTGTTTTGATGAGTAAATAAAAGTAATTGCAAAATATAATTCCAAGGAAGCAGGAAAGAGATAAATCATGACAAAATGAAAAAGAACAATAACATAAGAATATGTAAAATGAATATTTTATTTTTATTTTTTTTTTAATTTTTTTTTTATTAATTTTATTTATTTCTGTATGTGTATGAATGTACTGTCTGCATGCAGGTTTGTGCACCCGTGTCGTGCAATGCCACGGAGGTCAGAAGAGGGTGTCGGATTCCCCTGGAACTGGAGTTCTCCTGGAATTGGAGTTTCAGACTGTTCTCGGCCGCCATGTGGGTGCTGGGGATCGAACCCGGGTCCTCTGCAAGAGCGTCGGCGCTCCTAACCGCTAGGCCATCTCTCCAGCCCCGTAAAATGAATATTTTAATAAACCTAAAGTAAAATTGTGAAGTTATTGAGGTTTGGCAGAGAAATAAATTATATTGGGTTGAAGGACACTAATTAAATTGAGTTTGGAGATATTCTTTTAATCAAGACTGTGAATTACAAAAGTTTTTTGTCAGGCAATGTGGAAAGATGTTAGTTTATGACTACATACATAACAGGGGGCAAACACACACACATACACACACTTTCACATACAAACTCACACACATTCACAACACACTTTTCAGATATTTCAAAATACATGCCCTCAATTCAAAGTCAAAGTGACAATAATATTGGAGAACATTGCAAGAACTATCTGAGAATATGTAAGAAATTTCAATTTTCACCTATGAAAACTGGAAATATAAATGACTGAACTTACTGTAAAAGGGACCCAACAGCACATGATCATCATCTAAGATCATTAACAGTGTTTTTAGCAAAAGAACTCTGGACATTTTAATAAGGCAAAGTTAGGCATGTTCACTCACCATAAGTAATACTTCATTGAATATAAAATAAAAAGACCACTTTCTATTAACATGCAAATTCTGCAAGAGCTATGGTTACTTCTGTATTACCTGCAGAATTTCTAAACTTGTGGAGCAGAAAGTACATCAAAATGGCTAACTTAGAATCTACAAATATATGGATAAAACTAGTGATTTCTATGTTGGGCAAAATCAGCCAGGCACGTGGGAAGGCATGATCTCAGTCATATGTGTTTAAAGATTTTGAAGGCATAGATATTGAGAGTAGAATATCAGGTATTAGAGGCTGGGGAGAATGAGTGGAGGGGGAGAGGGAGAAATTAGTTAATTGGTGACAAGTTATCACTAGACAGGAGCAAGAGTTCTGATATTTGTTGCACAATAGGGGACGTAGAGACAGAAAGGTAGCATATACTAAGCAAGGCAAGAAAAATGAACTTTGGGAACTTCGTGTGGTGGCGCACACTGTTAATCCTAGCACTTGGGAGGCAGATGCAAGTAGATCTTTGTGAGTTCAAGGCCAGCCTGGTCTACAGAGTGAGTTCCAGGAGAGCTGGGGCTTCAGGGAGACCCTGTCTCCAAAAAAAAAAAAAAAAAAAAAGATAAATGTTCGCAAAGGCTGATATATTTAGCTTGATTAAATACAATGCTGCATATGTATATAAGTATAAAACTATCATATTACGCTACTAATATATGCAAATTTTGATTTTTATATAACAATTAAAATACTCCTAACTTTGAATTTAAAATCCTATATGATAAACTACCAGAGAATCATTTGTAACAATGAAATATTAAGACTAAAATAATAAGCAAAAGTTCAAGAAGTGATAATGGAAGCCTACTACTCAGATGCTAATCAAAATATGAATGATTCAGCTCTTGTTGAAGTGATGCAGAGCAGAGGTGCTTCAGGCTGCTGAGTTTTCTGACATGGATTCCTGGACACTCTGGAATTAACAACACAGAAGCACCAAGACAATTTAAATTTTCAAAGGAGAAAAAAGAAAGGTCACATTGGCCAACTCGGACTTTCTGGGATGTATAATCGGGTAGGGTGCTGTTTCTTCAGATATCTGCTTCAGTCTACTTCATTTTTCACCTTAAAGCTGAGTCATCAAACCCAGTCTTCTCCTTTTTGATGGTGATATTCTAAGCATGATTTTCTTTACATCCAGACATTTTTCCTTTTAATGCAAATATTTAAAATTTTTATTTTATTTATTTTTATGTGTATGAGTGTATTGCCTACATGTATGTGAGTGCACCCATGTCATGCAGTGCCCTCAGAGGTCAGAAGAGGGCATTGGATCTCCTAGAACTGGAGATAATTTAGCTACCATGTGAGTGCTGGAATTTGAACCTAGGTCCTCTGCCAGTGCAGTGTATGCTTTTTATCACTGAGACATATCTTCAGCCCCCCAGATTCGAATTATTTAAGTTGCTATTTCTTTGATAACTACAAAACATTCTTTAAGCATTTACTTATTTTTTTGGCATTGGTTAATATATTTTATTTTTATATTTTTATGCTTTTATTGATGTTTTGTGTATTTCAGACATCATTTCTCAGTTCAGTTTAGACATATTCCCCTTTCCTTTTCCCGCACCTCACCCCGGATCATGCACTCTGCAATAACTATCCTCATCAAACACAAAAGCTTCTGTACAGATAAAGAAACAATCAAGGAACTGAAGAGAAAACTAGCATGGGAGGAAGTCTTCACTACTGATTCGTCTGACAGGGCATTAACATCAAGACTATATAGACTACTCAAAAAACAAAGAAGAAAACAAATGACCTACTCAAAAGATGGAGTAAAGAGCTGAACAGAGACTTCACCAGTGAGAAAGTATTTACTTATTAATAGTGACTATAAAACACAAATGAGTTAACTGAAGAGTTAATTTCATCATCTTAAATGTGATAATACTTCATAATATATTTTAATTTAGACTGCTATACCATAATTTTTGTTCAACCTTCTTCTGATTCACTTGTCAGCATTTATATAGGAACATTTACATTGTTGGGCTTAAGAATTTATGAACAGAGTTTTGGGGTTCAGGTTGAGGTCCTTGATTCATTTGGAGTTGATTTTTGTACAGGGTGAGGGGTAGGGGTAGGGGTTTAGTTTTATTCTTCTACAAGTGGTGGTCCAGTTTTGCCAACACCTGTCTTTCTTCCATTGAGTCTTCTTGGCCCCATTGTCAAATATGAGGTGGGTGAATTTGTGTGTGCTCAAGTTTGGATCTTCAATTTTGCTCCATTTGTCTAGAGGGTCTGTTTTTATGATAGTACCAGGCTGTTTTTATGACTAGACCCCTGTAATATAGTTTGAAGTCTGGTATAGTGACCCCCCCTTGTATTGATCTTTCCACTCAGGGTGGTTTTAGCTATTCAGGGTCTTTTGTTTCTCCATATGAATTAAAGGATTTTTCCCCAAAGTCTGTGAAGAAATTCTTGGGGATTTTGATTGGGATTTCATTGAATCTGTATATTAATTTGAGTAGATTGGACATTTTTAATATTAATTTTTCCAATCCATGAGCATGGGAGGTCTTTCCATTTTCTAATATCTTCTTCAATCTCCTTCTTCAGGGGTTTAAATTTTTTGTTGTAGAGATCTTTGATGTCTTTGGTTAGGTTTGTTCCCAGATATTTTATTGATTATGATGCTATTGTGAGTGGGAAGTTTTCCTTATATTCCTTCTTCAGTTTCTTGTTGTTGGTGTAAAGAAAGGCTACAGATTTTTGTAAGTTAATTTTGTGTCCTGACACTTTACTGAGTTTTTGCCTTGGGCTCCCTGAGAACTGTGACCCAGGAGATGTAAGCTGAATAAACCCTTTCCTCCCCAAGTTGGTGTTGGTCAGAGTGTTTTGTCACAGCAATGGAAGACAAACTAGAACAGAAGGCTACTGATTTTTCTAGGTTTATTTTGTGTCCTGCCACTTTACTGAAACTTTTGATCATTTCTAAGAGATTTCTGGTGGAGTTTTTAGTATCCCTTAGGTAAACTATCATATCATCTGCAAAAAGGTATAGCTTGACTTCCTCTTTCCAATTATTACTCCTTTAATTTCCATTTCTTGTCTTATTGCCCTAGCAAAAGTTTCAAGCACTATATTGAAAAGGAGTGGTGATAGTGGGCAGCTTTGCCATGTTCCTGCCTTTAAGGGGAATGCTTCTGCTATTTCTCCATTTAGGATGATGTTGGCTGTGGGTTTCCTGTATATGGCTTTATGTTGAGGAATGATGTCTCCAGTCCAATTCCCTCTAGGACTTTAAGCATGAGATCTTAATCTGAAACCCAAAACTCTGAAGATTATAGAAGAAATGGTTGGCAGCAACCTACAAGACATAGGCATAGGAGAAGCCTTCCTAAATCAGACAGCTGCTGCACAGGAAGTGAGGTCAACAGTTAACAAGTGGGACCTCATTAAACTCAAACACTTCTGTACAGCCAAAGAAACAACCAGTGAAGTGAAGAGAAAACCCAAAGAATGGGAGGAAACCTTCATCAGTGATACATCCGACAGAGCATTGACTTCCAGAATATATAAACTACTCAAAATCAAAGAAGTAAGAAAACAAATGACTCACTCAAAAGGTTAAGAGCTGAACAGAGATTTCAAAAATGAGGAAATAAAGATGGCTGAGAAACATCTTTAAAAATGTTCAACATTGCTAATAATTAAGGAAATTAAAATTAAAACAACTTTAAGATATCATCTTACTCTGATAAGACTGGCTAGGATCAAGAAAACAAATGATTCCAAATGCTGGAGAGGTTGTGGGGAAAGGGGAACACTCATCCACTGCTGATGGGAATGTAAACTCATACAGCCACTATGGAAAGCAGTATGTAGAACTCTGAAGAGACTCAAGTTTGAGCCTACCACCTGACCCAGCCATACCACTCTTGAGTATATACCCACAAGACTCATCCTACCACAGAGATCCATGCACAGTCATGTTCATTGCAGCTCTCTTCACAATACCAAAGAGCTGGAACCAAACCCAATGCTCCTCAACCAATGAGTGGATAGAGAAAATGTGGTACATCTACATGGAATTTTATGCAGTAGTAAAGAAAGATGGTATCATGAACTTTGCAGGCAAATGGATGGAACTAGATGATATTATGCTAAGTGAAGTAATACAGTCTCAGAAAAGCAAACAACAAATGGTATCCCTCATCTGTGGATGCTTACACCAAGAACTAAGTTGTAAGGCAAACTGAGCAACGTCAACTTTATATACCCCTTTCCCTGAAAACATCTGTTTTCTGATAATGTAAATCCCTTAACAGGCTCTAGAATTAACTCACCACTTATTTTTAGACTATGGAATCTTGGTATATGGGTGGAGGATACGTAGGCATATTTTAGAGTAATATAAATTTTAAAAAATTTTAAAAAGTAAATCCTGAAATATGATATAGAAATGACAATTTGTGTACAGATGATATAATTTCAGTATATGTGTGACATATATATGCATATGTTGAAGTGGTATAGATTGAAGGGAACAACAGCAGAGGAACAGGGACAGGGAACTGACTGAAACTGTAAAGTTCCCCTGAGGACAATAATCCTCTGCTTTGAAAAAAACTTTAAAAGAATCAGAAAAAGATACAGGACGAGATAGTAGGGTGCATGAACTCTGGTGTGATGTGGGGCATGGAAGACAAGATGAGTCTAGATTGGACTGAGAAATGATGTATGAAGTGTACATAACTTCAATAAAATGTTAAAAAGAATAAAAAAAGAATTTATGAACAAACCACAAAACCATAGCATTTTTTTCTATTTATATGGTTTCATATGTCAGCCATTGTTGAATTAAATATACTTTTCATTCTTTTCTTGATCTCTATCTAAGTCATGTGTCTAGGTGTGGGCCTCAGAAGTGTTCCAGCATGACACTCCTTCATGGTCTAGTAGTTAACTTTCAATGGGACATTGGCTAGATCATTATGAAAACCAATGAATGACTTTAGATTGCCCCTGTTTACAGAGTAGGATGGTCACATTCAAGCAGAGCTAACTCAACCATTCTATGACTGCCCTGGCCTATGATATATTTTGTTTGGGCCAGAATAGCAGAGCTTGGATATGTCACAAGGACTCTTTGTATAGCTGTGTGGTATAGACAATTGAGAACTCAGAAGGGATGAAAATGCATATAAACAAATAGATGAATAATTAACTGGTATGCAAGGAAGAAGAGGTAAACCAACTCACACATCATTTTAATAGCCTGATGAATCTAAAGATACTTTCACAGCACATTTGTGTGATTCATGTATTCTCCATGGAATTTGTAGCTGGCAGTTTACTACAGATCAAGTTCACTGAAAAGAGTATTCACTGAATTGATCGAATAATAAAATCATCAAACCTTGACATTACAGTCACAGATGAAAGCCGAAGAGTGTCTGGAAGATTATATTGATCTGTTGGACGAGTTTTGATCTGTGTTCCACCTTGAGCTGCCATTGTGCTCAGTTTGTGTTCCAGTCTGCGTTCAGTCCTAAAATGTGGTATTCACATGTTCCAATATCATTTGCTGAAAACTGTTCTCTGTATTGCTGTTGCTTCTTTTCAAAGATCTAGTGACTATATTTATAGGACTAAATCCTAGGATTTCTACTGAACTACTGTAATCAATTTGTCTGCTACATTGTCTTGATAATTATAACATTACTATAATAGCATATTGTATTAGTCGTTTGTACTTTTCTTTCTTTAGTCAGAGGAGAGGAGAAGAGAGGAGGGCTGAGAGGGTTTGGAGAGAAGAGGGATGCCCCCTTCATGTCAGACATAAATGAGAAAGCACGTACGTGAGGGACTGGAAGAGCAAGTTGGGCCCTTCTGGATCTTTTCATTCTTATGCTTCACCCCTGGTAGTCTCTTCAAAGAGTTTGACAAGAAGAAGCAGAGACCTGCCAGGTTCAAGATGGAAAAGAAGTTTTAAGTGGACATCCTTTGCTTTTATAATCCACAGATCTTGAAATTTTGCACAAAATACCATGATGCTGATGTGCTATGCTCTTGTCCCGTGGCTGCATTCATTCATTACTTCTTCACAGAACGTGATACGAAAATAAATATTTTTATGCAGGAAGTTTTATCTTTATTAAGATTTCATGATAAATTTTCACAATTGTTAATTACCTCAATAGTAAAAATAATATTGATTTTATTTTAGCACAACCAAGAGTAATATGTGTGTTTATATTGCCAATAACAATACATAAGTAAAAATATTTCAGCATACTTTTGAAACCAAATGGGTGGGTGTTCTTTAGTTTAGGAACCCTTTTATCTTATTTGTCTTTTCCTAGTTTAATCTATTCTTGTTACATATGATCTCCATTTGACACTAGTTATCTGCTTGTGGAACTAGTTGTGCTGGATCATCTATTATATTTATTAGTCACACTTTAGTCACTTGATGTGAAATTGGTTATATGGCAAAGCATTTTTTCCTCTTGTATTGTCTACACATGTACTACCATAAGACTATCTTTTTATAACTTAAGTCGCTTTATTAAAGAAATATTATTTTCCCTATAGTTGTGTTCGAAAATATGCTTTGAGTATGTCTCATTTCAGAAATGTAAATTTCTATCAAATATCAAACTGCATCCTAAAGAAAAGTGGCTCTTTTTCATTGTTTTGATTTTAGTGGCAATCAGATGGAGGTGTCACTCATGGGAATATCTGTGCCCCTCCAGGCACCAGAAGACCACTGCATTTTGTTCTTCCCTGCTCTGCCATACACAGGGTCAGCTTCTGTCTTCAATTCCACTGAACAGCTTCCTTATCTACACAGCAGGAAGAAAAGTTTATACCTAAAAACTTACTGCAAACATCAAGAAAATTCGGATAAGCATTACAGATATTTAAGGACAGAACATGGAAAATTAAAACATATATATTAATAACAATTATCTAGAGTCTTATCTAAACACTCTTATGAGAATGTTGAATTTTCTGAGAAGTACTGAGCATCTTGCCATGATTTTTTTTTCTTCTTTACAGCACTTCAAAGGTTGGAATGAAGTCCTGTGCCTCTATTCCAGAATAATTGAGCTAGGTATTGACCTCCTACTTCATAAACTGAATTTATTTAATGATGTTATATCAGCTTATTTACTTAGTTTCAACTTATCTATTATTTAGTCATTATCTATCTAACTGCCACTTATCAACCATTTATGTATCATCTATCTTTAATCTATTATCTATCTTTTTGTCATCCATTTATCTCCATCTATACCTTTCTTATCTAATTTTATCATCTATCATTCTATCATCTAGTTATCTCTATTTCTCTCTTGTCTATCAATAATTATTTAATACTATCTATTTATCCACACTTGTTTTCAGGTAGTTTTATTAAATTTCCCCCTCTTGTGATATACTACAAGGCATTGTACCAGCATTCTGGACTTATTGGATTCCATTTCTTCATATTTTTAAAATTATCTGTTAAACTTTTCATTAGACTTTTTATACCTATTTTATTCATGTGAGAGTTTTACATAATTATCATCATTTAGCTAATAATGATAAAACTTTTCTTTTTTTATGATTTAAAATCCACTTTAGTCTAAGAAATGGGAACAGAACTCAACATATAAAGCAAACTTTTCTTATACTTCCAGTATTATATAAAGATATCTATGATATCTATTTCTGTGATTATTTCCACTTCTATAACATTTGGTATAAAATTTCTACTAATAAGATTATATTCTATAATAAGCATTTTTGTTTTTTTAATTCTGCAAACATAAATCTATACACAGAAGTGTAGCAATTTCACATCGCCCTGGCTTTAATCTATTCATTCCTTTTAATCTATTCATTACTATGATAGATGGATGGTGAAGCTTAATATTAGCCTTTCTCCCTATAAAAAATGCTAGGTGAAACAGTGTCAGGACTCAGAAGCAGAAAACATTGATATTTTTTCCACAGTCTTTCTTCCCCTCATGTACAGAATCCAGATTTATTTTATTCAGGGATATGTTTCACAGAAAAAACTAGATGAAAGAGAAAAAAGGATTCCATTAAAACCATGCATTATTTGTATCTGCCTATGCAGATTCCCATGTATTAAAAATGAATTTGACCATGTTAAAAGTTGCATATGGAGACACTCTTTTAAGTACAAATGCTGGTCTGCCTTGTTATTCCTTTCCCATTGTGGGATGCAAACCTTCCTCAAGCATTAATATTTAGCTCAGTCTAAGACTAAAATTCTAATCCTACTTACCAGTCATGCTCTCTGTGATTTGAGGTAACATCAGATGTATTCTTATTACAAAGAATTTCACAATCTTCCATTTTAATGATGCCCCTGCTACTTATCAACAGACAGACAACTGTATGAAGTGTCTCTGAACATCACTATGTTATTACCCTGTAGTCTGGGTATGGGCATACCACAAACATTTGTTAGATCATGTCTTATTAAGGAGGGACTCCCAGAACTCTCAGCCTCCTGCTTCTGGGTCAATACTATATTAATATCCCAACTTTTACTCAGCCATGTCCCTTCAGAGATAAAATTTTTCATGGTGCCTCTTTCAAAATTTCCCCCTGAATCCAAGATAGGACAGTCCCAACACCATTGAGATCTTTATGGGGGCATCACCTCAGGACTAGAGAGATTACGAGACACCTAGAATGGGCCCAGAGTGAAAGGACATTCTAAAAGAAAAGGGATTTATCTCAAAGATAGACCATTAAGATAGCCTAGCTCTATAAGCTGAGTGAAAAAGTTGGAGAAGACTGATAAGTAAATGGGATTAAGGGCCACAGGGAACCAGGTCTGTCACTTATATTCTTACTAAATATGGTACCAAACTACTTCGGAAAGGGCCTGTACCCAAATCCAGAAAAATGCTACTAGATGCATTAATTCCAATGTAATTTGAAATAGCCATACACTAATGCTCCCTCTCTTAAATGCTGAAGAAAAATCAAAACACCTTTTTCTGAACTCTTTAGCACCATTAACCACTGAGACAGTCTTAAGATCATCTGCATCCAGGCTAACTGTACTATGTCAGCCCGACTCAAGACTCAATGAACCAATCAAATACCTTGTAGTAAAACTTACAGGACTTGAGATCATACCCAGTGGCACCTGAAGAGCACCTATTGGCCACAGACAGGCCCAAGGGTCAGATAGGCCACTTCCAAGAGTCTGTCTCTCTTTTTTTTTTTTAATTTTTTTATTAATTTTTTATTTATTTCTGTATGTGTACGAATGTACTGTCTGCATGCAAGTCTGTGCACCCGTGTCGTGCAATGCCGCGGAGGTCAGAAGTGGGCGTCGGATTCCCCTGGAGCTGGAGTTCTCCTGGAATTGGAGTTTCAGACGGTTCTCAGCTGCCATGTGGGTGCTGGGGATCGAACCCGGGTCCTCTGCAAGAGCGGTCGGCGCTCCTAACCGCTAGGCCATCTCTCCAGCCCCGAGTCTGTCTCTCTTTCAGTTGCTGACTTGATTATGATGTCTGGTTCTGTCATCCAGAAGTATAGAATCCAGATGAAACCCAAACTTGGCCTTTGTTTTCCACTCCTGTTAAACATGATATGTGGTATCTTCCTACTGGGAAGAAAATAGAAGTGAATGGAGTTGCTAACTGACTTTGTGAAAACTTTACTGGAGTCACAAAACTCGGAGATGGTGTAGTGAACAAACTGTGTTCACCCTGAAATCTCTAAGACTAAATCAAACCTACCTTAACTAAGACATATAGGAAACTCTCAAGGTAAAACCTCTCAGTTCTTCACGAAGTCAGAAGCTCTGAGATAATTTTGCCTGCTTATAGATTTAAGGTAGAGACTGGTAAGCTCCTTACACTAATGTCAGACTGTGTTTTAGTTTCTTTCTATTGCTGTGATAAAAGCGCTAGTCAAAACCAATTTGGGTGCTGGAAACTGAATTTAGGTTCTCTGCACGATCAATACTCAACACTTCACACTTGGGTCATACCTTTATTCTGCTTCCTTAATTTAATAGGAAATATCTAAATTGTTTTGGTTTAAATTTGTGTCTTACTCTTTTATAATTGGAAAAATATAATAATTTTATTGGAAAGTGGTAAAATGCATACAATAAAATTTTAGGTTAATGTATTCTATCCTAAAGTTCATGCACAGAATCTCTCTATTATTAAAGACATGCTGGTAAGCAAAGACATCAGTGGACAAACATCCACAGAGTTGGGATCTAGTTTTGGGGGCTCCTGATCTTTTTGTTATATTGCATATATATCATCAACACAGCTATTTAAGCCGCATCAACTTCAAATACAAAGAATGTCAAGATTGCTTTTGTCTCTTTGCTCCCAATATAGGGTAATTTGACTTCATTTTGTGCTATTTTTGCCAAAATCTCATGAAATACATTGCCTGACTTGATTTTACACTCTGTACATCTTTAAATTAGCATTGAATGCAGTTGCAGTTTTCTAAGGAACATGCTGCTATCTGTCCTGAACAGATGCTTACAGTAAATGGGTGCCATTCCCCTTTTAAATTATCTTAATTTCTCATCAGCTGTAATATGCATTCAGAGGAATGGCACATGCTCCTCCTGACAAATGCTTACCAGAGCATTCACCCTTCTTACTTTTCTCTCCTTGAGGATCAGTTTATAAGTGAATAGATGAACTAAATCATTAAAATTTTATGATCATTGATTTTATTTATGAAACGTTATGTATTAGCAATCTATTTACAATTGAAAAGTAAATAAAGCACTTTAACAAAGTAGAGGATGTTATCTATATTTAGTCACTTTAAGTGGATAAATTATTTCATCAAAGGTAAAAAGGAATACTGCTCTTTTGTCTTTTTGTCAGAGGAATGAACTATGGAAATGGTTCCTTAATTAAGGATAACAAGTCAAAGCAGTAAAATACATTTTTTTGGTCAGTAAAGAGAATCTAATAGATTTCCATGTAGTGACACATGTGAGAATCCTTTCCATGCTAAAGTTATTTTGCTAGACAATGGTACTCTCTGAGATCTTGACCTCATGGTCTCATATGAAATGCATATACTGTAAGTAGATAAATTAGCATAACTTTAAACCTTGTAGATGTATTAGCACGTTTTGTCCGATGTTTACATGGTCTTTAAACTGTTTGGACAGTTCTACTTACTTCTTTTCCCGTGCTATTTTAGACATTGTACGGTATGCTGTGTGGCATATTCTGGGAAAGTTAATGATTACTGAATAGATTAACAAACTAATTGTATTTAATATGGTAAAGGAGAAAAAATAGAAATTTATATAATCCTGGTCACTGGCGGAGAAGAGACAGGAAAGTTGATGTTTTACATATCTACTAATGTAGAAATTGGTACATAGATGCTAACCATTATCTGCTGGAGACCAGGATGATCAATGATCAAACAGAGCAACTTGAGCTTGAAACCTTGAAAACCAGAATTTTGTCTCAGATAACAAGGGGAGAAGCTGAAAACAGCATCTTGGCAGAGGAGACTGCATGGCAGATACGAGCAAGCAGCTGCTAAGGGACTCGAAGGTTTCTTGTTCTGGCATAGACATCTTGGTTAAGGACCTTCAGCTTTTATCTGCCTCAAACTGGTTTTTTGTGCAAAATTCTCCCGACTTTGGGGCTGGAGAGGTGGTCTAGCAGTTAATGTTGGGCCTGTGGGCCCTAGAGAATGCAGCCCACTGTAACCCCCTGAGCCTGACTAGAGTTTAGCGACCTGTCTCTGGCCAGTCACTTCCGCATAGGAGTGACTCAGCATAGCCCAACCTGAAAACGCCTACAACTGATGTGACGAGTTACTATTGGCCCAAAGCTATCCCCCCACTCTACTTATCTCCTCTCCCTCCTTCCTTTCTCCACCCCTCCCACCAAGCATATATAAGCTGCTGCCTGATGCAATAAAGTGAGTCCTTGCTTTGACGAGACTCTGGACNAATCTCTCTATTATTAAAGACATGCTGGTAAGCAAAGACATCAGTGGACAAACATCCACAGAGTTGGGAGTCTAGTTTGGGGGCTCCTGATCTTGTGTTATATTGCTATATATCATCAACACAGTATTTTAACGCATAACTTCAAATACAAAAGACATGTCAAGATTTCTTTTGTCTCTTTGCTCACCAATGGATGAAGGAGTGAGATGTGTTATCAGTGACGGTTCGCATTTTGTGCTTATTTTTGCCAAAATCTCATGAAATACATTGCCTGACTTGATTTTACACTCTGTACATCTTTAAATTAGCATTGAATGCAGTTGCAGTTTTCTAAGGAACATGCTGCTATCTGTCCTGAACAGATGCTTACAGTAAATGGGTGCCATTCCCCTTTTAAATTATCTTAATTTCTCATCAGCTGTAATATGCATTCAGAGGAATGGCACATGCTCCTCCTGACAAATGCTTACCAGAGCATTCACCCTTCTTACTTTTCTCTCCTTGAGGATCAAGTTTATAAGTGGATAGATGAACTAAATCATGTAAAATTTTATGTCATTGATTTTATTTATGAAACGTGTATGTATTAGCAATCTATTTACAATTGAAAAGTAAATAAAGCACTTTAACAAAGTAGAGGATGTTATCTATATTTAGTCACTTTAAGTGGATAAATTTATTTCATCAAAGGTAAAAGGAAAACTACTGCTTTTTGTCTTTTTGTCAGAGGAATGAACTATGGAAATGGTTCCTTAATTAAGGATAACAAGTCAAAGCAGTAAAATACATTTTTTTTGTCCCAGTAAAGAGATGTAATCAGATTTCCATGTAGTGACACATGTGAGAATCCTTTCCATGCTAAAGTTATTTTGCTAGACAATGGTACTCTCTGAGATCTTGACCTCATGGTCTCATATGAAATGCATATACTGTAAGTAGATAAATTAGCATAACTTTAAACCTTGTAGATGTATTAGCACGTTTTGTCCGATGTTTACATGGTCTTTAAACTGTTTGGACAGTTCTACTTACTTCTTTTCCCGTGCTATTTTAGACATTGTACGGTATGCTGTGTGGCATATTCTGGGAAAGTTAATGATTACTGAATAGATTAACAAACTAAGTTGTATTTCTATGGTAGAAAAGAGGAAAATAAAAAATAGAAAATTTATAGAATCCTGTCCACTGGCGAAAGGAGAGAGACAGGAAGTTGATGTTTTACATATTCTACTAATGGTAGAAATTGGTACAAGAGGCTAACCATTATCTGCTGAGACCAGGTGATCAATGATCAACCAGAGCAACTTGAGCTTGAAACCTTGACAAACTCCGAGAAAAACAGAAATAATGTTGTTTCTCAGATAACAAGGGGAGAAGCTGAAAACAGCATCTTGGCAGAGGAGACTGCATGGCAGATACGAGCAAGCAGCTGCTAAGGGACTCGAAGGTTTCTTGTCTGGCATAGACATCTTGGTTAAGGACCTTCAGTTGTTATCTGCCTCAAACTGGTTTTTGTGCAAACATCCCGAGCCTTATGGCTAGAGTCAGGGCGTGGTCTAGCAGATGTTGAAGGCCTTTGGCCAGAGAAGCGGCCATGTAACCCCTACTGTCCTAGAGTTAGCCCCTGTTCTGGGGTCATTGCTAGCGAGTGCTCGGAGGCATCCTTCTCTTTATACCGTGGGTCAAAAGACGCCTAAAAATCAGATTGCTGGACGAGTACTATTGGCCCAAAAGTCCCCAACTCTTGTGTCGCTCTCCCGATCCTGATGTCGACCCACACCACAAATTATGCATCTGATAGGACTGAGAAATAATAGATGGACCGGCTTGGTAGGCATCCGGGAAGTCACCCACTCCATAGACAGCCACCCTGCGCCCTCACGCCACCGTGGAGCTCTTCGGTCTTATAATACCCTCGCTTACAAGCCACTAGTAGGCGACACTGGAGTTCAAAAAGGCGCACTCAGCAGGCGGTGCCTTAACAACCCCAAGGTCTCTTCTCTGACCTCCTGGAGAGAGTCCTACACCAAGCTGTCGCCACTTGTAGAAAGGTTTTCATTGGGCAATGCGAAGTCGCTGACTGGTAAATCAGTACCGGTGGTGTGAGGTGTTACACTTCTAAAATTATGGTGGAAGTCTGTTTCAAACCCAACCTTAATCGCATCCTCCCTCCTCCCCTCTCTCAGATCCTACTCATCCTTCCTCCCTCCATCCTGCCTTCCTCCTTTGCAGCAGCGGTGGTGGCTTCCACTTGGTTAAAGTCAACCTGGGACTGGTACCCTTGGGAAACTCAAGAATTATAGGACCTCAAGAAGGCAATGACTGAGCATGGCCCCAACTCTCCCTGGGTGGAGGTCATCCTTGAAGGGTTGGCCCATCAGACATGTGTGGTGGCCTGAGACTGGTAGGGGTTGGCCAGGGCCGTCCTCCCTGGCCCTATGTTCCTTAAGTGGGTCACCTTCTATCAGGAGGAGTTGTCGGTACAGGGAGAGCATAACAGAACCAATGCCCACCATTACTATAGTCTTCAGCTAACCATCCACGTGTCATCCAGCATCAGGTCAAGTAGGGTAGCTGCAGTTGGAAGATAATGGGTCAATCCGTTGGGTCACCGAGTCCTCGGAGGATTCTCTTTATAGGGTCAAGAGTGAGGAGTCTCGGTTAGGAAGATTTCCACGATGAATAACAGAACCAATTAGCTGAACGAATCATCTGACAGTAAGCCCGGATGTAGACTTATCAGATAGCCTGCCTACTAGGCAGGTCAGAGAGCTGCATAATACCCAACAACCCGTGTGCAACATCTGGTGGGCAGAGGCCACGGGAGGCTCCACCCAAGTCTCCTCCCCCCCCGGGGTGGCACATTCCTCCTAAAAGGTTATTGGCCTATCAGGTAATCTAGGTTTTGCGCAACTTCGGGTGTCTTGCTCATAGGCAGGCTGGTTAGAGAACTACCCAGGAATTAATCTAGAAACATTGGCTTGCATCGAAGCTTGTGAAAACCAGCCACAGTCTAAACCTGCTTTTGGGGGGTTTGGGCACAACATCTTGTAGATTGGTTTTTGCATGAAGGTGCTTATACTCATGTGATTCTCACTTATAGCTAAAAAATGACAAAAAAAAAAAAAAACCTGAAGATGGCAGGAAATTATGGCAGACTACATGATTCTGGGAGGGGTGGGGGGGGGGGGAAGGGAAAGGGACAATATGCGGCTGATGTGGATTAAAATTGATGTACGAAATGCACAACCATCAATAAAATTAAATAAAAAAAAAAAAAAAGTTAAATTTTTTTCTGTAAATAGTGTTAAATAGTATAACACAGTGCTTAATTCTGCTGAAGTTTCTTCTCTGTAAACTTCCTCCAAGATCTGCTCCTAGAGCCAGCTTCGATTACTTGTAAATTCCAGGCTTGTTAGAGTCTGGCTTGGTGGCCCGGCCTTTGATCCAAGGGATGCTGTGATTTCAAGGCCCAGCCTAGTCTCACAGGCTGGCTCTGATCTGTGGGATCTAGCCTGCCTTGAAAAGAGCAAAGGCAAAATAATGAAAGCTTTTCAGTGTGTAGCTGGTTTGTAAATACCTGGATAATCTAGTCCAATGTTTGTTCTGGTGCCCTTCCTGCTAAAGAGGGAGGCTGGTGGGGGAGGGGGCCTGGTTTACAGTATTCTGTGTTCCACTGGGAAGCATAAAGTCTAGGGCACTTAAGCCCAAGCGGAGTACTCATGTGTTCATTGTGTTTCTAAAGGTTGCATTTAGATTCCAATACTGCAGGAGACAGACTGAGTGGAAATGCCTTTTCTCATTGAGATGAACAATAATGTAACTTTTCTTCCCACAGATTGATCTCACGACTTTTTTTTCCTTTGTAACATATGTTGTGTGTATTCGTTTGTATGTGTGTGTGTACATCACACACATATTGTGTATGGGATGTATGGTATTTGTGTTTAACACCTATAACTTTCCTAAATTCTGTGTTTTTAAAAAGTCAACATAAGTCACTTTACCAGATTCCCAACCTATACAAATTGTTTTATATTTTTGGTGCTTAACAATCTTTAACTGGATTTATGTAATGTCAATATGTTTTGTTACAGTTCTAAAGAGCCTCCGAGCTGGAATCTGGCCCCTCCACACTGGATGCAGCTTATTAATTAGTTTAACTTCTATGGTCATTTGTGTGAATGTACTTGTCTTGGGTTACAAAATTATGATTGACAAATGCTTGTTACAGTTAGCTACTTTATGGGCATATGTACCACTATCAACTACCCTCCCTCATGCCTGAGACAAAAACCTCAACATTGGTTCTAAGCATAATATTTATTTTAGATATAATTAAAGTATGTTAAATGTGTATTGTAAAATATTTAACAACTAATAAAGCAGCTTTAAAACAGGGTTTTTGTGCCAGGCTGGAAAAACCACTCCAAGGACTGAAAGGAAAATGCTTGTTATAAAACCACTTTATAATATTTATAGACATATGTTTGAAATAAGTATTATACATTTATATTAGAGGTTTTCAGTAGAGAGTTATACAAAATGACAAAAATAAATAAAACATAGTCAATGACTTGATTTTTCCTGGACAGGTCACAAGCTAGTAAAAGAATTTTAAGGACATAAAAGATCTAAAAAGATGATCATCCGCACCTGCTGGTCCTCGCCCCCAGATCACCCCCTCTCCAAACCTCATGCAAGTAATCCCCCAGGTCTGCCAGCTAACCATCTTCAGGCACAATAGTTATACCATACCATTTACCCCATTTGGCAGTTGACTCAAAAAAAAACAGACAAACAGTCAAACCCCCAGGCTCAATTACAAAAAACAAAAGGGGGAGTAAGCCCCCACCTGCAATGCGACTGTTTACTATAAATATTTTAAATTTTTCCAAGGAAGACAGCTACATCTCCCTTCTCAGAAGACACTGGTCCTCATCTGATCACCATAGCTAATACTCCCCCAACAGGGAGACAATGACCCCTCCAGGGAAGTGTTTCACCCCGAGGATGCCCCTTCTGCTCTTCCCTCAGGAGTGGCCCAGGATGAACAGTGAATGCGTTGCCGCCTCCTGCTGCTGGCTCTCTCCCAGCCCAGTGACAGGGGACTAGAGACCCCAATGGGCCAGACAATGCCTGAGGGCTGGATCTGGAATTGTCCAAACAAAAAGTGAACTCAAGAAAACCCTTATGGCTTCATGCTTCCTACCCTACCTCCCTCTCTTGGACCCCTTCTTACACTTCCTAATTCTTACCCTCGGGCACTGCATGATTAACTAAATCACTCAGTTATCTCAGGGGAGGCTAGCATCAGGTCAAGAGCTTCACATCAGGTCGAGGTCCACTATCACAGGTTTGCTAATCAGGAGTCCAGAGGCTATGAGTGGCCTATCTTCATCATATCACCTGACCCCCATCCTCCATGTGGCCAGTGATGGGTAAGACCCCAAGAGCTGGGGCAACCTAAGCAGGACATGGAAGAGGCTCTTCAGCAGACCAGAGTCATAGCACCCAATGATGGGTAAGAACTTCTCAGTCAGTCAACCTAAGACAAGGGGCCAAACCATAAGCTGTTTTGTATCCCACAGCATGGGTAAGACTGAGTTTGCAGAATAGCAATCTAAGACAGGGAGCTAATGTTTTCCTCCTGCATTACACAAACAAAAGGGGAAATTGTTGGTCCTGTGGGCCCTAGAGAATGGCCCACTGTAAACCCCCTGAGTCTGACTGAGTTTAGCAACCTGTCTCTGGCTCGGTCACTTCACACATAGGAGTGACTCAGCATAGCCAGAACTGAAAATCGCCTGACAACCAATTGGCAAGTTACTATTAGGCCCAAAGCTATCCTCCCACTCTACATATCTCCTCTCCCTTTCTCTTTCTCCACCCCTCCCACCAAGATATATAAGCGCTTGCCTGACGCATAAAGTGGAGTCATTGCTTGAAGGACTCTTGACCCCTCCCCCGTGGTTCTTTTCTGGTTGTTGTTACTTACCATTCCACTCACGCCCTGGAGGACCAAGGAGAGACACGCTGGCCCGGCTCTCCTCTCCAGCCCTACCCTGCGGAGGACCCCGAAAGTTAAAGAGTGACAACTCCTCTGCAGAAGACTCCAGGTTCAATCCCCAGAAACCCATGGTGGTGCAAAGAACCATCTTGTAACTCCCAATGTCCAGGAGAACTCCAGGTTCCAGGGGAATCCGATGCCATATTCTGACCTCTGTGAGCACTACAATGATGCACCAACCTAAATGCCGAAGTACATCATCACCATCAAGCATATATAGTATATTCATACACATAAAAAATAAATAAAATTTTTAAAAAATTAAAAAAAATTCTCCTGACTTCTCTGTATTATGGTCATGTGTCTTGTTTTTTCAAACTTTCACTTGGAATGTTGCTTCTACATAGGCTGCCTACTTTTTGTCTATATAAACATGAGACCTTGGGAGAATAAACTGATTCTCTACAATAGACAGAGATCCCAGGAGTGATTGTTCACCCCAGGCCAATTTGACCTCAGCTTCTGGTGGGGGAGCATTTATCTATTATCAGCTGAGTCCTCCATGGTTATCTACTTTTGAAACAGCTACAGAAATAAATAACAAATAAATTTTATTCTTAGAACTTCATTTTTTTCTTAAGCCCTATTTTCAAACTGTAGCCAATGATGCAGCAGCCTAAGCATCAGAGCTTTGCAGTATAAAGGAGCCTCCATTCTTGACCATCTCAATGGCCACTATATCTTCTATACTGAGCCACAGTTTAGTATAACAATACTTGAAATATAGAGATCTAAATTGCCTAAATAGGATGCTGTGAAAGCTAATCCTCCAAAATCAATTTGACACACCAGAGAAGAGAGAAACTCAAATGAGAAATTTCTTCCATCATGTCAGCCTGTGTGGGCCTATATGTTGGAGCATTTTCTTAATTGCTACTTGATAGGAGAATCCAGACCAGTGTGGGCAGTGCCACCCCTGGTCAGATGGGACTTGGCTATATAAAAATGTCAGCTGAAAAAGTTGGGGGATGGGGGGAGGCAAGTGAGCACTGTGAGCAGTGCTCTATTATGATTTCTGTTTCAAACTCCTGACTTGAATTCCTGTCTTGGCTTTTCTTGATGATGAGCTAAAATAAACCCTTCTCTCCCAAGTTCCTTTTGATTAGTGGTTAATTGCAGTAGCAAGAAAATTCGGCTAGGAATGAGTAGTAAAGGGAGAGTAAGGCATGATTTGGAAACTAGAGTTCTCCATTTAAAAAGGGGGTTAGGACAAGATTTGCTCGAGGGTAACTGAATTATAAAAACAACATGATCATTAAGATAAATTAAGTGTCATTTACTAAAGAGTTTAATAGACTACAGAACAGGCTACTAATGTATCAGTTATATCAAACAGAGAGAAAATGAGCAGATTAAAAGGACATTTAAATATTCATAGAAAAAAGTCACTAAATCTTTTGGAAGTTGTTCATATTAAATAGGAGTTAATATCTATGTAGAATATTACATATTTTACAATTAAATCCATTTAATTAGCTATAAATACACATAGGACAATTTATTTCAATAGCATAATAATTTAATTCTATCCACTTGGGTGTTGCTGAACATAAATATATTTCTTTTATTAATTTATTCATTTTTAATATATTTTTTATCAAATCTAGGCCTGTGTCCCCCCCACCTCCCACCCCACCAGAGCTCATGCAATCTGCCAAACATGTTTTTCATCTCTTTCTCAGTCTTTCTAAATATTCTCCATGTGGAAGTTGACTGTTTTGAGCAGATGGTCACTGTTTCAGTCAGCTCTTTGATGCAGTATTTTCTGTTGTTATTGTTGTTGTGGTGGTGGTGGTTGTTTCCAATATGCATCACTCCCAACTGCTTTGGACAAAAGCTCAAGGCGCCATGCACAAGAAATACTTACAACTAGGTAATTGGCACTAGCATCCACAGATGAGGGATACCATTTGTCATTTGTTTTTCTGGGACTGTGTTACTTCACTCAGCATGATGTCCTCTAGCTCCAGCCATTTTCCTGCAAAGTTCATGATGTTGTCTTTCTTTACTGCTGCATAGAACTCCATTGTGTAGATGTACAACATTTTCTCTATCCACTCATCAGTTGATCCCACCGGCCATCCGCTCTTTAGCAGGAGGGCGAGGGCCACAGAACAAAACATGGGGCGCTAATAATACGCGTATTACCAAACAGCTACAACATGAAAAGCCTCATATTTTGCCTTTGGTTTTAAGGGCAGTGTCTGCACCACAGTCAGAGCCCTGGTACGACTAGGCTGCTGGCCTGAACTCCACGGCTCCTCTTGGATCAACAGGCCTGGGCCACAAAGCCAGGGCTCTCACAGCCTGGATTATTACAAGATAGTGGCTCTGAGATGGAATCTTGGGGTGAAGTTTAGCAGATGAAAGGAAACTTTCAGCAGAATTAAGCCATTTAGATACTATTTACAGAAAAAAACATAGTAAGAAAACAAATAGAAGGAGCGGACTTTTTTTTTTTAAGTTAACTGTGTTTATTCGATGGTTGCGTGCATGCGTGTCAGCCAGCTTTCCCATTCAGACAGGTCATATTTCCTTGCCCCTTCCTCCCCCCCCCCCACCACATTTTTTCCCCGATCCCCCATGTAATTTAACTAACTGTTTCCCTGGCAATTTTCTTCTGCGTTTTCTTTTTTTTTATTTTAGCTATAATTGATAATCCCTGAGTACAAACATCCCTCATATAAAACCAATTTACAGGATCTGGTTCCGTCTTGTTTGCCCCAAACCCCCAATAAGCAGTTTAGACTGTGGCTGGTTTTTCACAAGTTTCCATGCAAGCCAATGTTGGTGGATTAATTCCTGGGTGGTTGCTTCTACAACCCAAGCCTTCCTATGCAAAGGTGCAAATGGGCGCCTCTGTGGAACAGGTACGCAGCGCAAAACCAAGACCTGTTGCGACGGGTGGCTCTATGTTGAGCATCACCCTGCATCCGTGCGACATGCATAGGTAATGGGTATGGTGGCTGATGTTCTGGTTATGCCCTCCCTGCTATCCGACACTCCTACCCTTGATAGAAAGGTGACCCACTTACAGGAAAACATAGGGCCAGGGTGAGGACCGGCCCCCTTGGCCAACCCCTACACAGTCTCAGGCCACACACTGCTGAGGGGCACACACCCTCACGGATGAACCTCAATCCCAGGGAGAGTTGGGGCCATGCTCAGTCATTGCCTTCTTGAGGTCCTATAATTCTTGAGTTTCCCAAGGGTACCAGTCCCAGGTTGACTTTAACCAGGTGGAAGCCACCACCGCTGCTGCAAAGGAGGAGGAGGAGGAGGAGGAGGAGGAGGAGGTGGCACGGAGAGGAGGAGGAGTTGGGGTTTGGAAGCAGACTTCCCCATAATTTATGAAGGTACACTCACCCACGGACTGATTGACCAGTCAGCGAACTTCGCAATCATGGGCCCAATGAAAACCCTTTTTACAGTGAGGACAGGGTGTATGGGGACTGCTCTCCCCAGGGGGGGTCAGGAGGACCTTGGGGTTGGTTAAGGCACTCCCTGCGAAAGTGGCCTTCTTTGCCACACCCAAAACATATCCGCCCACCCAAAACAGTGGCTTGTAGGAGGGTATTGATAAGAGTCTGGAGCTCTTCCTGGTGGCCTGCCTGAAGGGCAGCCACCATGGCTTGAGTCTGATGAGAAGTGGTGCAGATATCCCTGGAGGCCACTATCCACCTGTCCGTTGATTGGTTTCTCAGTCCTTCACATGCTAATTTGTGGTCTGTGGTCATTCCATCCCAGACTAGGGAGCACACAAACATTTCCCTCAACTCCCCAGCAACGAACTTTCTCCTCAGGCTCTCTTGGACCCTATCTATAAAAGAAGGAATGTCCTCCAAGGCACTAGAGTGACCCCAGGATAAGGGGATCCGTAGGGCCCTCATGTAACTTTTCCATTTGGACAGGCAATCGCCCTGCCTCGCTTTGCTAAGGTGCCGGGATGGCAGCCAGTGAGGCAGATAAACGCTGAAGGTCCTTAACCCGATGTCATGCAGAGCAAGCCACCTTCGCGTCCTTAGCAGCTGCTTGGTCGTCTGCCATGCAGTGTTCTCGCCACCGATGCTGTTTTCAGCTTCTCCCCTTGTTATCTGAGACAAAATTCTGGTTTTCAAGGTTTCAAGCTCAAGTTGCTCTGTTTGATTCATTGACCTCCTGGTTCTCCAGCAGACTGGGTCTGCATTGTGTCCCCACTTTCTCCATTCGAGATATGTCCACCCTTCCCCCTCCTGTTCTTCTCTGCCCGTGACAATATATCCCTTTCTTTAATTTTTCTTCCTTTACCAATCACTTCCATACTCGTTGTTAATCTCCTCCGTCAATCACTTAATTTCCACGGACTATGTCCAACCACAGCATACCTGCCAATCGTCTAACCATAGCACGGGAAAAGAAGTCAGAGCAATGTCCACCCACAGTTAACCGCCCCATGTACACATGGACACCCGGGCTTGCCCATCATTCTACCAAGCGTCTTAACGTTATGCTAATCTTTTACTGTACCGTATATGCATCATATGCCGACATGCTTGGTCTAAGCCTCTCAGGAATGTACCTGTCTCGCAAATACCTTTCGCATGTGTCACGGCTTCACCTTGTCCCCTCCCTGGCATCTTCACCTGCTTCCNGGGCTGGCTTTACAGTATTCTGTGTTTCACTGGGAAGCATAAAGTCTAGGGCACTCTTGCCTGAGGGCAGTGCTTCATCTTTCATTGTGTTTTAAAGGTGCAGCTGTGATTCCAATACTCAGGAGACAGACTGTGGAAATGACCTTTTCTCATTGAGTATAAGACAATAATGTGACTTTCTTCCCACAGATTGATCTCACGACTTTTTTTTCCTTTGTACATATGTTTGTGTATGCTTGTATGTATGTGTGTACATGCACATATGTGTAGGGATGTATGAGTATTTTGTTTTAACACCTATAACTTTCTAAACTTCTGTGTTTTAAAAAGGTCAACTATAATTCACTTTACAGATTCAACCTATACAAAACTTGTTTTATACCTTTTGGTGTTAACAATCTTTTACTGGATTTATGTAAATGTCAATATGCTTTTGTACAGTTCTAAAGAGCCTCCGAGCTGGAACTGGCCCCTCCCACTAGGATGCAGCTCTATTAATTAGTTAAACTTCTATGGTCATTTGTGTAATTTACTTGTCTTGGTTAAAAAATTACTGATTGTACAAATGCTGTTACAGTTAGCTACTTTATGGGCATATGGTACCACTATCAACTACCCTCCCTCAATGCCTGAGACAAAAAACTAACATTGGTTCTAAGCAATAATCATTTTAATTTAGATATAATTTAAAGTATGGTTAAATGTGTATTGTAAAACATTTAACAACTAAGTAAAGCATCTTTAAAACAGGGTTTTGTGCCAGGCTGGAAAAAACCACCTCCAAGGACTGAAAGGAAAATGCTTGTTATAAACCCACTTTATAATATTTATAGACATATGTTTGAAATAAGTATTATACATTTATATAGAGGTATTTCAGTAGAGATTTATACAAAAATACAAATAAATAAACATAAGTCAATGGACTTGATTTTTCTGAAGTTACAGTCTAGTAAAAGAATTTTAAGGAACATAAAAGATCTAAAAAAAGATCATCCGCACCTGCTGGTCCTGCCAGCCCTTCCTCCAGATCTCCCCTCTCCAAACCTCCGGCAGTAATCCCCGAGGTCTGCAGCATAACCATCTCTGGCAGATAGATGTTACCCATTATACCCCATTTGGCAGTTGACTCAAATAAAAACAGACAACAGTCAAACCCTCAAGGCTCAATTACAAAAACAAAAGGGGGAGTCCATGCCCCCACATGATCACCCTAAATATTTTAAATTTTTCCAAGGAAGACAGGCTTACATCCCCTTTTCAGAAACACTGTTCCTCATCTGTCACCTATAGCTAATGTCTCCCCCAACAGGGAGACAATGACCCCTCCAGGGAATGTTTCACCCCTGAGGATGACCCCTCTGCTCTTCCCTCAGGAGTGACCCAGGATGACAGTGACATGACGTTGGTCCTCCTGCTGCTGGCTCTCATCCCACCCAGTGACAGGGGACTCGGAGACCCCAATGTGGCCAGACAATGCCTAGAGGCTAGATCTGGAATTGTCCAAAACAAAATCAAGAAACTCATGGCTTTCTGCCCTACCTCCTTTCTCTGCTTGGACCCCTTCTTACACTCTTCCTAATTCTTACCCTCGGGCACTGCATGATTAACTAAATCACTCAGTTTATTCAGGGGAGGCTAGATGCAGCAAAGTTACATCAGGTCGAGGTCCACTATCACAGGCTTGCTAATCAGGATCCAGGGCCTCATGAGTGGCTATCTTCATATGATCACCTGACCCCCATCCTCCATGTGGCCAGTGATGGGTAAGACCCCAGAGAGACTGGGGCAACCTAAGTCAGAGCATGGAGAGGCTCTTCAGCAGACCAGAGTCATAGCACCCAATGATGGGTAAGAACTTTCTGCAGTCAGTCAACCTAAGACAGGGGCCAAACATAAGCTGTTTGTATCCCAAAGATGGGTAAGACTGAGTTTGCAGAATAGCAACCTAAGACAGGAGCTACATTTCTCCTCCTGCATTACAAAACAAAAGGGGAAATTGTTGGTCCTGTGGGCCCTAGAGAATGCAGCCCACTGTAACCCCCTGAGCCTGACTAGAGTTTAGCAACCTGTCTCTGGCTGGTCACTTCCACATAGGAGTGACTCAGCATAGCCCAACCTGAAAACGCCTACAACCGATGTGGCAAGTTACTATTGGCCCATAGCTATCCCCCCACTCTACATATCTCCTCTCCCTCCTTCCTTTCTCCACCCCTCCCAGCAAGCATATATAAGCTGCTGCCTGACGCAATAAAGTGAGTCATTGCTTTGACAGGACTCTGGACCCCCTCCCCCCGTGGTTCTTTTCTGGTTGTTGACACTTACCATTCCACTCAGCCCTGGAGGACCAGAGGAGAGACACGCTGGCCTGGCTCTCCTCTCTGCCCTACCTGCTGGAGGACCCAGCAAGTTAAGAGTGCCAACTCCTCTTGCAGAAGACCCAGGTTCAATCCCCAGCACCCACATGGTGGCTGAGAACCATCTGTAACTCCAATTCCAGGAGAACTCCAGTTCCAGGGGAATCCCACACCATCCTCTGACCTCTGCGGCATTGCACGACATGAGTGCAAAAACCTACATGCAGACAGTATATTCATACACATAAAAAATAAATAAAATTTTTAAAAAATTAAAAAAAAAATTCTCCTGACTTCTCTGTATTATGGTCATGTGTCTTGTTTTTTCAAACTTTCACTTGGAATGTTGCTTCTACATAGGCTTGTGAATGGCTGCCTACTTTTTGTCTATATAAACATGAGACCTTGGGAGAATAAACTGATTCTCTACAATAGACAGAGATCCCAGGAGTGATTGTTCACCCCAGGCCAATTTGACCTCAGCTTCTGGTGGGGGAGCATTTATCTATTATCAGCTGAGTCCTCCATGGTTATCTACTTTTGAAACAGCTACAGAAATAAATAACAAATAAATTTTATTCTTAGAACTTCATTTTTTTCTTAAGCCCTATTTTCAAACTGTAGCCAATGATGCAGCAGCCTAAGCATCAGAGCTTTGCAGTATAAAGGAGCCTCCATTCTTGACCATCTCAATGGCCACTATATCTTCTATACTGAGCCACAGTTTAGTATAACAATACTTGAAATATAGAGATCTAAATTGCCTACATAGGATACTGTGAAAGCTAATCCTCCAAAATCAATTTGACACACCAGAGAAGAGAGAATCTCAAATGAGAAATTTCTTCCATCATGTCAGCCTGTGTGGGCCTATATGTTGGAGCATTTTCTTAATTGCTACTCGATAGGAGAATCCAGACCAGTGTGGGCAGTGCCACCCCTGGTCAGATGGGACTTGGCTATATAAAAATGTCAG
>VZQC01004806.1:230643-331449 GCA_009823505.1 Rhizomys pruinosus
GTATCCCATAGGTTTTGTTGTGTTGTATTGTCATTGTCATTCAGTTACAGGAATGCTTTTATTTCTTTCTTTATCTCTTCCTTGACCCATTCATTATTCAAGAGTGTGTTGTTTAGTCTCCATGTGTTCTTGTGGGCAGTAGGGCCTATCTTGGTGTTGATATTGAGACTTATTGCATTGTGGTCTGATAGAATGCATGAAATTATTTCAATCTTTTTGTATTTGTGGAAGTTTCTTCTTTGTCCCAGTATGTGGTTGATTTTGGAGAATGTTCCATGGGGTGCTGAGTAGAAAGTGTATTCTCTGGTATTACGGTAGAATATTCAGTAGACGTCTATGAGGTCCATTTGGTGTACCATATCATTCAGTTCAGATGTCTCTCTGTTTATTCTTTGTCCTGTTGACCTATTCAAAGGGCTCAGTGGGGTATTGAAATCCCCTACTATGAGTGTACTGGGGTTAGTGTGTGACTTGCGGTCCTGGAGAATTGTCTTTATAAAGTTTGTTGCACCAGACTTTGAGGCATATATATTCATAATTGTGAAATATTCTTAGTGAATTGTTCATTTGATAAAAATGTAATGGCCTGGGACTGGCGAGATAGCCTAGCGGTTAAGAGCACCGACGCTCTTGCAGAGGACCCGGGTTCGATCCCCAGCACCCACATGGCGGCTAAGAACCATCTGTAACTCCAATTCCAGGAGAACTGCAGTTCCAGGGGAATCCTAGACCCTCTTCTGACCTCTGCGGCATTGCACGACACGGGTGCACAGACCTGCATGCAGACAATACATTCATACACATACAAAGATAAATAATAATAAAAAAAATTAAAAAAATATAATGGCCTTCTTTGTCTCTTCTGATTTCTTTTACTTTGAAGTCTATTTTGTCTGATATTAAAATAGCAACTCCTGCTTTCTTTTTGGTGCCATTTGCTTGGAATACTTTTTTCCATTCTTTCACTTTAAGGTGGTACCTATCCTTGAAATTAATATGTGTTTTTTGTAGACAGCATATCAATGGATTCTGTTTTCTAATCCAATCTCCCAGTCTATGTCTTTTGATTGGGGAATTTAGTCCATTAATATTTAAGGTTATGACTGATATGTTCGTGTTGCTTCCTTTTGCCTTATTATCCATTTGCAGTTGGGTTTAGATTTTTGCTTCTGCAGTTATGCTTTTATCGATTTCTCTTTCTAGGTGCCTGGGGTTATTTGCTCCTTCTGTCCTTTGAATTGCTTCAAGTATTCTCTGAAGGGTTAGTTTTCCAGACATGTATTCTTTCAACTTGTTTATGTGATGGAAGGTTTTTCTCTCTCCTTCAACTATAATTGACTTTTTTGCTGGGTATAGTAACCTGGGTTGGCATCTATTGTCCTTTAATACTAGGAAGGTGTGTGTGTGTGTGTGTGTGTGTGTGTGTGTGTGTGTGTGTGTGATGTGCAATCAGGTGCTTCAACAAGCCAGGAAAGTGAGTGAGATCCTCTGAAGCTGGAGTTAAAGGTGGTTGATCTCAGGTCCTCTGGAAAAGCAGTAAGTACTCTTAACTGCTGAGCCCTCTCTCCACCCCCCTAAAGAATAAATTTACTGGAAGAAAAATTTGCTTTCTTATCAGGGAGCTGTGTTTTTAATAGGCTTCTTCTTCATGGTAATTTTAAATTGTGTTTTCTTTATGCTTTGTTTGGGGAAACAAAGTTGATTTGTAACCTAGGTTAGCTCAGAACATATTGTCATTCTGTAGGTGAGGTTGTCCTCAAAATCACAGTTCTCTTATGTTGGCATCCTGTGTGCTGGTATTGAAGGCATGCACCATCCATGCTGGGATAACATGGACCTTAGAGATGCCATCAAATATTCCCAAAGAACATGTTCTTTGGGAATTAAATAACTCCAATTCACCTTATTTGGTGGTGGTGAAAAATGAAGATTTAAAGATATTTTCCAAGAGAGGTGAAGAATTGTTCAGGCAATGAAGGAGGAGAGTGGAATTCCATATTAGATGACAAAGAACAAAAGCAGGGAACATATGGCATGTTTGGGCAACTTCAGGGATGTCAGCACAGCACCACTTAAAATGTGCATGAAGGTCTAACAGAAATATCATAGAAAACTCTGCTAGAGACAAAATGAAGAGACTTTTTAGACATATATTTCAGTTTGAGGGGGTTACTTTTAATATCATTTACAAATTTTAGTAAGGACTGTGACATGATCAGAAGTCAATCAATTTTTCAAAATCAAATGTTACATGTAGATGTTCTGAAGTGAACCTATGGTTGAATCCCTAAGTTAGGGATGTGGAAGGATCAGTAAAAGTGTATTGTTCCTGGTATTGGACATGGAGATGAACTGGAAGCTGGAGCCTTGCATGTTCTGGAAAAATGCTCCCCACTGTGCTATGTCTCTACATTTTAATGTCTGCTTTAGAAGATAAAACATGCCCCTCCCTCCTAGGTATGCCACTGTATCATTAAAAATCATACAAGACAATGGACTGAGCTAGAGTCCAGTCATCTATTTTGAAATTAATGCCAAGTTATACTTAAGATGTGTGGATATAAAATTAGATGCCAGCCACCTAGGTGTTATTATACTTTAGAGGGAGGAACTTAATGCTTTGAATTACTCATGATTATTTGCAATTAATAAAACTACATTATAGTGAGTTTTTGTCACAAATACTACTAACAGTTCTACAACATTTTAATTTGTTCTCTTAAGAATGTATCTCCTGGGGGCTGGAGAGATAGCCTGGTGGTTAAGAGCACTGATTGCTCTTGTAGAGGACCTGAGTTCAATCCCCAGCACCCACATGGTGGCTGAAAACCGTCTGTAACTCCAATTCCAGGAGAACTCCAATTCCAGTGGAATCCAACACCCTCTTCTGACCTCTGCAGCATTGCACGACATGGGTGCACAAACTTGCATGCACACAGTACATTCATACACATACAGAAATAAATAAAATTTAAAAAAAAGAATATATCTCCTGATAGATAAAAGGATTCTGAAAAGCCTTGTCCTTCTGACTGGTGATATGAAGAAGAAATTAAAGGAAATCTGATCTGGTATTCCAAACTAGAAAAATTTGATGACTTACTCAAATGTGAGAAAATGTATTATCTAAACTGAAGATACTTAGACCTAAAAGGTTACTGAATGGGACCTTCTGTAACCTTTAAACCTTCAAGTATATGAAAAGAAGGAGATAGCTTTGAGACTAAACTTACATATTAGTTAAGTAATATCTCAAGTAAATCAATCTAACGATAGATTTTTCTTAAACAACAACTAATAATTATTTAAACATATTAACAGGCATATAAAAGTGACCAATATAATGACCATACTTAAGGCCCATACCAATCTGGCTGAAGGTCTTAAGGACTAACTTTGATTCCTGCCCTCAGAGGTCAACTAAGTCTCAGGGGACTATGCATGGGAGCATCTCTTGAAATGTCCTGTAACCATGAGTCACCAGTCTTCCTGTGCAGGGAGGTCTTGGAGAAGCACTAATGGGACTTCAGCCAGTGTCCAGTCAATAAAGAAGAAAGTCTGCTCATGCTTCAAAAAGGGAAGCCCGGTCTAGCAGGACCTGACTTTGTCCTCCAGTGGGTGGAACTGGTAAATGAAAATCCAAAAGGAGCCGGGTGCTTTCCCCCCAAAAACCTAAGGACCAAATCCTCGACTGACCTTGTAAAAACAAAAACCTTGGTTAATCTGGGCTAAGAGTATGGCCTTAAGCATCCAAAAGGAAGGTATAACCAAAAATAAATAAATAGTAAGGCCTGAAAAGTACTTCAGGTATAAAACTTGAGATCTTAATAAAAAGACAAAAAGTAAAAGAGAGAGAAAGAGAGCAAGGGTGAGAGAGAGAGAGAGAGAGAGAGAGAGAGAGAGAGAGAGAGAGAGAGAGAACAGTCATTTTGCCTGTCTTACTGGCAACTACTGGGAGGCTGCCACTGCTTTTGCCATCCTTCAAAGACATGACACACAGCTTTTCAACCTTCCAATATGGACTCATGTCTCTCCAAGAATCCTCCAAACCTTTAGTGTCAGATGGAGACTGCGAGACATCCAGCTTGTGGACAGAGCTACTACTGGGGTTTCAGCCTCTTCAGACTGTTGATTGCCATTGTTGGACTACCCGGGCTATATCATGGAGACCAGTACAGGAGGATCAAGGCAGGACATGGTGCTTATTGGACCTCATTTGGTGACCATGGGAAGGGAAAACCCCAGTGTGGAGCACAAGGGCAAGACTGATGGTTGTTTGGGCTTGACAAGGAGGAGCCTTCAAACATAACATCTTCCAGCCTAATAAAAAAAAAAAAAGAAATCATAAGCTGAAGTTGCTAAAAGATATATGTGGCATGCATATGTGCATATTATGGAGTGATGCAAATTGGAATGAACAACAAGAGGACTGGGTCAAAGAACTGACTGAAATGGTGAACTTCTGCTCAAAAGAGTAAACGCTTACATCGAAAAGTTTAAAAGTCTGAGAAAAAGATGAAAAACATGTTTGGCAGAATGCATGAGCTTTGGTGGGGTGGGGGAGGGCAAGGAAGGGGTAATGGGTCTAGACTTGATCAGAAATTTTGTATGAAATGCACAAAGCTTTAATAAAATTTGGCTTTGAAAAAAAAAGTGAGATTAGACATAGGAGTCACCTAGAGGGAGGAGACCTCAGGTCTTCTTCACAGGAACGCTTCTGTCTGGACTCAGTCAGGAAGCTTGTGGCATGCCCAGATGAATCTTCAGCACTCTTTAGACAGGAAAAAAGGAATCCAGGAATGACACACTCCTTATACATAAATCAAAGTGATCTGCTTTACTGTGATGCTCCTAAAATATTTTGTTCTAAGCACTATAATGCCTTCATAAAAGGCTCTTGTAATGCCATTTAGCATATTTTAAGTAAAAGCAAAAAAATCTTAATATGGTGTTAACTTAAAAATTCTAAACATGGAGCAAACCAGTAAGAAACATTCCTCCATGACCTGTGCTTCAGCTCCTGACTCCAGGTTACTGCCTCAAGTTCCTATGGTGGGTTCCCTCAGTGATGAACTGTGACATGGGGGATTCTGGGACAACAGCTCATGGGATAGTGGTACCTGAATTCATGACAGATCTTCCATCCTTACTTAAACCTCTGTGGAAAAGCCCAAACAGCATGTCCAGAGGAAAGTCACCACTGGTCCTGTTACATGACGGATTGTCTTGATGCCTCATCTGGAAATCTGTCCAAACTGGTCAGCTGGACCCACAGCCATGGCACCATTTGCAGCCCCATTCCAAACTAAAACACTTGCTTACTGAAAGTTCCCATGGGAACCTGGCTGCAATGTGGAGCTATAGTGCTAGCCATGCTTACCACTGGCCTCTGATAGCTACTTCCCCAGCTGAGTCCCAAGAGAGGTTCTGTTTCTAGGACACCAAAGTTTTAATTCTAATAGTCCTAGTACCTTCTGAGATGTAGACTAGCCCTGTGGAATGGTAAACTGGGAGACCTGTGAAGGCAAAGCTGGATAATAACCAGACCAGAGACTCTTGTGTCTTCTCGTACTGCAGTGAACTCTGAACTGGACGAAGGTGTGGAAGAGTATGAAGACATACTGTTTGATATGGTTTGGGAGTCTTCTGTTACAGGTGAGGATAGCAACTTTGAACCCCAAGCCTAAAGGTTTGCATTGCTTGCAAAATGTCAGGGATAGTTCTGTCTTCCATCCATTCAAGTTCCCAGGGACAGAAGAATTACGACCGAAGTAAAGTTGTCATCATCAAGAAAATCAAGCAAGAGATTCCTGAAGATTATTACATCGTGGCAGATGCAGAGCTGACTGGAGGAGTGGAAGGACCTGCCCTTTCATTGACACAGATGGCAAAGCCCAAGCCTTGCCTCAGACTCATGCTGCTCCCTCCTGTACAGGGTCTGCTGATTCCCCCAGGTAACATCTGCCATCAACACAGAGCTAGACCCACATATTATGTCAGTATCTCCCACTGTGATATCCAGAACAATCATCGCAAAGACTGCCAGGGTATCTCTGGCTTCACCAAACAGATATCCCCCTGGTACCTATGGTACCACCCAGAAGGTGGCCATGCAGATGCCTTTGAGCACATCCCATCCTAACAAACAGATCAGTATCCCTTTGTCTGCCCTGCAGCTTCCTCGACAGGATGAGCAATTTGCTTCTGAGGAGTTCCTGCCCCACTTACCCAGTCAGGTCCGATCCTGTGAAATAGCCATTTCTCCTTGGTTAAGACAGGGCCTGGATTGAGCTACATTGAACAGCAGCCACCTGTTGCTCTAACCATAACCACTGAGGTCACTGCACAGTGTGTACCAGAACCAGAAACCAAGTTAAAATCAAAGGCAAGAATTAATTGCCTTACAAGCCAAATATAGATCTTCAAGCAAGCATTCATCTAGGGTTCAGATATCAATCTAGTTCTCAGATGTTGTTTGCTACTTCGGCTTCCTCAATACAATGTCTGCTTCATCTGTAATACTTGATTCCTGTATATAAAGACTTGGTTGTGTTGGTTGTATCCTGTCTGGCAGTAGATAGAACCCATCACATCTCATTTGTACTTACCTCTGAACCAATCTTAGGTGCATCAGGCCCAACCCCCCAATAGTATTGCATTCAGTCTTGTGCTAACTACATACCTAGAGATAAGAGTCAGGGTGAGGGATGTTGGATAAGAGTGTTCTTCAGGGCTGGAGAGATGGCTCAGCGGTTAAGAGCACTGACCGCTCTTGCAGAGGACCCAAGTTCAATTTCCATGGCAGCTAAGAACCATCTTTAAGCCAGGTGTGGTGGTACATGCCTTTAAGAGTGAGTTCCAGGTCAGCTAGGGCTATAAGGAGACCCTGTCTCAAAATGACCAAAAAAAAAAAGTGTTCTTCAAGAACATTCCAAGTTCTGTATTTGAGAGGAGCAGCAGAGATGCTTACTATTACTTGTGTGCAGTGAATATTTAGGTTTCTTTGTGCAGATAAGAGTTCTTAGGTCTGTAATTCAGAGGAACACCAAAACAGTATTCTAATACAGAGGACAGAAAGAGAGAAAGGCATGTATACTTGTGTATGTATACACATACAGGGGCTGGAGAGATGGCCTAGCGGTTAAGAGCGCCGACAGCTCTTGCAGAGGACCCGGGTTCGATCTCCAGCACCCACATGACAGCCGAGAACCATCTGAAACTCCAATTCCAGGAGAACTCCAGTTCCAGGGGAATCCAACGCCCTCTTCTGACCTCTGTGGCATTGCACAGCACAGGTGCACAGACTTGCATGCAGACAGTACATTCATACACATACAGAAATAAATTAAATTAAAAAAATTTTTAAACACATACATGCACATATATATCTACTATTTTGTACAATTCTTTTTTCTTTTCTTTTAATTTTATTTATTTTCATATGTGTCAGATTCCCCTGGAACTGGAGTTCTCTTGAAATTAGAGTTACAGATGGTTCTCAGCCACCATGTGGGTGTTGGAGATCGAACCCAGGTTCTCTTCAAGAGCAGTTGGTGCTCTTAACCTCTAGGCCATCTCTCCAGCCCCTGTACAATTCCTTTTTCAACAAGGTATGTATACCCCTCTTTGCAAAAAGGAACAAGGCTAAACTATGTTTTCTTAGCAGTACCTTTCCAGTACTTCTTTGCAGGCAAATATAAGACATAAGCTTTGAAAGATAAGAGACACAGAATAAAGAAATTCAGGCTCTTGTTTGCCATCGTTTTCCTCCCTCTCTAGAAAGAGTGCCCATCTGAGGCCTGTGTGGTAGGCAGTCTGGGCCAAGGAATAGAAGCTGACTGTGCAGAATGTAGATGACGTATCCTGTTGGCTTGTGACCATATTTGCAAAGTAACGATATCTGTCTTAAGGTGTCATTGTAAAGAACAAACCATAGGTAAAGTACTAAGGAGAGAGCCTGTCATCTGAGAGACATGAAGCACATACATAATCCCATGGCTGTTAGTATGCTTCTTTTCATTATCATTATCAGATAGTTCTGACTAGATTCTCATTCTATGCCTTTGCACTCATTCATCTACTAAAATATACCAGACTCAGGGACATACTCATTAACGTCACAGTGAGGCCACATTTTATTTGGGTCAAAAATCTTTCAACTATCCCAGGTACTGTTGAAGGTATGGAAAAATGTGGATGTGGTGCTGGAAGTAAAAATTTATAGAATAATTTTGAGTAGCATTTTATAACATATAATAAGGATTTATGCCCCATACAAAAAATTCTAAACATTTTTATATTAACCTAAAGAAGTGCTTTTTTAATACAAATTTTCCAAAGTATAGAAAAACAGTAACACTTTAAAATTCTACAAACTTTCTTAACATCGATGTCAGTGGAAGACAGCCAGATTCTCATACTGATTTCTTCATTCACTTCTTGAATTTTGTTTGAGGAACATGATGAACATTTTCTTTCACAAACTTCCTCTGACTATGCCAAATTCATGTATTTTTCTTTGACATTGCTGCCATGAAAATTCTTGTTGTGTTTCATGAAATTTATGTCACTTCAACTTTGATAGGGTTTTTTTTAATTTGTATGAGCTATTTTGAATATGATCTATACTATGAATCCAACACTATGTACATCAAATATACAATAAAAACAAAATGGCTGAATATAATCAGTTAAGAGTACTGGCTATTTCTGCAGAGGCCTGGGTTTAGTTCCAAACACCAACATGGTAACTGACAACCATCTGAAACTCCAGTTCCAGGGGACCCAATACATTTTCTGGCCTCTGTGAGCCTTGTGGCTGTGTGTTGCAGGCACAACATAATTAAACACAAAATAATTTTTAAAGTACAAAAATAAAAGAAAAGGTAACTCATAACTACAAAGAACAGAAATCCCTTTGGGAATTGAATTCAAGTCATGGTGGTAACTTCCAATGAGATGTCAGTTCTTCCAAAATTGATCAATTGTTTAAAAGTACCCCAATCAAAACATCTTTAGCCCTATATTTGAATGCTACTAATGGGTTCTAAAGTTCATATTGAGAGATCAGAATTAGCTACCAAAATATAGAAGAGAAGAAAGACTGAAAACTGACATTATTGGATTTAAAGAGAAAAATGTGGAAATATTCAATGTGAAAGAATTTATAGATCTTACATCAACATCATGCTCTTTGAAAAAAAAATCAATGTTGAATTTTAGTAAAATAAAGGCTTCTCCTGTATAACAGCACAGCTCTGGGGATAAAAAGATGAACAAAGGCTGGAAGCAAAATCTTTGCAAGACATCTAACTAAGGCCTTGTGCCCTCAATATAAAAAGATCCTTAAAACCAAATAGCAAGAAAACAAAACAGTTTTAGGAGACAAAATATTTCCATCAAAATTTCAGAAATATATAGAGATGAGTTACCAGCATATGAAAAACAATTACATATAAGTAATTTGGGACTTAGATATTGAAACAACCCTGAAATAATGCTGTTATGTATTCATGCATATAAGTATCACAAAACTTCAATAAAATATTAAAAACATTTAACAATGAATTTGTATTAAGGAGAAAATGAACACAGACCATTCAGAAAATCACACTGAGATTTTACCTTGTGGAAATCAGAGTGGCAATCCTCAGAAAACAACCCCCTCTCCATTAGCACCCTCCTATACCCCTCCAATGAAATGTTTGCTACTTCTAACGTGATGATTAGGTTAAGTTAGTCATGATTAAGATGTTCTGCATGAAACATTTTATTTAAAACATTTTTACTGCCGGGTGTGGTGGCGCAAGCCTTTAATCCTTGCACTTGGGAGGCAGAGGCAGGTGGATCTTTACGAGTTCAAGGCCAGCCTGGTCTACAGAGTGAGTTCCAGGACAGCTGAGGCTACAGGGAGACCCTGTCTCGAAAAGACAAAAAAAATAAATAAATAAAATAAAATAAAATAAAATATAAAACATTTTTACTCAATAACAAATAATTTTATTTAAAAAATTATTTATTTTTAATTTTTTTTGTGGTATGAGTGCCCTGCCCCCATGTATGTAAGTGCACCTGTGTTGTGCAATGCCTGTGATGGTCACAAGGGGGAATTAGATCCATCGCCTGGAAGTGGAGTTACAGATGGTTGTTAGCCACTATGTCTCTGCTGAGATTCAAAGCTGGGTCCTCTGCAAGAGCAGTCGGTGCTCTTAACCACTGAGCTATCCTTCCATCCCCACAATATGTAATCTTAAAAGTTGGTTTTGATATTTTCCTCCTGCAAACTTTCAAGGAAATTCCTTTTCCCAGCATCTTAAAACTAACTACATTATCTTCCTTCTGGTGAGGTCACTCTGACTCAACTGCTTCTTTCCTTCTCTGACTCACCCTTGTGATTCCATTAGGCCACTAAGTAATCCGGGGTTGTCTGAAGATCTATTCCCAAAAGTTATATAAGCAAATTCCATTATGCCATGTAAGGTGGCATGTTATTGGGAATATAGTGACAAAGACAATGACATTTTGTAAAGAACTCTAATAGCACAGGAAAAAAAATTGGATTGTATGAAATTAACTATGAAAAGCATTAGCAAAGTAAAGAGACAGATTACAGAATGGGAGAAATCTTTGCCAATAATATATCTGAGAGTATTAATATGTAGAATCAATAAACAAACCTAGAGCTTAAACACTAAAACTCTCAAATCAACTAATCCACAAATGGATTAGTTAATTCATTGTATAAATAACTCTAGCTCTCAAAGAAAAAATACAAACAGCTAATAAATGCTTTTAGAAGTATTCAACTTCCAGGCCGGGCATGGTGGTGCACGCCTTTAATCCTAGCACTTGGGAGGCAGAGGCAGGCGGATCTTTGTGAGTTCAAGGCCAGCCTGGTCTATAGTTCCAGGACAACTGGGACTACAGGGAGACCCTGTCTCAAAAAGACCAAAAAAAAAGTATTCAACTTCCTTAGCCACCAGGGCAATGAAATTTAAAATTATTTTGACATTTTTATACTGTATTTTGGGTTTAATTTTTAAATATATATATATATATATATATATAATAAATTTTAGCCCCTGATTAATCCCCCTTTCTCTTCCCATTAAAATCCTCCTTTTTCCCAGTCCCTCTCCTTCCATGACTTTCATGCATATGTGAGATACACTGGTCAATTGGAGTTCCTTGCATGAGCATGGGCAGAATATTCCTTACTGGAGTATGGGCAATTCAGCAGAAACTCTGCTACTAGAAAAAGTGATACATTTTCCTATAGCCATTATTAACTGTCAATGTGCTTGACCCTCATTGGGGCTTCTTCCATCCATGATGAAACTTTGACAGGCCCAATCAGCAACTAAGTTTTACCTTGAAGATCTTGGGGGCAAACATGACCAATGACAGTACTGTACAGTATATTCTTGAGGGGATTCTCTGACTCCTAGTGGGGTATCCCATATCTGAAACTAGGACTTTTATTTAATAACCTATGACTACTGAATCATTACTCCACATGTAGGGTGCTTGCTTTCAATTTACATCATTATTATTACTATTTTAATAAGCTTTTAAATAGTGGATGTCTATATGTCTTTTTCCACGCATCTTTAAAATTAGTTATCCGTTCCCTAGTCCCTCCTCTGTGCTACCATACCATCCCCCTCCTCATTTCAATCTCTCCCCTCATTATTCCCCTTTCCACCTTAATAACATGTACATCCCACTATCCCTCCTTCCCTAAGTTATTTCTGTTCACACTCTCTCAATGGTCAGTTCCTAGTTTTCTGGATTCTACAGACACTCTAATTAAACAAACAAATTAGGTGGTTATAGAGTTTAGAACATCAAGATAGACCAATCAAATATAAATCAGCCAAATTTAATTACAGCACTACTTGGCAAGATAGTCTCACTGCCCAATTCAGAGTGCTGTCTGGAAGACCAGCTGGCCAATCTGACTGCTCCCCCAAATAAGTTTGTGGGGAAGGGGTAAAAGAGGAGGCTGATAATGCAAAGCTGCTTTGCACTTCTGGCCTACTTAGGAAATGTCAGGGAGCCTTTAAGCAGGATAACCAAGTTACAGAAGCCAAAACCAGCTGTTAATCATATCTATATTTCAAGATTGGATGCATGGATGGTCAGCATCCAGGAAAGGGGAAAAGCTCCGGGCTGCCTGCAATTTGCTGCACAGCCTTGAGCAAAGAATACAGTAAACTATTGCTAAGGAGCAAAGTTAAATGGTTTCTCTGTTCAAGTTGGAGTTTTCTGATCATTACATCCCACTGGCTCTGGATCATACAAATGAAATCATTGATTCACATTATGTTAGATTGATGGTTGTATTGCATTTTTTTCTGACTATGCCAGATTGATTTGCATGGAAATAGCACAGACACTTCCCCTTTCCTAATAGTTCTGGCATCTCTAGTCTCTGGCCAGGATAACTCTACTGCCAGATCTATGCAGCTCTCACCTGAGAAAGAAACCAGTCATTTGGTCAGGGGTCTTGGCCCTAAATTACCTAGTTAACTTCTACCTCCCATTTTTATTATTCTTCAATCTGAAGAGGAAACGCTAATTGCCAATAGTGAACTCAGGAACTGGTCACTCTGACTTCTTCCATGAAGAACAAGGATGATATGTGTGGCCACTGGGTTACCCCTTAAGTGGGCTTATCTAAAAGTCATTGTCTGGCACCTGTTAAGGAGAATTAAAAACAAAAATAGTTAGGCACATATTCTAGGCAGGAAATCAGGAGAAATAGGAACAGGGTACAATTCAATTGTCCAATTTATAGTCTATTAGAATTTCTTGACTAGGGCTTCCAATGTATCCATTAATGCTTCTGAAACGCCTAAAAATAATCATCTAATACGATGTCCCATATCCCCACGAGCCATGTGATGCGCTCCTTCATTGGTTGTTTCAAAGTCTTCCCTAGTTTCAACACCTCCAGTGCAGAGCATTCTCTGATTCCCATAATCTCTCACTCATTTTTAAGACCTCCATCAACATGTTGAAACACGGATTTTTTTCCTTTCTTTGTATTAAAGGTCAAACCCAAAGTGTCTCTTCATCTAATTTTTAGGTCATTCCCTTCCTCCTCACTATTTTCCTTCTTTCATGGGTTCCAGGTGTTGGAGTCCCATGATGAACCTTGTATTATCGATCTAATATGGGTTCTCTTTCCTTTGTGAATGCCTATAAATAAAAAAAAATCAGGATAACATCTCCATCTCTCTCTTTCATACAATTTACTGGAAAGATCAAAGGCCAATACTGCAGAGGCCAGCCTCATAGCCCTTTCATGGCCCAATTCCTCTCTGTTCCTTCAATTTCCCTCCAGGCTACCACCTCCACCTGTGACAGATTTCTATTTTTCTTTTTTTAAACTTTTTTTTAATTGAAGTTTTTTGCAATTCATACATTTCTCAGTCCAATTTAGAATCATTCCCCTTTCCACCCCCCACCACACCCAAGTTCATGCATTTTACCATACATGTCTTGCATCTTTTTTTTTCAGGCTTTTAAAGTTTTTCTATGCATGTATCTTTGCACTAGGACGAATCTTGTGGGTATATACCCAGGAGTGATATGACTGGGTCAGGTGGTAGAAACATTTTGAATCTTCTAATGGTTCTCCACACTGCTTTCCATAGTGGTTGGATGAGTTTTTATTCCCAACAGCAGTGGATAAGTATTTCCCTTTCCCCATAACCTCTCTAGCATTTGGAGTTTTTTTGCTTTCTTGATCTTAGCCAGTCTTATCAGAGTGAGATGAAATCTTAAAAAGGTTATAATTTGATTTCCTTAATTATTAACAATGTTGAACACTTTTTAAGATGTTTCTCAGCCATCTTTATTTCCTCATTTTGAAGTCTTTTTTCAGCTCTTTACTCCATCTCTTGAGTCATTTGTTTTCTTATTTCTTTGTTTTTGAGTAGTTTATATATTTTCGATGTTAATCCTCTGGCAGATGTATCACTGGTAAAGGTTTCCTCCCACTCTGTGGGTTTTCTCTTCACTTCATTTATATTCTTTCGCTTTACAGAAGCTTTTGAGTTTAATGAGATCCCACATGTCAATTGTTGACCTTATTTCCTGCTTAGCTGCTGTTTGATTTAGAAAGTCTTCTTGCACCTATGTCTTGTAGGTTACAGCCAACGTTTTCTTGTATCACCCTCAGAGTTTTGGGTTTAACGTTGAGGTCTTTGATCCATTTGGAGTTGATTTTTTTTATTTTATTTATTTTTGTATGTGTATGAATGTACTGTCTGTGTGTAGTTTTGTGCACCCATGTCGTGTAATGCCGCAGAGGTCAGAAGAGGGTCTTGGATTCCCCTGGAACTGGAGTTCTCCTGGAATTGGAGTTACAGACAGTTCTTAGCCACCATGTGGGTGCTGGGGATTGAACCCGGGTCCTCTGCAAGAGCAGTCAGTGCTCTTAACCCCCCTGGAGTTGATTTTTGTACAGGGTGAGAGGTAGGGGTTTAATTTTGTTCTACAAATGGTGATCCAGTTTTTCCAGAACCATTTGTTGAAGATGCTATCTTTCCTCCATTGAGGCTTTTTGGCCCTTTGTCAAATATGAGGTGGCTGAAATTGTATGTGCTCAAGTTTGGATCTTCAGTTTTGTTCCATTGGTCTGGGGGTCTGTTTTTGTGCCAGTACCAGGCTGTCATATGACTATAGCTTTTGTAATATAGTTTGAAGTCTGGTAAAATTATCTCCCCTGTATTGCACTTTACAATCAAGGTTGCTTTAACTATTTGGGGTACTTTATTTTTCCATATAAATTTAAGGATTTTTTTTCCAAGTCTGTGAAGAAACACTTGGGGATTTTAACTGGGATTGCGTTAAAAACATACAAGAGTTTGGGTAGAAAAAAAAGTTTGGGTAGAATGGAAAATTTTACTATATTAATTTTTTCCAATTTATGAGCATGGGAGGTCTTTCCATTCCTGTTGTTCGGATGTCTTCTTCAATCTCTTCAGTGGGTTGAAAAATTTTTGTTGTAGAGATCTTTGGTATCTTGAGTCAGTTTGGTCTAAAGGTATTTTTTTATTTTGGTTTGTTTGTTTTGCCGCTATTGTGAGTGGGAATGTATCCTTATATTCCTACTCCAGTTACTTTTTGTTGGTATAAAGAAGGCAACTTAATTTGTTCTAAGCGAATTTTGTAGTCCGACCGGTGATGGTTTAAGTCTGTTGACACTGAACCCAGGAGTCTCTAAAAAGCATTGTGGCCTTCCGGTTAAAGTAGGGGCCTATGGAGGTCAGGTGAGAAATGGAGTTTTGGCTGAAATCCGACTCACGGTGGGCCCAGTGGGGTCCCCAAACTCATCCTATGGTTATTTCCCCAGTCCCAGAATGAATTATTGGGATGGATATAATTAGAAATTGGCAAATCCCCACATTGGTTCCCTAACCTGTGGAGTGAGGACTATTACGGTTGGAAAGGCCAAATAGAAACCATTGGTGTTGCCTCGACCAGGGAAAATAGTGACCAAAAACAGTAATCGTATCCCTGGAGGGATTGGAGAGATTAGTGCCACATAAAGGATTGGAAAGATGCGGGGGTGGTGGTTACTACCACATCTCCATTTAACTCGTCAAAAAGCGTTGTGCCATAACTTAATTAGAAGGGATCTTGATCGCCTGACCCTTCCACAAAATATCACACTGAGTCCCACTATATTGATGAATGTATTCTGATTGGACCCAGATAACGGAGGTAGCAGCAGCCTGAACTTGTTGTAAAGCATGACATGGAGGATGGGGAAAATAAATCCAACTAAAATTTAAGGACCATATGGCTTCATGGGTTTGCCCTATGATCAGTTGAACTGAGGAAAAGAAGACTGGGGCCTGGTTTACTGATGTTTATGCACACTATGCAGGCACCACCCAGAGGTGGATAGCTGCAGCATCACAGCCAATATTTTCTGAAACAACTCTAAAGGACACTGGTGAAAGGAAGTCTTCACAGTGGGCAGATTTTCAGGCAGTGCACATGGTTGTTGTGCATTTTGCCTGGAAAGGAGAAATGGCCAGAGGTTTTATTATATACTGATTCATGGGTGGTAGCCAATGGTTTGGCTGGATGGTCAGGGACTTGGAAGTAGCATAACTGGAAAATTGGTGAGAAAGACATTTGGGGGAAGAAGTTTGTGGAGAGAGCTCTCTGAATGGTCAAAGGATATGAAGATATTTTTGTCTCATGTAAATGCTCATGACAAGGTGATCTCAGCAGAGGATGAGTTTGATAATCAAGTAGATAGGAAGACTCATTCTGTGGAATAGTCAGCCTCTTTCTCCATCTGTCCCTGTTGTTGCTCAAGGGGGCCATGAACAAAGTGGTCATCATGGCAGAGACTGAGGTTATGCAGTATGCTCGACAGCATGTGACTGTTTTTCCACTCAACCAAGTTTGATCTGGCTACAGCTGCTGCCGAGTGCCAGATGTGCCAACAGCAGAGAGCAACAATGAGCCCCCAATATGGTGCTATTCCCGGGGTGACCAGTCAGCAACCTGGTGGCAGTTTTGACCACTTCCATCATGGAGGGGACAGCGTTTTGGTCTTACAGGAATAGATACTTAATCTTGTTATGGATTTGCCTTTACTGTATGTAATGTTTCTGCCAAAACAACCATCCAGGGACTTACAGAATGCCTTACCACCATCATGGGATGTCCTCACAAGCATTGCTTCTGACCAAGGCAAACTCCACTTCAACAGCAAAGATGTGACTGTGGGCTCTTAGTCATGGTATCCACTGGTATATGCCAGGTTCCCCCCTCACCATCCCGAAGCAGCTGGCTTGATATAACGATGTAATGGCATCTTGAAGACACAGTTAAAGTGCCAATTAGGTAGCAATAATCTGGAGGGCTCGGGCAAGGTTCTCCAGCAGGCATATATGCTTTGAATCAGCGTCCCTATATGGTACTGTTTCTCCTATAGCCAAATTCATGGGTCCAGGAACAAGGGGTTGAATGGTGGGAATGATTCTACTCACTATCACCCCAAGTGACCCAGTAGGAAAATTTTTTGCTTCCTGTACCCACGACCTTGTTTTCTGCTGGTCTAGATGTTTTGGCTACAATGGGGGAGTGCTTTTGCCAGGAGACACAGCAAATGTTCCATTGTACTGGAAGATAAGACTTCCCACTGGCCACTTTGGGCGTCTACTGTCTTTTAAGCCAACAGGCAAAGGGAAGGGAATAACAGTAGTATTAGGAGGAGTGATTGGTCCAGACTATCAGGGGGAAAATTGGACTTTTTTCTCCACAATGGGGGCAAGAAGATTATGTCTGGAAGGCAGGAGATGCTGTAGGGCGCCTTCTGTGCTACCATGTCCTATGATTAAGGTCAATGTGAAACTCCAACAACCAAACAAGACAGGACAATAAAGGCCTAGACCCTTCAGGGATGAAGTATGGGTCACTGCCTCCAGGGAAAGAGCCAAGACCTGCAGAGGTGTTGCTGATGGTGGAGGAAATAACAGAATAGGTATTAGTAGAGAAGGTAGTCATAAATATAACCTGAAGCCATGGGACCAGTTTGCAAAAAATGTGGATTATGATAGATATTAACTTTTGTCTATTTGGTTAAGAATGTGTATATATATATATAGATATAGATATAGATATTTTTTTTTTTTTTAAAGTATTTTTTATATAAATAATATATATATACATAATATATATTATATATATATAATATAAGTAACATAATTAGACTTAATATAAGACAAATAAGTAGAAAAAACAAAAATGAATAACAAATATAAAAAAAAAAGAAAAAAGAATTATATATATATATAGTATAGATATATAGTAAGCGGATACTTGTTCTCTTTTGAATGTGCAAATGAGATAACTGTTAAGTGCTGTCATATTTAGGGTTAGTAGATATTGAAGGACTAAGTGTTCCTCAGGACATTAACCACCTACTCTAAGTATAATGCTTTGCTATTGCAAACATGTTAGGTGGAATTATGACCTGGCCATTGTTTGCAATTGACAACTCAGCATAAACCTAAGGAGAGGCTATTTTTTTGGTGTCAAGTTGACAAGGGGTGGTCTTGTTATGGTTAATCCTGTGTCAACTTGCCGGAACTAAGGAACAGATAAGAAAAAAAGGAAGTTTGGAATGGACCACCTCAACCTGGATGGCCCACCCCAAACGTGGGCATTACCCTCTGCCAGCAAAGGCAGTATTTAAGACCATGGCAGAAGGAGCTGGTCCCTTTTCCATGCATCTTGCCTCTCTCATGCTGGTTGAGTTGTTGTCTTGCTGCTGTGATCTACCCTTTGGATCCCAGCGTGAACTGAGACCAGCAGATCTCTTGTAATCCATCTGGCCTTCAGCACTGTATTTGGGGCTACTGAGACATCCGGCCTTTCGGACTGAGCAGTTGCCTGGAATTCTCTCGGCTTTTCCAATGTGGTGCAGCTACTTATGTACCCCTTGAGCTCTTCACATGAGCAAATCAATAAGTTTTTATATAGCTATATATTCGTCCATCCTGTTGCTTCTGTTTATTATTAGAGAACCCGGAACTTTAATAGCACCAACCCCCCTCTTTACTGAACTCTTAATCATTCTAGATTTTCTGAGAGTTGATTAGCACTGCTTAGGTAAACTATCAGACCATCTGCAAAGAGGGATAGTTGAATGCCTCTGTTCCAATTAGGACTCCTTGAATTTCCCTTTCTAGGCCTTATTGCCCTAGTAAGTTTTTCAAGAACTATATTGAAGAGGGGTGGTGATAGGGGGCAGTCTTGTCAGTTTTCTGATTTTAAGGTGAATGCTCCTAACTTTTCTCCATTAGGATGAGGTTTGGCTGTGGGTTTATTATATATGGCTTTGATTATGTTGAGGAATGATTCCTCCATCCAATTCCCTCTAGGACCTTTAAGCATGAAGAGATGCTGGATTTTTGTCAAAGGCTTTTTCTGCATCAACTGAAATGATTGATTGTTTTGTTTCTTTCAGTCCATTTATGTGTTTTATGGTATGTAATTGATTTGTGCATGTTGAAATGTTGAACCATCCCTCCATCTCTAGTATGAATCCAATTTGGTCATGAATTGGATTAGCTTGTTGAATGTGGGGTAAACTATATTTGATTTGTGAGAAAATTTTTCGCCATCTATGGTTTCGATAATAGAATGGTCTATAATTTTCTTTTCGGGTTGTATCTTTGCCTAGTTTTGGTAATAGAGTGAATGCTGGCTTCATAGAATGGATTTAGGAACTTGTCCTCCACGTATATCCTCTGAAAATTTTAGTATATGGTAGTAGTCCTCTTTAAGACCTTTTATAGAAGTCTGCTGGCCATGAAACCTTCTGGGCCTTGACTCTTTTTTAAGTTGGGAGGCTGCATATTACATTTTCTTTTTTTAATTTATTATTTGGTATGTGTATGAATGTACTGTCTGCATGTAGGTCAGTGCACCCATGAGTTGCGCAATGCTTGTGAAGTCAGAAGAGGGTGTCTATTCCCCGGGAACTAGGAGTTAAAGACAGTTTTCTTAGCCAACATGTGTGGTGCTGGGGATCAAACGGGTCCGCTGAGAAGCAGTCCAGCACTCTGAACTGCTAGCCCGTCTCTCGCAGCGTCATATTACATTTTTCATGTTCTCATATATAATAGTTCCTGTTTAAGCTGTCAGCCTTCTTTTGGTTAAGCTTTGTTAGATGCCAGATTTCAGATATTCATCCATTTTGAAGTATTTCCATATGGTTGTCTAGATCCTTTGGTTGTCTGTGGTGATGTTTCCCCTTATCATCACAGATTCTATTGATTGGAAGTTGTTCCTTCTTTGGTTAACGACAAAAAGCTTGTTTTTATCCTTTCAGGAACCAGCCTTTTGGATTCAGTGTTCATTTTTATGGTTATCTTTGCTTCTATTTCACATGGATTTCGCTGCTCTGAATTTTTATTTCTCCCTATCTGTTGGGTTTAAGGGTTTCCATTTGTTAGTGGCTCTCCAGTGTTTTTTAGCTGCAGTGTTAGTTCATTATTATTTGGTCTCTCTCCACTTTTTAATGGAGGCAATGAGGGCTATAACTTCCGCCTTGGACTGCGGTTAAAGTATCCATAGATTTTTTTATTGTCTGTTTCATTTAGTTCCAGGAACTTTTTTATTTCTTTATTTCTTCTCTGTCCTTGACCCATTCATTATTTGGCAATGTGTTGTTTAGTCTCCATGTTTTTGTACCTAATCAGGCTTATTCTGGTGTTTTGATATTGAAGGAGGTAAATTGCTGTGGTCTGAGAGAATGGATGAAATAAAATCTTTTTGTAATTGTAGAGGTTTTTTTCTGTGGTGAAAAGTAAAGTGGTTGAATTTTGAGAATGTTCCATGGGTTTCTGAAGTAGAAAGCGTATTCTCTGATATTAGGATAGAATATTCAGTAGATGGTCGTGAGGTACTAGTTGGTGCATTGTAATTGTTCAGTTCTTATGTCGCTCTGTTTATTTTTTTGTCCAATTGACCTATCTAATGGCTTAGTGTGGTATTGAAATCCCCCACAATATTGGGCTGGGATTAATCTGTGCTTGAGGTCTTGATAGAAAGTTGTTTATAACATTTGTTGCACTGGATTTTGGTGAGTTATATACATGATTGTGAAACCTTCATGCTTAATTGTTCATTTGATAAGTATGTATGGGCCGCTTTGTCCTCTCGAGCTAATTTTAACGTTAAGTCTATTTGTCTGAATTAGAATACAGTTCCTGCTTGCTTTTTGCTACCGTTTGTTTGGAATATATTTTTTTCAATCCTTTCACTTTAAATTGGTGACAATCCTTGAGGGTGAGATGGGTTTCTTGTAGACAGCAGATGTAAGGGTTCAGTTTCTCTAATCCCATTCTCCCATCTATGTTCTGTGTCTTTTGATTGGGGGTTTTAGACCATTAGTATTTAAAGGTTATTATTGAGAGATAATGGTTCTTGCTCGAGATTTTGTATGTTTACAAAGTTTAAGACTTTTACTCAGTTGCTCTCGCTGGCTATTAGGGATAGTTGCTCCTTAGTCTCTGAACTTTTGATTTCTTCAATTATTTTATGAAAGTCCTACATTTTTCCTGAACATGAATTCTTTCACCCTACTTATGTCATGAAAGATGTTCCTTTCTCCTCAACACAATATGACATTTTTTGCTGGGTACAATAATCTGGGTTTATAATGGGAATATTTTGATCTACATTCTTCTTGCTTTCATAAGTTGCACTGAGAAGACAGCTGTAATTCTAATAGGTCTCCCCTTATATGTAACTCGTTATTTTTCACTTGTGGCATTCAGAATTTTATCTTTGTTTTTTTTTTTTGGGGGGCGGGGAGGGGTAGCTGTGATAGGCATGGGTAAAAAGTCCTTTTCCTTCCTGATCTTATCTATTGGTGTTCTATGTGCTTACTCATATGCCATATGTGGGTTTGTCTTTTTTCCGTTGGGGGAAATTTTCTTCTATTATTCTGTGTGAATATCTTACAATACTTTGTCCTGTGGATTCTTCTTCCGCTATCCCTATATGCAGAGGTGTGTCTTTTCAAAGTGTCTTGCATATTTCTTTGATGTTCCACTCTTATGATTATTTAAACTGTTCATATTCTGTGTCTGAGCATGTAGTTGTTCCACATTGTCCTGTCCAGAATTGAATAATTCTGACGTTCGGCGTCGATCAATCTTTAATGAGCTTTTCCCATCTTTTCCTACTGATTGGATGAGTGTGCAATTTCTTTTTTCATTTCATCCGGTGATTTTTTTTTTTTTTTTTTTTTTTTTTTTTTTTTTTTTTTGTGTTTGAGTGTTTTGTCTGCGTGTAGGTTTGTGTTGTGCAATGCTGTGGGAGGTCAGAAGAGAAGTGTTGGATCCCCGGGAACCAGAGTTAAAGACGGTTCTTACTCCATGGTGGGGGCTGAGAATCAAACCCACATCCGCTGCAAGAGGATTTGATGCGCTAACCACTGTGGCCAACCATCACCAGCCCCTCATCCTGGTGATTTCTTTAGTATTTCCAGATGTCCATTTGAAGTTTGTCATTCTCTTTTTCTAGATCCTTGATTCACTAGTCAGTTTCCTGTTTCATTCAGCATTCATCGTGGGATCGTTTCGGTTTTCCACTTCATTCATTCCTCGGTTTGTCATTCTCAGGCGCTTAATTTCTTTGAGTTTGTCTATTATTGTTCTTTTAAGATCTGTGTCCTGGCTTCATCGCCTAGAGAAACCATGGGTGGAAGTCTTCTATGACTAGAGATTTGTGGTGAGATTTATTAGTTACTTTTCCTATGTTGTTGAATTTCCTTTGTGTTCTTGGGATGTGGATTTGATGTGTTGTTTATAATCTGATGCAAAAATCAAGTACTTCTTCATTTGGTTGAAGGCTTAGTCCTCTAGGTTGGAAGGTTTTCTATCTCTTCCACTACTTTGTGTTCAGTGTCACCTTCTCTCTTCCCAACAGGATAACCACAAGGTGGGTGGGCGGCACTGGTTTTTGCCCAGCCAATACTGTCACTTCCAAGGTGCCTTACCCAATCCAGTCTGTATGTTGGAGCAGCTCCAGAGACCTGGGTGCAGTCCCTGGTCTGGCTGCAATGAAAGCCAGGGGTGTGGGGCCTTACCTGGTCTGGGTCAGAAGTTGGAACAGCTTCAGAGACCTGGGCACAGTCCTTGGGTCAGATGGGATGACAGCCAGGGTCGCAGGTGCGTGCAGGGCCTTACCTGGTCTGGCCCGGAAGTTTGAAAGGTTTCTTATTACACCTAGCAGTGTGCTGGCTGCATCCACAGCTGCTCAATGATACTTCCACCCCTGCCCCTGGTGAGCTACTTCCAGGAGTTGTAATATCTGCTCTAGACCTTGAACTGTTTTCAAAGTATCTCCATACTCCTGTGGCAGACCTCTGGTCAAGCAGGATGCAACTCCATACCACCTACGAGAGGAATGCCATCCTGGAATTTCCCCCAGTTACTTGTCCCCTTAGGTGGCCTCATCCTAGTTATATAAGCCCTAACTACTGGCACTGCGCATGTTTAGACTCTGCGGCTTCCTCCACCACTATCCCTATGGGGATGTTGATATGGATAGCCCACCATATCAAAATGCCCCTCTCGCGCCATCTGTCCCCTCACTCATGTTCCTTTAGAATCCGGGTCTCTTTCCCCATACCAGACACACCATTCAACTAATTTCCCAAACTCATACGTGGTTTTGTTGTATCCTGCTCAAATACACCAATTGTTGACAAAATTCCTTCTGGGAAGCACAAACAATACCTTGTCCCCTCCTCCTTCTTCATTACTAAGATAAGCATGTCGGAGTTTGCAAACTGCAGTTTGGAGTGTTATTTAGGTTTTCTTACAGAGCATGGGTGAGAGGTTACTTGCAGAAGTGTGGCTGTTCTCTCCCTAAGACCACACTGGAAGGTATCCATCCAGGTATGGATCATGACTTCCTAGCAGCCTTACAAAATGGCAAGGGAGAACAAGCCTCCCTAGGACTTCCTCCACTTACACTGCGCAGTCCCATCCACCACAACACATTCCCATAGGCCAACTGTTGGTGTTGTAGTATGGATGAATCGTGATTACAAATTTCCCTAACCCTCCTTTCTTGTGGAACATAAACAATCAAGTTTATGATGTCCTGAGCAAGTGGCTGCATGCAATCAAGCTTGGGAACAAGGAGGACAGTCCTATGCAACAGGCATCTAGGTATCACTCAGGAACTTTGAGAACATGAACAATTAAATGGAAATTAATAGAGATCTCCAAGTCATCCTGGGAACTTCACTGCTCTAGAAAATTGAGGGTACTAACTACTGTGACTGATGAAGCATAGAGTGTGAGCTTTACTGATAAATAATAGGTACCAGATGCAATGGCTCATGTCTCTCATCCCAGAATTCTGGAAGCAGAGGCAGGTGGTTCTTTGTGAGTTCAAAGTTAGCTTGGTCTACAGAGGGATTTCCTGGCCAGCTGGGACTAGGGGGTGACCCTGTCTAAAAAACAAGAAACAAAAAACAATTAAAACGCTTATTGAAAGGAGTGTGGGCATAAATATGAGTGATGTTTTGTATTCTGAAGTGCAGATAAAGAATCCTAAGAATGAGCTAAGCCAACAGATACACTGTGAGATATTTTCCATAGTTGTTCAAAGTGGGAAGTTTAAGGCCCACAAGCCCTGCCCTGTGACCCTGAAATATACACCATTAAGTGACTTCTAAGACAAAATTTTGGAAATGAAAAGGAAAATTGATTTGAAAACCTTTTATTCTTTCATCTGAACAAGATGTTCACTAACTTAGCAGGGTCCTAGTGAGGTGTCAGAGATTTGACGAGGAGGGAGGGAAGAATGCCTGAAGAGCACCATTAAGAGATGACATACAGCATATTTATAGTGATCTGTGATGCAGAGGCCAAAAAATGTCCATGGCCAAAGGGCACTGGTGTCTCCTCCCACCTCCCTGACAGTGAGAGACCCCATGACTAACTGGTACATTATTTCTCAAGACATTCTATTTATAAAGGTGAACAGTTTGATTTCAATTAAAGAAAAATTATTTTCACAATTGCAGTTTACTTTTTGTGGGCAACAGCCTATCTTATATGACACATCTTTAGTTTTACACATTAAGAAGTATTATACCTCAGATATTCTTTTAAAGCCCCAACAAATCATTAAGTTGCTTGAGAAAATGCTTCTCTAATTTTGTCACAAAGGTTTGTGTTTGAAGGGAATTGATGTCCAGCCCTATCTGCAGAACTGTTTCCTACAAGATTGCATTTCTAACCTCGTAATGAACAGAAATTAAATTGCCCAGAGTCTCTTCCACTCCAGCTATTGACAGAAGAGTGGATTTATGCTCCTTGCTTTCTCTTATTTTTATAAGCTTTGTCACAAGATTTAGGTTTTAGAACTTTATATCCTTGTATGTTTCCTGAAAGATAACACTAAATGGTGTAACTTTGACCTTTCCTACGTCCTGTTATTTCAGTAACTCATCATTATGATTCTTTCATTTGCAGTGTAGCCTGGTAGCCAATGGTGCAAAAGGAAATGGCAGAAAGGATGCCATTTGTAAATGATGAGCAGACAAAAGCAGGCAGTGCAGGACCTGATTCCCAGTCTCTTTAGTTATCTTGGTTTTGTTTCTTATCCTTTAAACATAGTCATTAAAATGCAAATAAAACAAAATTCTAAAATAATTCATGAAGCAATTACTGTCATGAAGGGATATGTTCTTTTTTTATTCAAAGAATTTCTCACCTAGAAAGTTATTTAATTTAACCTGTAAGTCACAGAAAGAAATAGGGCTTATTAGTCCAAAGTCCCCACATATCTAATGCCATCACCTGTTATTTAAATAGACAGAAACCCCTCATTACTACAAATGAGAAATTATTATGCACTTGCTAGATTGTAAACAGCAAGGTTACAGAGGAAAAACACAGTTTATATAACAAGGAGGTTATCTGGAAATGGAAATACATACAAAAATGTATTCTAGTACTAGTATTTGGAAAAATACTGAGAACAATAGATACATAAGAGTTGTGAGATGTTCATTGCATGTAGAAACTCCACAGTATACCTACAATGGATAACCACCTGTCATATCATGTGATGTGAAGCATTGACATGGGCAGGTTTGGGATGCTATAAAAGCTCAAGAGTCTTCCAGTCCCTGGAATCTTTGATTTCTTGCCATCAAGTACCACAGTCTCCCCATAGCTACTTTCTGTTTGTCCATACTCCACCAGTCCAGAGTGAAAGTGATTTAGATCATTGTTCAATCCAGTAGCTATATCCCCAAAGCCAAGTTATACCATGCTTTTAAAAAGGATGATGACCTCTCTATAAAAACACTAAGAATAAATAGCCTATGTGACTGAAAAAGGACTGAGATGAAAAATAAATTGAAAGTGTATTTCTTTGATAACTTTATGCCATGAATTTTTTTCAAAAATGTCTCAAAAGATAATAAGTATATTATACAATGCTAGATGACTTTATTTCCTTTAATAAAATATTCTCAATTGTTTGTTATTAATTATTTGTTATAAGGAACCTAAAAGTTACAAAGTAGAAACACGGTTGCTCTCTTTTTTTAAAGACTGCAACATTAAGTAAGTCAGTTTGGTAAGTTTTGCTTAATATCTTAAAAAATGAACAGTAAGTTTTAATAATTTGTTTCTTATTCCCTATGCAGAAAGGATAAAAAGAATCACAGAATGCATATGAATAAAGTATATGAAAAGTTTAAGTGAAATAGAATATCCCTTTCACATTGTACATTAAAAAGCCAAATATATATATAAATGCTCAATGAGTTCCCTTATTTTGTCAAATATATGTATAATAGCTTCATATTTCCAGTGTTATTTGCATATATATTTTAACAGTTTTCATTAGATCTTTCTTCAAAGATAGTAAGGAAAGAAAAACAAATAGTTTATTTAAAAAAACAATAATTATCCAAATGGTATTTCATCAAACGTATAATTTTTTTCTTTCTCAGTCTTCTACTTTTTAAAGTTCCCAACTTAAAGTCTGCAAGTAAAAGAACCTTGATGATTCACTCAGATGCAAACTGATAACCTATGAGACCTAATTTCTTTTACTTTGTTGTTTTCTTTTAAGATCTTCCATAATTGATATTTTCAGTATTGAAAATTCTCCCTTAAGTTAGAAACAACTTCATGGATGATAAATTAGTAAATACTTGTTAGACTTACTCTTACATTCTCTTTTCTCTTTTCTGTGTCTCTGTGTGCATAAATAAATATATAAATAATTATTACACCGTTTTCTTCTACTAATTAAGTACCACCTATCTCAACACAGCATAAAATAGGATAGTAATTTAGTTGTTAAATTAATATGGAAACTGCTGATTCTATCACCTGTAATACTTTATTCTTCTAGCTCTACCATTCAGCCTAATGCCTTTCAGATCTCCTGAGCATTATTATTTTTTCATATCATCTTCTTCCTAACATTCTCCCAGACAGCTGATGCATAAAGTTATTCTTAAAACATGATATAATGCTTCTTTTGCATTTAATCATATTAATTTATTCATCATCTCTCTTCAGCTACATGCTAAGGACTGGAAGAGTTTTTCTACACAGTGGAAGAGCTCATCTACACAGTATAGTAGTACAATCTTGGGGCCTGGTATCATATCTGTTTAACATTTTCTTAAAAACTGTCACAATGCTGGAGAGTTAGAACTTAAATGTGTGTACTACTCTTCCAAAGGATATGAATTCAGTTCACAGATCCACACCTGTAACTCCAGATTTAGGGGATCTGACACCCTCTTCTGACCTCTGCAGTCACTGAAAGTTTCATACACATCCTGCCACCACATAGGCATACATAGACTTGAAAATAAAATAAAATCATTTAAAAAACTGAGTCTCTGTGTAACTACATAGGTTTAAAAATCAATTAGTGTTGGCTATCCTTCATGTTTCCCTTTTATATCACTGTATTCTATCTCTATCCCTGTATGGGTGTAATAGACACCTTCTACGGAAGCTTCTTTAAATGTATACAATATAAAAAAGAGTTTAAATGCAATTACCCCAAAGCAAGGCTTCAGTGACCTTAATAGACAAAACAGGCTAGGAAATGAAAAGCCCAGTTCTAAGAATGGACTCTGACTTTTAGAGTTGTTGATCAGAGACATCCCATAGACCTTCAAACAGTGCTGGCTATTGGCATTGCATTGGTTACACATCAGAATTTGACCATAAGTCCCTAGTGCTGAAGATGCTACATATCTAAGTTGAAGACTTCAAAGAAGGAGAAATTAAACTGGCACCTTGAAGCTTTTTCTCTGCTAGCTAGCAGAGAGGTGTACTAGAAGGTACACTGAATGTAAATGGCAGAAAGTTAAACATTAACATTACCCAGCTGTGAACTCTGCAGGGAACGATAAAAACTAGCTTGGCAAACTATGCCTACTAGTGCAATAGTGGCATGCATGTTATGAGAGTAACCAACCACCTTCTCATTTCCTGTAAGGCCCACTTCACAAGATGGAGTGAAGTTCAAAAACCTGTGGCTAGACAAGTCACAGGTCATAGGAGAAAGCTACTATGACCATTCTGCTAACCACACACAGTATACTATATTTTGTATTTAAAGCATATCAACATAACCAGAGTGACAACTTTAAGTTAGTTGTCATCAAGAAAAAATCCTATACTGACAATAGGATTATAGAAATTAATGCAGAGTTTTTGAGCAACATAAATGAATATTGGCAGTTATTATTCTGTTGGCAAACAGGATGCTCAGGAAACAGATTGCCTGGAAGGAAGTGCTGAATCCCAGGGCTTCAGCATAGGCTGTTTTTCTGTGTGGCGTATTCACCAGAGCCAACTCTGTCATCTGTCATCTGCTCATGTTTTTTTTTTTTTTTCTCAAGGCCAAATTTTTATTGAAGCTTTGTACATTTCATACATCACTTCCCAATCAAATCTAGACCCATTCCCCCTTCCCTGCTTCCCACCCCACCAGAGCTCATGCATTCTGCCATACATGTTTTTCATCTTTTCCACAGTCTCTTTAAAATTTTTCAATGCAGAAGTTTACTGTTTCAGGCAGAAGTTCACTGTTTCAGTCAGTTCTTTGAACCAGTGTTGTTTCTGTTGTTGTTCCTTCCAATTTGTATCACTTGATATATGTGTGGCATGCAAAATTATGACATCATAGGTTTTAGCATCTTCAGTTTATGATTTCTTTTTTTATTTTTTTCTTTATTAGGCAAAAAGATGTCATGTTTTCCTTAATGAATTGTTTGAAGGCTTCTCCTTGGCAGGCCCAAACAACCATCAGTCCTGCCCTTGTGCTCCACACTGGAAGACTCAACTGCACAGAGTTCAGATTAGGGATTTCACCCAACCACCTGAAGCACAGAGTACTGGGGCATGGGCTGAGATAGCCACTCATGCTCCCCCAACTGGAATTGCTGATGGAGTGTCTAAGTGGGACCACAATAGTGATTCGGGGGTGCAAGGCACTAAATGAAACAGCGAACCTGAGACAACTCCAGTCCTGCAACACCAAGCCCTACAAACAACCTAGAGGAACTGGCTGGCAGGAAGGAGAGTGAGCACAGTACTCAGCAGGGTACTCACTGATTTGTTACCTACACCGATTTTGGAGAACCTTCGGAACAGAAAGGGAAGAGAGAGTTAGTCTTCCAATATATAACCAAAATTGAAAGCCTGAAACCTAGACAAGTCAACACTCCATAAACAAGGAGAAAACAACGAAGGCATTTGAAGGAAGCAAGCAAAGCAAGCCTTCAACACAGTGAAGAAACATTTGAGATTCACATCAGNCCCCTCACTCAGTTTCCCTTTAGATCCTGGTCTCTTTCCCCATATCAGAGACAACACCATTGCACTTCCCAAACTCATACGTGGTTTTGTTGTATCCTGCTCAAATACACCAATTGTTGACAAAATTCCTTCTGGGAAGCACAAACAATACCTTGTCCCCTCCTCCTTCAGTTCCTAAGATAAAGCAATGTCTGATTTTGCCAAACTGCAGTTTGGGAGTTTATTTAGGTTTTCTTACAGAGCATGGGTGAGAGGTTACTTGCAAAAGTGTGGCTGTTCTCTCCCTAAGACCACACTGGAAGGTATCCATCCAGGTATGGATCATGACTTCCTAGCAGCCTTACAAAATGGCAAGGGAGAACAAGCCTCCCTAGGACTTCCTCCACTTACACTCTCAGTCCATCCACCACATGCACCTAGGGCCAACTGGTTGGTTGGTTAGTATGGATGAATCTCCCTGACCCTCCTTTCTTGTGGAACATAAACAATCAAGTTTATGATGTCCTGAGCAAGTGGCTGCATGCAATCAAGCTTGGGAACAAGGAGGACAGTCCTATGCAACAGGCATCTAGGTATCACTCAGGAACTTTGAGAACATGAACAATTAAATGGAAATTAATAGAGATCTCCAAGTCATCCTGGGAACTTCACTGCTCTAGAAAATTGAGGGTACTAACTACTGTGACTGATGAAGCATAGAGTGTGAGCTTTATTGATAAATAATAGGTACCAGATGCAATGGCTCATGTCTCTCATCCCAGAATTCTGGAAGCAGAGGCAGGTGGATTCCTCAGGCAAGCTGCTGTGCACAGCAAATTCCATGCCAGGTGGGAGGGACTACAGGGAGATTCTGTCTCAAAAAACAAAAGAAACAAAAAACAATTAAAACGCTTATTGAAAGGAGTGTGGGCATAAATATGAGTGATGTTTTGTATTCTGAAGTGCAGATAAAGAATCCTAAGAATGAGCTAAGCCAACAGATACACTGTGAGATATTTTCCATAGTTGTTCAAAGTGGGAAGTTTAAGGCCCACAAGCCCTGCCCTGTGACCCTGAAATATACACCATTAAGTGACTTCTAAGACAAAATTTTGGAAATGAAAAGGAAAATTGATTTGAAAACCTTTTATTCTTTCATCTGAACAAGATGTTCACTAACTTAGCAGGGTCCTAGTGAGGTGTCAGAGATTTGACGAGGAGGGAGGGAAGAACGCCTGAAGAGCACCATTAAGAGATGACATACAGCATATTTATAGTGATCTGTGATGCAGAGGCCAAAAAATGTCCATGGCCAAAGGGCACTGGTGTCTCCTCCCACCTCCCTGACAGTGAGAGACCCCATGACTAACTGGTACATTATTTCTCAAGACATTCTATTTATAAAGGTGAACAGTTTGATTTCAATTAAAGAAAAATTATTTTCACAATTGCAGTTTACTTTTTGTGGGCAACAGCCTATCTTATATGACACATCTTTAGTTTTACACATTAAGAAGTATTATACCTCAGATATTCTTTTAAAGCCCCAACAAATCATTAAGTTGCTTGAGAAAATGCTTCTCTAATTTTGTCACAAAGGTTTGTGTTTGAAGGGAATTGATGTCCAGCCCTATCTGCAGAACTGTTTCCTACAAGATTGCATTTCTAACCTCGTAACGAACAGAAATTAAATTGCCCAGAGTCTCTTCCACTCCAGCTATTGACAGAAGAGTGGATTTATGCTCCTTGCTTTCTCTTATTTTTATAAGCTTTGTCACAAGATTTAGGTTTTAGAACTTTATATCCTTGTATGTTTCCTGAAAGATAACACTAAATGGTGTAACTTTGACCTTTCCTATGTCCTGTTATTTCAGTAACTCATCATTATGATTCTTTCATTTGCAGTGTAGCCTGGTAGCCAATGGTGCAAAAGGAAAGGGCAGAAAGGATGCCATTTGTAAATGATGAGCAGACAAAAGCAGGCAGTGCAGGACCTGATTCCCAGTCTCTTTAGTTATCTTGGTTTTGTTTCTTATCCTTTAAACATAGTCATTAAAATGCAAATAAAACAAAATTCTAAAATAATTCATGAAGCAATTACTGTCATGAAGGGATATGTTCTTTTTTTATTCAAAGAATTTCTCACCTAGAAAGTTATTTAATTTAACCTGTAAGTCACAGAAAGAAATAGGGCTTATTAGTCCAAAGTCCCCACATATCTAATGCCATCACCTGTTATTTAAATAGACAGAAACCCCTCATTACTACAAATGAGAAATTATTATGCACTTGCTAGATTGTAAACAGCAAGGTTACAGAGGAAAAACACAGTTTATATAACAAGGAGGTTATCTGGAAATGGAAATACATACAAAAATGTATTCTAGTACTAGTATTTGGAAAAATACAGAGAACAATAGATACATAAGAGTTGTGAGATGTTCATTGCATGTAGAAACTCCACAGTATACCTACAATGGATAACCACCTGTCATATCATGTGATGTGAAGCATTGACATGGGCAGGTTTGGGATGCTATAAAAGCTCAAGAGTCTTCCAGTCCCTGGAATCTTTGATTTCTTGCCATCAAGTACCACAGTCTCCCCATAGCTACTTTCTGTTTGTCCATACTCCACCAGTCCAGAGTGAAAGTGATTTAGATCATTGTTCAATCCAGTAGCTATATCCCCAAAGCCAAGTTATACCATGCTTTTAAAAAGGATGATGACCTCGCATGTAAAACACGTAAAATAAATCCTATGTGACGAAAAAAGGATGAGATGAAAAAAAATTGAAAGTGTTTTCTTTGGATAACTTTATGCCATGAATTTTTTTCAAAAATGTCTCAAAAGATAATAAGTATATTATACAATGCTAGATGACTTTATTTCCTTTAATAAAATATTCTCAATTGTTTGTTATTAATTATTTGTTATAAGGAACCTAAAAGTTACAAAGTAGAAACACGGTTCTCTCTTTTTTTAAAGACTGCAACATTAAGTAAGTCAGTTTGGTAAGTTTTGCTTAATATCTTAAAAAATGAACAGTAAGTTTTAATAATTTGTTTCTTATTCCCTATGCAGAAAGGATAAAAAGAATCACAGAATGCAGAAAAAGTTATATGAAAAAGTTTAAGTGAAATAGAATATCCCTTTCACATTGTACATAAAAAGCCAAATATATATATAAATGCTCAATGAGTTCCCTTATTTGTCAAATATATGTATAATAGCTTCATATTTCCAGTGTTATTTGCATATATATTTTAACAGTTTTCATTAGATCTTTCTTCAAAGATAGTAGGAAGAAAAACAGAATAGTTTAGTTAAAAAAACAATAATTATCCAAATGGTATTACATCAACGAAATGTTTCTTGCCTCATCTTCTGTACTTTTAAAGTTCACAACTTAAAGTCGGCAAGTAAAAGACCTTGATGATTCACTCAAGATGCAAACTGAGTAACCTATGAGACCTAATTTTCTTTTACTTGTGTTGTCTTTTTTAAGATCTGCCATAAGTTGATATTTTCAGTATTGAAAATTCTCCCTTAAGTTAGAAACAACTTCATGGATGATAAATTAGTAAATACTTGTTAGACTTACTCTTACATTCTCTTTTCTCTTTCCTGTGGTCTCCGTGTGCAAAACTAATATAGAAGGATAATTATGACACAAGTTTTCTTCTACTAATTAAGTACCACCTATCTCAACACAGCATAAAATAGGATAGTAATTTAGTTGTTAAATTAATATGGAAACTGCTGATTCTATCACCTGTAATACTTTATTCTTCTAGCTCTACCATTCAGCCTAATGCCTTTCAGATCTCCTGAGCATTATTATTTTTTCATATCATCTTCTTCCTAACATTCTCCCAGACAGCTGATGCATAAAGTTATTCTTAAAACATGTATAATGCTTCTTTTGCATTAATCATATTAATTTATTCATCATTTCTCTTCAGCTACATGCTAAGGACTGGAAGAGTTTTTCTACACAGTGGAAGAGCTCATCTACACAGTATAGTAGTACAATCTTGGGGCCTGGTATCATATCTGTTTAACACTTTCTTAAAAACTGTCACAATGCTGGAGAGTTAGACAAACTTAAATGTGTGTACTACGCTTTCCAAAGGTAGAGATTCAGTTCACAGATCCACACCTGTAGACTCCAGATTAGGTGATCTGACACCCTCTCGAACCTCTGCATCACTGAAGTTTCATACACAGTCCTGCCACCACATAGGCATACATAGAACTTGAAAATAAAATAAAATCATTAAAAAACTGAGTCGCTGTGTAACTACATGGTTTAAAAATCAATTAGTGTTTGGCTATCCTTCATGTTGTCCTTTTATATCACTGTATTCTATCTCTATCAGCCTGTATGGGTGTAATAGACACCTTATGGAAGCATTCTTAAATGTAGTCAAATATAAAAAGAGTTTACAATGCACATTACCCGCAACAAGAGCTTCAGTGACCTTAATAGACAAAACAGGCTAGGAAATGAAGCCCATTCTAAGATGGACTCTGACTCTTTAGAGTTGTTGATCGAGACAAGTCCCTAGACCTTCAAACAGTGCTGGCTACTTGGCCATTGCATTGGTACACATCAGAATTTGACCATAATCCCCTAGTGCTGAAGATGCTACATATCTAATTGAAAGACTCAAAAGAAAGGAGAAAATTAAACTGGCAACCTTGAAGCTTCTTCTCGGCAGCTAGCAGAGAGGTGTACTAGAAGGTACACTGAATGTAAATGGCAGAAAGTTAAACATTAACATTACCCAGCTGTGAACTCTGCAGGAACGATAAAAACTAGCTGGCAAAATATGCCTACTAGTGCAATAGTTGGGTCATGCAATGTTATTGAGGAGTAACCAACCACCTTCTCATTTCCTGTAAGGCCCACTTCACAAGATGGAGATTGAAGTTCAAAAACTGTGGCAACAAGTCACAGTCAATGAAAAGCTACTATGACCAGTTCTGCTACACACACAGTAATACTATAGTTTGTATGTAAAGCATATCAACATAACCAGAGTGACAACTTTAAGTTAGTTGTCATCAAGAAAAAAGCCTATACTGACAATAGGATTATAGAAATTAATGCAGAGTTTTTGAGCAACATAAATGAATATTGGCAGTTATTATTCTGTTGGCAAACAGGATGCTCAGGAAACAGATTGCCTGGAAGGAAGTGCTGAATCCCAGGGCTTCAGCATAGGCTGTTTTTCTGTGTGGCGTATTCACCAAGAGCCGACCTGTCATCTTCATCTGCCTCATGTTTTTTTTTTCTCAAGGCCAAATTTTTACTGAAGTCTTGTACATTTCATACAGTCACTTCCCAATCAAATCTAACCCTTCCCCCCACCCTCCCGCTAACCCCACCCCACCAGAGCTCAGGCATTCTGCCAAACATCTTTTTCAATCTTTTGTCTCAATAGTCCCCTAAATAAATTTTCAACAGAGTTACTGTTTCAGCCGAATTCACTGTTTCAGTCATTGTTTTTTTTTTTTAACCATGTTGTTCTTTGTTGTTCCTTCCAATTGTATCACGTGTGATATAGTGGTGGCTGCAAAATTATGAAATCATAGGTTGTTAAGCATCATTCAGTTTTAGATTCTTTTTTATTTTTTTCTTAGTTAGCGAAAAAGTATTCATGTTTGTCCCTTAATGAATTGTTTGAAGAGCTTCTCTTCTCTTGGCAGGCCCAAACAAACCATCAGTCCTCCCGCCTGGCGCCACACTGGAAAGACTCAACTGCACAGTTCAGATTAGGAGATTTCACCACCCAACCATGAAGCCCAGAGTACTGGGGAATGGGCACTACAGTAATGGCCACTAATATCCCAAGGAATGCGGATGGAGTGTCTAAGTGGACCTACAAGTAGGATCGGGGGTGCAAGGCAAGTTTCGAATGAAACAGCGAACCTGAGAAAACTCCAGTCCGCAACACCAAGCCTACAAACAACTGAGAGGAACTGGCTGCAGGAAGGAAGTGAGCACAGTACTCAGCAGAGTACGCACTGATTTGTACTACACGCGATTTGAGAACCTTCGGAACGATAAGGGAAGAGGAGAGTAGTTTTCCAATATATAACCAAAAGTGAAACCTGAAACCTAACAGAAGTCAACTCCATAAACAAGGAGAAAACAACAAGTCGATGCTGAAGGAGAGCACACAAGCAAGCCTTCAACACAGTGAAAAACATTTTGAGGATTCACATCGAATACAAGAAAAAAAAAAAAAATGCCAAAAACGGTAATGAATAGATCAACATGGGAAAAGGCCATAGACTAATCGCACCCAACTATACCAAGCCCTATAAAAGATTTCCACAATGAGACCTGCCCTGTGAGGTAACCCAGGTACACAGACTATTATGAATAAACAACGTAAAAATTACTTTTTGTTTTTTTTTTTTATTAATTAATTTTATTGATGCTTTGGTGCATTTCTTACATTTTTTCCATATCAGTTCCAGGCTTATTTCCCGTTTCCCTCCCCCCCCACCCCCACCCCATCCCAGATTCCATGCATTCTTGCCATAACGTGTCCTGCATCTTCTCAGGGTTTTGTTTTCTGCATGTTTAGCTTAAGTGATAATCCATGAGTACAAGTCTTCCTTCATGCAGAACCTATCTGCAGGCTGTGTGTGCCCGAAACACCTACAGCCACCACCATCCATGGGGGGTGACAGGTTGTTTGTTCAATCAAGTTGATCAAATGAGTGGTCCCAGACTACATTGCTGTAGTTTCACCACATTTCCCCAATCGCAGCCTTACATTCGTAAAATCCACGCCCCCTCTTCGCAGGTGTTCCCTAGGCTTAGAAAAGGGTCACCAGGTGGATGAGAGTTAAAACCATCCACTCTCTCGGAGCTGTTGACTGACTCTGGTCAGTTCTGGTGTTTCCTTGCATGGGCTGACAGTTGGTCCAAGAATACATTTCGATCCTACTAATGAAGAACAAGCAATTAGATTATATAGGTATTTAAGCAGCGCTACTAAGTGTATGGTAAGGTTACGTTTAGCTAGCACATGTTTGGATATGTTAATCCATGAATTACAATTTTCTCCCCCTTTAAATATGACAGGGTCTTACTGGTGGCGTATAAATCTAACCTCGTACAGGAGGATATAAGCTTGTGCATCAGCCGGAGGGTTATTTCTCCAAGGGGAGAGCCAATAGCCAATTAGATTTGGGATATACAGGCACATGGCTGCCTCTGCTGCACAGTATTTCCAGGCAGGTGAGGTGTAGCTGGTGCTGACGGTGGAGTCTTGCTTGACTCAGGGAGACCCATATTTGCTTTATTGGTTTAGTGGCCTTTGGTAACACTCTCTGGCATTCCAGAGGCCATCTGTACACTTGCATGTGTGGTCTCAATACATCCCTCCCATGTTAACGTCAGGTCTTCGGCAGCAGGGTCTTATTGCCTCTCCTCCTGTAGGTATCCCAACTTAGAGGCAAGGAGCCCTTACCTTTTGTGGGGCCTTGGATCCCCTGGCCAACATCCACCTGGTAGAACAATCCATTGCTGATGTCAGAGCTCCTGTATTAATATATTTTGCCTGAGTGCATAGCCCTAGGACTTTCAAATAAATAAAAGAATATAAGAACAAGTCAGAGAACTAAGGAGATAGAATGAAAAACCCAAGAGGGACCTAGAGGGAGAGAATGAAAAACGTTAGAAAGAAAGAAATCTTGAGAACAACAAACTCCAGAAAGAACTAAAGGGAGAGAATGACAAACTCTGGAAGGAAGTGGAAACACTGAAAAGATCCCATACTGAGATAAAAAAGGAAACCAACCAGGAAAGCAAGGAGCTATAGGAAGAGATTGACAAGCTCCAAAAGAAAGTGGAAATACTAAAGAAATCATGGGATGAAAAGAAAAAGGAAATCACTTATCCAATCAAGAGGAAAGGATGGGGAGAAGCCTCAGAAGTAGAATGAAGGAAGCAGACAAAAAAAAAAATATCAGGGGCTGCAGAGATGGCCTAGCGGTTAAGAGCACTGACCACTCTGACAGAGGACCCGGGTTTGATCCCCAGTACCCACATGGTGGCTGATAACTGTCTGAAGCTCCATTTCCAGGAGAACTCCAGTTCCAGGGGAATCCCACACCCTCTTCTGATCTCCACGGCATTGCATGACACAGGTGCACAGACCTGCATGCAGACAGTACATTGATACACATACAGAAATAAATAAAATTTTAAAAAAATTGAAAAAAAAAGAATATCAAACCTGGAAGATAACAGAGAATAACCAAAAATCTCAAAAAATATTATGAAAAATTTAAAAATATTCAAGAGTGGAACAACCAGGAAATGAGGGACACTATGAAAAGATCAAACTTCTGCATTATAGGGTTAAAGGAAGGAGAAGAATCCCAAGAGAATGGTATTGATCAGATCTTCAACAGAATAATAGATGAAAATCTCCCCAAAATAAAAAAATAAAAAAGACAAACCCATACACATACAAGAAGCACATAGAACTCCAATTGGACAAGATCCGAAAAGAAACTCCCTACACCATATCATAGTTAAAACGCTAGACACCCAAAACAAAGACAAAATTCTGAAAGCCACAAGAGAAAAACAAGTTACATATAAGGGGAAACCTGTTAGAATTACTGACTTTTCAATGCAAACTATGAAAGCAAGAAAAATGTGGGCCAAAATATTCCCAGTGCAAAACCCAAGTTACTATACCCAGCAAAAATGTTGATTGTAGTTGAAGGAGAAAGAAAATCTTCCATGATATAAACAAGATGATAGAATACATGTCCAGAAAACCAACCCTCAGAGAATACCCAAGGCAATCCAAAGGACAGAGGAGAGGAGCAAGTATCCCCAGGCACCTAGAAAGAGAAATTAATAAATGCAACTGCAGAAGTAGAAACCTAGACCAAAAATGCAAATGGATAATAAGATCAAAGGAAGCAACACATATCTCTCAATTACAACCTTAAATATTAATGGAATAAACTCCCCAATCAAAAGAAATGGACTGGGAGAATGGATTAGGAAACAGAACCAATCTATATGCTGTCTACAAGAAACCAACCTCACTCTCAAGGATAGACACCAACTTAAGGTGAAAGGATGGAAAAAATTATTCCAAGCAAATGGTACCAAAAAGCAAGCAGGAGTTGCTATTTTAATATCAGACAAAATAAACTTCAAAGTAAAAGTAATCCAAAGAGACAAAGAGGGCCACTGCATCTTTTGCAAAGGAACAATTAGTCGTGAAGATTTCACAATCATGAATATATATGCCCCAAACTGTGGTGCACGGAACTTTATAAAGACAATTCTCCAGAACTTCAAGTCACAGATTAACCCTGCACACTCATAGTAGGGAGATTCAATACCCCATTCACCTCTTTGGACAGGCCAAGCAGACAAAGATTAGAGAGACATCTGAACTGAATGATATGATACACCAAATAGACCACACAGACATATACTGAATATTCCACCAAATTACCAGAGAATACACCCCATGGAACATTCTCCAAAATCAACCACATACTAGGACATGGAAAAAAAAAACTCAATACAAAAAGATTGAAATAATTTCATGCATTCTATCAGACCACAGTGCAACAAAGTTCATTATCAACACCAGAATAAGCCCTACTATCTACAAGAACACATGGAGACAAAAGAACACACTCCTGAATAGGTACCAGAAGAAATAAAGAGATAAAAGAATTCCTGGAACTAAATGACAATGACAATACAACACAACAAAACCTATGAGATATTTTAAAGCAGTCCTAAGAGGGAAGATTATAGCCCTGGGTGCCTACATTTTAAAAAATTAAGCAGAAAGAGCACAAATAAACTAACACTGCAGCTAAAAACACTTGAGAGACAACAAATAAACCCTAAATGCAACAGACAAGAAAGAATAACAAAAATCAGAGCAGAAATCAATGAAATAGAAACAAAGAAAACAATACAAAGAATCAATAAATCAAAAAGTTGGTTCTTTGAAAGAATAAACAAGATAGAGAGACCTCTGGCCCAGTTAACCAAAATAAAGAAAGAGCAACTCCAAATCAATAGAATTTGTGCTGAAAGAGGGAATATCACAATAGACAACAAAAAGATCCATACAATCATAACAAGAATACTTCAAAAACCTGTACTCTATCTACTAAGTTTGAAAACCTAAGAGAAATGGATGAATATATGAAATCTTGGGAATCACCAAAGCTTAACCAAGAAGAGATTGACAGCTTAAACAGAGCCATAATATATAAAGAAGTTGAAGATGTAATAAGAAACCTCCAGCCTGGTCTAGCAAGACCTGACTTTGTCCTTGAGTGGATGGAACTGGTAAATGAAAAGCCAAAAGGAGCCAGGGGCTCCCTCCTATCTCCTCCAAAACCTGAGTAACAGATCCTTAACTGACCTTGAAAAAACAAAAACCTTGGTTAATCTGGACTAACTCTGTGGCTTTAAATGTCCAAAAGGAAATAATAACCAGAAATAAATAAATAGTAATGCCTGAGAAATTGTACTTCAGGTATAAAACTTGAGATCATAGTAAAAAGACAAAATTAAAAAAAAAAACAAAAAAGCAAAGAGCACAGTTGTTTTTACATAGTAAAAAGACAAAATTAAAAAAAAAAAGCACTGTCTTGCTGGCAAGTGCAGCTACTTTGTGGCTGCCACTGCTTTTGCCATCCTGCAAAGACATGAGACACAGTTTTTCAACCTTCCAATATATACTGAAGATTCATGTCTCCCCAAGAATCCTCCAAACCTTCAGTGCCAGATGGGGACTGTTGAGACATCCAGCTTGTGGACTGAGCTACTACTGGGGTTTCAGCCTCTTCAGAGCAGAGAAGTCCATTGTTGGACTACCCAGACACAATGGATGAAAGAAAGAATCTTGAGCAAATGGTGTTGGCAAAACTGCATCACCACTTATAAAAGAATAAAATTAATCCCCTACCTCTTACCCTATACAAAATCAACTCCAAATGGATCAAAGAACTCAAAGTGAAACCCCAAACTCTGAAAGTGATAGAAGAAAAATTTGGCAGCAACCTACAAGACATAGGTTTAGGAAAAGGCTTTCTAAATCAGACAGAAACTGCACAGGAAATAAGATTAACAGTTGACAAGTGGGAACTCATTAAACTCAAAAGCTTCTGTACAGCAAAAGAAACAATCATTGAAGTGAAGAGAAAACCCACAGAGTGGGAGGAAACCTTCACCATTGATACATCTGACAGAGCATTAACTTCCAGAATACATAAACTACTTGAAAAACAAAAAAGTAAGAAAACAAATGACTCACACAGTGTGGAGAATCCTTACAAGATTCATAATGAGCTTACCTCTTGACCCAATCATACCACTCCTGGGTATATACCCACAAGATTCATCCTACTGCAGAGATACATTCACAGCCATGTTTATTGCAGCTCTCTTCATAATTGCTAAGAGCTAGAACCAACCCAAGCTCCTCTCAACTGATGAGTGGAGAGAGAAAATGTGTTACATCTACACAATGGAGTTCTATGCAGCAGTAAAGAAAGATGACATCATGAAATTTGCAGGTAAATTGTGCAGGCCCAAACAAACCATCCGTCCTGCCTTGTGCTCACCTGGAAGACCACTGCAACAGAGTTCAATTAGGGATTTCACCAACTCACCCGAAAGCCCCGAGTACTGGGGGCATGGCCTGAGATCGCCATCATGCTCCCCCCAACTGAATGCTGATGGAGTGTCCACGTGGGACCACAATAGTGATTCGGGGGTGCAAGGCACTAAATGAAACAGCGAACCTGAGACACCTCCAGTCCTGCCACACCAAGCCTACAAACACCTCGAGGAAACGGCTGGCAGGGGAATGGAGAGGCGCACAGTATCAGCAATGGTCCTCACTGATTTGTTCCCTACACGATTTTGGAGACCCTCGAACAGCATGGGAAGAGGGAGTTAGTCTTCCAATATTATAACCCAAATGAAAAAGCCTGAAACCTAGAACAGGTCAACACTCCATAAACAAGGGAGAAAACCAACGAAGGCATTTGAAGGAAGCAACCAAGCAAAGCAAGCCTTCAACAAGTGAAGAAACATTTGCGCTTCATCATCTATGATACAAAAAAAAAAAAAAAAAACTGCCAAAACGTAATGAAAGATCAACATGGGAAACGCACAGAATAACTCCACACCAAAAATCTACCCACCCTATAAAAAGATTCCACAATGAATTCTCCCTGTGGGTACCCAGGACACAGATCTTAGAAGAACAACGGTAAACATATCTTTTTTTTTTTTTTTTTTTAAATTAATTTTTATTGATGCTTTGTCCATTCATACATTTTGCCAATTCAGTTCATGCCTTATTTCCCTCTCCCTCCCCCCCACCCCCACCCCATCCCACAAACCCCACCAGAGCTCATGAACTCTGCCATAAATGTCCTGCATCTTTCTCTCAGTTTTTTTTTTCATTTTTAGCTATAAAGTGATAATCCACTGGTACAAGCATCCTTCATGCAATACTATTTGCAGGCTGTTGTGCCCAAACACTACCAGCCCCACCATCCAGGGGGGGTGACGGTTGTTTGTTCAAATCAAGTTGATTCAAATGAGTGTCCCGACTACATTGCTGTAGTTCACAATTCACCCCATCGCAGCCCTTACATTCTACCACGCCCCCCTCTCCCGCAGGTTCGGTCCCTAGGTTTAGAAAGGGGCACAGGTGGACGAGAAGCATAATAGTCTACTTTCTCTGGATGTCATTTTGGACTCTAAAACGACATCTTGGCTGTTTTAGTTCTGGCTGTTTCCTTTTGTGGGCTTACAGTTTGTCCAGGCATAACATTTTGATACTACTAATGAAGAACAAGCACATTAGATATATATGTCTTTAAGCCGCACTAATAGTTATGGTAGGTTCTTTAGCACAGACCCATGTTTGGATATGTTAATCCATTGAATTAACAATTTTTCCCCCCTGCTTAAATACGACGGGTCCATCTTTCTTCTTTCCTACTCGTGGCCTTATAAATATAACTGTAGAGGATGTAAGTGTGGCTCAGCCATTGGGCTTATTTTCCTCCAAGGGGAGAGCCATAGCCAATTAGATTTGGGAAATACAGACATATGGCTGCCACTTGTGCACAGTATTTCCAGGCAGGTGGAGGGTGTTGTATCTGGTGCTGACGGTGGAGTTTTGCTTGACTCAGGGAGACCATATTTGCTTTATTGTTTAGTGGCTTGGTAACACTCTCTTGGCATTCCAGAGCCATCTGTACACTTGCATAAATGGTCTCAATACATCCTTCCAATGTTAACGTCAGGTCTTCGCGGCAGGGTATTATTGCCCTCTCTCCTTGTAGGTACCCAACTAGCGGCAGGAGCCCTACCTTTTGTGAGCTTGGATCCCCCTGGCCAAATCCACCTGTAGAACAATCCATTGCTGATGTCAGAGTCCTGTATTATATATTTTGCCTGAGTGCAAAACCCTAGGACTTTCAAATAAATAAAACGCATCTAAGAACAAGTCAGGAACTAAGGAGAGATAGAATGAAAAAACTTCAAGAGGGAACTAGAGGAGAGAATGAAAAACGTTAGAAAGAAGAAAATCTTGAGAAAAAAAAAAAAAAAAAAAAAAAAAAAAAAAAAAAAAAAAAAAAAAAAAAAAAAAAAAAAAAAAAAAGTGGAAATACTGAAAAGATCCCATACTGAGATAAAAACAGAAGGAAACCACCCAGGAAAGCAAGGAGCTACAAAAAAAAAAAAAAAAAAAAAAAAAAAAAAAAAAAAAAAAAAAAAAAAAAAAAAAAAATATGAAAAGAAAAAAGGAAATCAACTTTCCAATCAAGAGGAAAGGATTGGGAAACCAACAAAAAGCCTCGAAGTTAGAATGAAGGAAGGGCAGACAAAAACCAAAAAATCTAGGGGCTGCAGAGCTGGCCTAGCGGGTTAAGAGAATGACCACTCTGACCGAGGACCCGGGTTTGCTCCCAGCACCCAGATGGCGGCTGTGAACTGTCTGAAGCTCCAATCCAGGAGAACTCCAGTCCAGGGGAATCCCGCCACCCTCTTTCTGATCTCCCCGGCATTGCATGAACACAGGTGCATAGACCCTGCAGGCAGTACAGTACATTGATAACAAATACAGAACAAAGTAAAAATTTAAAAAAATACAACATTGAAAAAAAAAGAATATCAAACCCTGGAAGATAACAGAGGAAAAACCACCACATCTCAAACAACAACAAAAATATTTTTTTTTTAAAAAATTTTAAAAATATTCAAGGTTGGATAACAACCAGGAATAGGGCACACTGTGGAAAAGTTCAAACTGCACTATCGGTGTTTTAAAGGAAGTTGAGAAGAATCCCCACGAGAATGGTTATGCTCAGATCTTCAACGAATATAGCTGAAATTCTCCCCAAAATTAAAAAAATAAAAAAAACACACCATTACACCTACCGAAGCACATATATAGAAACTCCAATTGGCCCCCAGCTCCGAACAAGAAACTCCCTACTACCTATCTCATAGTTACAAACGTAGCACCAAACCAGACAACATTCTGAAAGCCCACCACGAGAAACGAGAAAAACAATGTTACATGTAAGGGGAAACCTGTTAGAATTACTGACTTTCAATGCAAACTATGAAAGCAAAGAAGAACGTGGGCCAAAATATTCCCAGTGCAAAACCCAAGTTACTATACCCAAAAATGTCAATCACTATATACAAAAATGTCAATTTTGAAGGAGAAAGAAAAATCTTTCATGCTATAAACAAGATGATAGAACATGTCCGACCTACCCAACCCTCAGAGAATACCCAAGGCAATCCAAAGGACAGAGGAGGGGAGGGGAGCATAGTTCCCTGTCACTAGCACGCGACATAATACAGCAACTGCAGAAGTAGAAAACCTAGACCACAAAAGCAAAATGGATACTAAGATCAAAGAAGCAACAATATCTCTCAATATAAACCTAATTATTAATGGACTAAAATCCCCTATCAAAAGACTTAGACTGGGGAGAATGGATTAGGGAAACAAAATCCATCTATATTTTGCGGGTCTACAAGAAAGCCATCTCGATTTCAAAGATAGGCACCAATTCCAGTGTTATTTGCATATATATTTTAACAGTTTTCATTAGATCTTTCTTCAAAGATAGTAAGGAAAGAAAAACAAATAGTTTATTTAAAAAAACAATAATTATCCAAATGGTATTTCATCAAATGTATAATTTTTTTCTTTCTCAGTCTTCTACTTTTTAAAGTTCCCAACTTAAAGTCTGCAAGTAAAAGAACCTTGATGATTCACTCAGATGCAAACTGATAACCTATGAGACCTAATTTCTTTTACTTTGTTGTTTTCTTTTAAGATCTTCCATAATTGATATTTTCAGTATTGAAAATTCTCCCTTAAGTTAGAAACAACTTCATGGATGATAAATTAGTAAATACTTGTTAGACTTACTCTTACATTCTCTTTTCTCTTTTCTGTGTCTCTGTGTGCATAAATAAATATATAAATAATTATTACACTGTTTTCTTCTACTAATTAAGTACCACCTATCTCAACACAGCATAAAATAGGATAGTAATTTAGTTGTTAAATTAATATGGAAACTGCTGATTCTATCACCTGTAATACTTTATTCTTCTAGCTCTACCATTCAGCCTAATGCCTTTCAGATCTCCTGAGCATTATTATTTTTTCATATCATCTTCTTCCTAACATTCTCCCAGACAGCTGATGCATAAAGTTATTCTTAAAACATGATATAATGCTTCTTTTGCATTTAATCATATTAATTTATTCATCATTTCTCTTCAGCTACATGCTAAGGACTGGAAGAGTTTTTCTACACAGTGGAAGAGCTCATCTACACAGTATAGTAGTACAATCTTGGGGCCTGGTATCATATCTGTTTAACACTTTCTTAAAAACTGTCACAATGCTGGAGAGTTAGAACTTAAATGTGTGTACTACTCTTCCAAAGGATATGAATTCAGTTCACAGATCCACACCTGTAACTCCAGATTTAGGGGATCTGACACCCTCTTCTGACCTCTGCAGTCACTGAAAGTTTCATACACATCCTGCCACCACATAGGCATACATAGACTTGAAAATAAAATAAAATCATTTAAAAAACTGAGTCACTGTGTAACTACATAGGTTTAAAAATCAATTAGTGTTGGCTATCCTTCATGTTTCCCTTTTATATCACTGTATTCTATCTCTATCCCTGTATGGGTGTAATAGACACCTTCTACGGAAGCTTCTTTAAATGTATACAATATAAAAAAGAGTTTAAATGCAATTACCCCAAAGCAAGGCTTCAGTGACCTTAATAGACAAAACAGGCTAGGAAATGAAAAGCCCAGTTCTAAGAATGGACTCTGACTTTTAGAGTTGTTGATCAGAGACATCCCATAGACCTTCAAACAGTGCTGGCTATTGGCATTGCATTGGTTACACATCAGAATTTGACCATAAGTCCCTAGTGCTGAAGATGCTACATATCTAAGTTGAAGACTTCAAAGAAGGAGAAATTAAACTGGCACCTTGAAGCTTTTTCTCTGCTAGCTAGCAGAGAGGTGTACTAGAAGGTACACTGAATGTAAATGGCAGAAAGTTAAACATTAACATTACCCAGCTGTGAACTCTGCAGGGAACGATAAAAACTAGCTTGGCAAACTATGCCTACTAGTGCAATAGTGGCATGCATGTTATGAGAGTAACCAACCACCTTCTCATTTCCTGTAAGGCCCACTTCACAAGATGGAGTGAAGTTCAAAAACCTGTGGCTAGACAAGTCACAGGTCATAGGAGAAAGCTACTATGACCATTCTGCTAACCACACACAGTATACTATATTTTGTATATAAAGCATATCAACATAACCAGAGTGACAACTTTAAGTTAGTTGTCATCAAGAAAAAAGCCTATACTGACAATAGGATTATAGAAATTAATGCAGAGTTTTTGAGCAACATAAATGAATATTGGCAGTTATTATTCTGTTGGCAAACAGGATGCTCAGGAAACAGATTGCCTGGAAGGAAGTGCTGAATCCCAGGGCTTCAGCATAGGCTGTTTTTCTGTGTGGCGTATTCACCAGAGCCACTCTGTCATCTGTCATCTGCCTCATGTTTTTTTTTTCTCAAGGCCAAATTTTTATTGAAGCGTTTGTACAGTTTCATACATCACTTCCCAATCAAATCTAGAACCCTTCCCACCCTCCCCACTCTCCCACCCCACCAGAGCTCAGTGCTTCTGCCAAACATTGCTTTTCAATCTTTTCTCAAGTCTTTAAATTTTCAATCCAGAGATTGACTGTTTCTGAACAGAAGTTCACTGTTTCAGGCGAATCATCTGTTTGACAGTATTGCTTCTTTGTTTGTTTTTTTTGTTCCTTCCAATTTGTATCACTGTGATATAGATGTGGGCCTGCAAAATTATGAACATATAGGTTTTGAAGCATCAGTTCAGTTTTAGATTTCTTTTTTATTTTTTTCTTTATGTAGCGAAATATAAGTTCATGTTTGTCCCTTAGAATTGTTTGAAGGCTTCTTTCCTCGGCAGGCCCAAACAAACATCAGTCCTGCCCTGCCTGGCTGCCCACACTGGAAACTCAACTGCACAGATTCAGATAGGAGATTTCCCACAACCACATGAAGCACAGAGTACTGGGGAATGGGATAACGTATGGCCACTATTCCCAAGGAATGCGGATGAGTGTCTAAGTGGGACACAGTAGGATTGCGGGGTGCAAGGCATATTTTCAATGAAACAGCGAACCTGAGAAACTCCAGTCCTGGCAACACAAGCCTACAAACAACGTAGAGGAACTGGCTGGCAGGAAGGAAGTGAGCACAGTACTCGGCAGAGTACGCAACTGATTTGTACTACACGCGAGTTGAGAACCTTCGGAACGATAAGGGAAGAGGAAGGTAGTCTTTCAATATATAACCAAAATGTGAAACCTGAAACCTAAACAGGTCAATCCTCCATAAACAAGGAGAAAACAACAAAGTCATCTGAAGGGCAGCAGCAAAGCAAGCCTTCAACACGGAGAAAACATTTTGAGATTCACATCAGAATAACAAAAAAAAAAAAAAAATGCAAAAACGTAATGAAAATCAACATGGGAAAACCATAGGCTAATTACTCACACCAACTACTACCAAGCCTATAAAAATTCAACAATGAGACTCTCCTGAGGTAACCCGACACAAACTTAGAAAAAACGTAAAAATTACTTGTGTTGTTTTTTTTTTTTAAATACATGTTTATTGATGCTTGCATTTCTACTTTTTTCCATTCATTCCAGGCTTATTTCCCTTCCCTCCCCCCCCGACCCCCACCCCATCCCAGATTCATGCATTCTGCCAAACGGTCCTGCATCTCGCTGTTTTGTTTTTCATTGTTAGCTATAAGTGATAATCCATGAGTACAAGTCTTCCTTCATGCAGAAACCTATCTGCAGGCTGTTGTGCCCAAACACCTACAGCCCCACCATCCCTGGGGGTGACAGGTTGTTTGTTGTTCAATCAAGTTGTCAAATGAGGGTCCAGACACATTGCTGTAGTTTCACCATTCATCCCCAATCGCAGCCTTACATTCTAATGACCACGCCCCCTCTTCCGCAGGTTTTCCCTAGCTTAGAAAAGGGTGCACAGGTGGATGAGAGTTAAAACAGTTCCACTCTCTCTGGAGCTGTTGACTTGACTCTCTGGGTCAATTCTGGTTGTTTCCTTGTCATGGGCTGACAGTTGGTCCAAGGAATACTTTCTATCCTACTAAGAAGAACAAGCAATTAGATTATATGGTATTTAAGCAGCGCTACAATAGTTTTATGGTAGGTTACTTTAGCATAGACACATGTTTGATAGGTTAATCCATGAATATACAATTTTCCCCCTTTAAATATGACAGGGTCTTACTGTGGCGTTAATAACATCTAACCCGTAGAGGATATAGCTTGTGCATCAGCCGGAGGGGTATTTCTCCAAGGGGAGAGCCAATAGCCAATTAGATTTGGGAATATACAGGCACATGTCTGGCCTCTGCGCACAGTAAATTTTCCAGGCAGGGAGGTGTATCTGGTGTGGACGGTGAGTCTTGCTTGACTCAGGAGAACCTATTTTTGCTTTATTGGTTTAGTGGCCTTTGGTAACACTCTCTGGATTCCAGAGGCCATCTGTACACTTGCATGGTGTGGTCCCAATACATGCCTCCCATGTTAACGTCAGGTCTCTTTCGGCAGCAGGTCTTATTGCCTCATCCTCAGTGGTTGTAGGTATCCCCAACTTAGGAGGCAAGGAGCCTCTACCTTTGTGATGCCTTGATCCCCTGGCCGACATCCACCTGGAAAATCCATTGCTTGATGGCAAGACTCCTGTATTAATATATGTTGCCTGAGTTCATAGCCTAGGACGTCAAATAAAAAAAGACATATAAGGAAACAATCAAGAGAACTAAGAGAATGAGAAATGAAAAACTAAGAGGAGGACCGTAGAGGGAGAGAATGAAAAACGGTTAGAAAGAAAGAAATCTGAGAACACAAACTCCAGAAGAACTAAGGGAGAAATGACAACTCTGGAAGAAGTGGAGAAATACTGAAAGATCCCATACTGAGATAAAAAATGGAACCACCAGGAAAGCAAAGGAACTATGGAAGAGATTGGACAAGCTCCAAAAAAAGTGGAAATACTAAAAGAAATCATGGGAGAAAGAAAAAGGAAAATAATCACTTATCCAATCAAGATGAAGGATGGGGAGAAGCCTCAGAAGTCAGAATAGAAGGAAGAGCAGAAAAAAAAAATATCAGGGTGCGTGAGGAGAATGCCTAGCGGTTAAGAGCACTGACCACTCTTGACAGAAGGACCCAGGGTGTTGATCCCCAGTACCCAATGTGGTGCTGATAAACTGTCCCCTGAAGCTCCAATTCAGGAGAACTCAAGATTCCAGGGGAATACCCACAACCCTCTTCATGATCTCTCACGGCATGGCAGGAACAGGTGCACAGACCTATGCAGACAGTACATTGATACACTACAAAATAAATAAAATTTTTAAAAAAAATTTTGAAAAAAAGATATCAACCTGGATAGATAAAGAAGAATAACCAAAAATTCAAAAAATATTTGAAAAAAATAATTAAAAAATAAAGGAAAACCAAATTGAAGACACTATAAAAAAGATCAAAACAAACTCTCATTATGGGTAGATGGAGGAGAGAGAATCCCAAGAAAGTATTGATCAGATCTTCAACCGAATAATAGATAGAAAATTCCCCAAAATAAAAAATGAAAAAAGACAACCCATACACATACAAGAAGCCAACATAGAACTCCAATTGGACAGATGCCGAAAGAAACACCCTATGCGCATATCATAGTTAAAAATGCGTACAACCCAAAACAAGACAAAATCTGAAAGCCACAAAGAAAAACAAGTTACATATAAGGGGAACACCTGTTAGAATTACTGACTTGTCAATGCAAACAGACTAGAAAGCGAAGAAAATGTGGAGCCAAAGCATTTCCAGTGTCAAGAATTCCAACAGGTTACTATAGCAGGCAAAAATGTTGATTATAATTAGAAGGAGAAGAAAAATCTTCCATGATATAAACACGAGATAGAATCATGTCACAAAACCCACACCGCTCAGAGACTACAAGGCAATCCAAAAAGGACAGAGGAGAGGAGCAGTATCCCCAGGCACCTAAAAGAGAAATTAATTAAAGTCAACCTGCAGGAAGGGAAACCTAGACACAAAAATGCAAATGGATAATAAAGATCGAAAGGAAGCAACACATCATCTACTCAATTCGAACTTAAATAGTAAGGAGGAATAAAGCTGCCCAATCAAAAGAAAATTGGGACTGGGGAGAATGGATTAGGAAACAGAACCAATCTATATGCGTCTAACAAGAAACCAGACCTCACTCTCAGGATAGGCACCAACTTAGGTGAAAGGATGGAAAAATTATTCCAAGCAATGGTACCAAAAAGCAAGCAGGATTTGATATTTCAAATATCAGACAAAAAACTTCAATAAAAAGGTAATCCAAAGAGACAAGAGGGCCCTGGCATCGTTTGCAAAGGAACAAATGAGTTCCGTGAGATTTAACAATATGATATATATGGCCACCAAACGGTGTGCACGAAACTTTATAAAGACAAATTCGATCCAAACTTAAGTCACAGATTAACCCTGCACACGCAAGTGGGAGTTCAATACCCCATTCACCTCTTTGAGACAGGCACAAGCAAGACAGGAAGAATATGGAGCAAGATTAGAGAGACATCTGAACTGAATGATATATACACCAAATAGACTCACAGACTATACTTTGATATTCCACCAAGATTCAAGAATAATTCTACACACCACTGTGGAACAGTCTCCAAAATCAACACATACTAAGACAGGAAAAAAAAACTCAATACAAAAAGTTGAAATAATTCATGCTTCGATCAGACCACAAGTGCAACAAAGTTTCATTATCAACACCGGATAAGCCCTACGTATCTACAGAAACACATGGAGACAAAACAAAACACACTGAATAGGTACCGAAGAAATTAAAAAGAGATAAAAAATTCCTGGAACTAAATGACAATGACAATACAACCAACAAAAACCTATGAGATATTTTAAAGCAGTCCGAAGAGGGAAATGAATAGGCCCTGGGTGCCTACACACATTTTAAAAAATTAAAGCAAAAGACACAATAGAACTAACACTGCAGCTAAAAAACACTTGAGAACAACAAAAAACCTAATGCAACAAGCAAGAAAGAAAGAAAAAATCAGAGCAGAAATCAATGAAATAGGAAACAAAGAAAACAATACAAAGAACAATGAATCGCAAAAAAGTTGGTTCTTCAAAGAATAAAAAGAGAGAGAGACTCTGGCCAGTTAACCAAAATAAGAAAGAGCAACTCCAAATCAATAGAAATTGGGTGCTGAAAGAGGGAATATCACAATAGACAACAAAAAGATCCAGACAATCATACATGAATACTTCAAAAACCTATACTCCTAATCTACGAAGTTTGAAAACCTAAGAGAAATGGATGAATATAATGAAAATCTTGGGAATTACCAAAGCTTAATTAACCAAGAAGAGATTGACAGTTAAACAGAGCCATAATATAAGAAGAAATTAAAGATGTAATAAAACCTCAGCTTGTTAGCAAGACCGGACTTTGTCTATTGAGTGGATGGACTGGTACTGAAAAGCCAAAAGGAGCCAGGGGCTCCCCCTATCGCCTTCCAAAACCTGAGAACAGATCCTGAACTGACCTGAAAAAACAAAAAACCTTGGTTAATCTGGACTAAACTCGTGGCTTTAAATGTCCAAAAGGAAAATAATACCAAAATAATAAATGAGTAATGCCTGAGAAATTGTACTTCAGGTATAAAACTTGAGATCAGAGTAAAAAGACAAAATTAAAAAAAAAAAACAAAAAAAGCAAAGAGCACATGTGTTTTTACATAGTAAAAAACCAAAATTAAAAAAAAAAAGCACTGTCTTGCTGGAAATATGCAGCTCTCTTGTGGCTGCCACTGGTTTTGCCATCCTGCAAAGACATGAGACACAGCTTTTAACCCTCCAATAGTACTGAAGATTCATGTCTCCCCCCAAAAATCCTCCAAACCTTCAGTGCCTAGATGGGGACTGTTGAGACATCCAGCTTGTGGACTGACTACTACTGGGGTTTCAGCCTCTTCAGAGATTGGTTAGTCCATTGTTGGACTACCCAGACACAATGGATGAAAGAAAGAATCTTTAGCAAATGTGTTGGCAAAACTGGCATCACCACTTAGTAAAAGAAGAAATTAATCCCTACCTCTTACCCTATACAAAATCAACTCAAAATGGATCAAAGAACTCAAAGTGAAACCCCAAACTCGGAAGTGATAGAAGAAAAGTTTGGCAGCAACCTACAAGACTAGGTTTAAGGAAAAGGCTTTCTAAATCAACAGAGCTGCAAGAAATAAGATTAACAGTTTGACAAGTGGTGAACTCATTAACCAAAGCTTCTGGTACAGCAAAGAAACAATCATGAAGTAAGAGAAAAACCCACAGAGTGGGAGGAATACCTTCACCATTGATACTTGACAGAGCATTAACTTCCAGAAACATAAACTACTTGAAAAACAAAAAGTAAGAAACAAATGACTCACACAGTGTGGAGAATCCTTACAAGATTCATAATGAGCTTACCTCTTGACCCAATCATACCACTCTGGGTATATACCCACAAGATTCATCTCACTGCAGAGATAATCACAGCCATGTTTTATTCAGCTCTCTTCATATTGCTAAGAGCTAGAACCAACCCATAGCTCCTCTCAACTGATATGAAAAAGAGAGAAAATGTGTTACATCTACACAATGGAGTTCTATGCAGCAAAGAAAGATGACATCATAAATTTGCAGGAAATGGATGAGACAGAAATATTTATGCTAAGTGAAGTAAGAAAGTCCCAGAAAAACAAATGATGAATGGTATCACCTCATCTGTAGAATGCTAGCACCAATAACCTAATTGTATGGCAAACTGAGCATGTCAATGTGATCTGAAAACAACTGTGACTCTTATATCATAATACTTTAACAGGTTCTAGAATTAACCACACATTTATTTTCAGACTTTGGTATATGTGGTGGAGGTATTCATGTTTAGCATGTTGAGATATATATATATATAATATATATATTATATATATATATATATATATATACTATTCATCATAACATTGTGTATAACCACAGTATTATTTTATGAGAAGTGCTTCTTAGTATGTCTTATACAGGCTTGGCTTGAGCTTTTGTACAAGCCTTTTCTAAAATATTACACAGTATTAAAAGTATCAGGCTGGTGTAACAGCCTTTCTGCAATGTAGATAAAACGACCATACTAAGTGGCCCATAGCCAATTTGGCGAGGGTCTTAATGGATGTCTTTGGTTCTTTGCCCTCAGAGGTCAACTAAGTCCCAGGGGACTTGCATGGGGGCAGTCTCTTGAAATGTCTTCCAAATGTGGTGCACCAGGTCTTTCCTATGCAGGGGAGGTCTTGGAGATATCACTAATGGGGACTTCAGCTAGTGTCAGTCTATAAAGAGGAAAGACTGCTCATGCGCAGAAAAGGGAAGCCTGGTCTAGAAGACCTGACTTTGTACTCAAGTATATGGAGCTGGTAAATGAAAAGCCAAAAGGAACCAGGGGCTCCCTCCCCCTGCCCACAAAACCTGAGAGACCCCTGAGGACCAGCTCCTTAACTGACCTTGAGAAAACAAAAACCTTGGTTAATCTGGGCTAACTTTGTGGCCTTAAACATCCAAAAGGAAAGTATAACCAGAAATAAATAATCAATAAGGCCTGAGAAATTGTACTTCAGGTCTAAAACTTGAGATCTTAGTTAACACACACACACACACACACACACACACACACTGTTGTTTTGCCTGTCTTCAGTTCTTACTGACAAGGGTAGCTACCCTATGACTGCCACTGCTTTTGCCATCCTTCAAATACATGGGACACAGCTTTTCAACCTTCCAATATGGACTGAAGACTCATGTCTCTCCAAGAATCCTCCAAACCTTTGGTGCCAGATGGGGACTGCTGAGACATCCAGCTTGTGGGCTGGGGTTTCAGCCTCTTCAGAGGTTTCAGCCATTGTTGGACTACCCAGGCTGTATCATGGACGCCAATACAAGAAGATCAAGACAGGATGTGGTGCTTACTGGCCCTCATTTGGTAACCACAGGAAGGGAAAACCCCAGAGTGGAGCACAAGGACAGGATTGATGATTGTTTGGGCTTGCCAAGGAGTAGCGTTCAAGCACGTCCTTAATAAAGAAAAAATAAATTTAAAAAAAGAAGTCATAACTGAAGATGCTAAAACCTATGATGTCATAATCTTGATGTATGTGTGGCATGCCTATATGCATATTTTGGAGTGATGAAAATTGGAAGGAACAACAACAAAAAAGACTGCATCAAAGAACTGACTGAAACAGTAAACTTCTGTCCAAAACAGTCAACTTCTGTATCGAAATTTAAAAAAAAACAAAGACTGAGAAAAAGATGAAAGATATGTATGGCAGAATGCATGAGCTCTGGTGGGGTAGGGGCGGCAAGGAAGTGGGAATGGGTTTAAATTTGATTAAGAAATGTATGAAATGCATAAATTTTCAATAAAAAATTGACTTTGAAAAGAAAAAAAAATAATACCCATCAGTATGGCTGCCAACAGTGTTCATTGTGAACACCAATTTGGTGACATAACTCACAAAATTTTAACTAGTAAAATGGAAATGGATTTGTAATCTGTTAGAAAGAAAATCATTAATATTATGGTGCAGTCAATCTCTCATATTGACTAAGTGACTAGATATATGATAATTAACCAAATAATTACTAGATTATCTAGAATATCTCTGTGTTGATTGATATTTATTGAAAGCAAATTTTAAGCTCTATTTCAAGATAAACCTTGCATTAACATCCAAATGGTAATGTTCAGATACTATAATTAAAATGCAGTCATTTATTTTCCAAACAATTCCAAGGATTTCTAAATTCATTGTAATCATATTCCTGTCAAGACTGTTTAGGTTGCATTACTAAATCAGACTTTCATTTAACTTATTCTACTTATATGTCAAAGTCTCTTTTTTGCAGCAATTATTGTAAACACTTTGCTACATGTTGCAAATTAATCTTTCTGTTGGAAGAGATAATTTTCATTCTTTATACATACAAAATCTACATCTCTATTCTATATTCACTCATCCAAATAAACATTAACAATGTTAACTCGAAAAGAGACAACTTTCCATGAGTCTGCAAAGTGTTGCTGTACTTTATTTTACCTATTGGACTTTTTGTACATTTCTGATACTAAAAAGCTCCAACAATATCATTACTAATTATATTGAAAAAAGATTCCAGAAGAGAATGACAGAGTATCACAAATGTATGGATACTCAAACAGAACCCAGTATTACATGATAGGGCTATAAATTCAACTTTAGTACCCACACTAATCTTTGGAAGTTCTTTCTTTGTTTACTCATATAGCATGAACTTGTAACAAAGTTGTATAATATATATCCTTAAGGAGCTCAGACATTATTTCTAAAGTCCCCACTTTCTCATTTCATAGTTTGGCCCAAGATTAGCTCAAAGCACATCTCCTTAGTACTATAATTGTTAGGATGCAAAGTACTTGACAGCTTGGTCACATTGCCACAGAAACTGGATAAGCTCTGTTTGAGCACAAATCTTGGACATACAGCCCCATCAAACTAACAAATGGCAGCAATGTAGAACCATGTGTTGTAAGTGGGGTAGTTTAGCAAAGCATTTGACTATAATTTTGCTGAAACTTGTAGTAAAGAGAACAAGAGGTCCCCACATTAGGCCCACAATGTTCTTTCTTGTAAACATTTACAATGAGGTGATTAAGGGATCATTTGCTTTTTATGTCCACCATTTCAGCATTTGATAAATGATTCACAAACTTTCAGCAGCAAATGATTATAGTTCAGGAGACAACTACCTTTTATTTATTGCAATGCATTTCTAAGAGACAAACAGAAGGTAATATTTCTATAGTAAATGTAATGTTTCGCTGTTTCATTAGCTAACAATCAGATTATAGCTACTAGTTTGAAGTATGCACAACAAATCAAAGTTTACAAGCCTAATATAAAAGATCTATGTTTAGTAAGTTGTAGCTTTATGTAATCTTCTAAAAAACAACTTCTGCAACTTATTTAAATATACTATTTATAATGGTCATGCAATTGAAAATTTAAGTAATTATCGCAAATCTGTTTTTAGGAATATATTCATTGCAATTTCTAAAGTGTTTAATATTCATATTAATTACAACATACAAATAAAAATGTATTCATATATGGCAAAAGCATCATTGAAACAGGAATACTAAGAATCAAACCTCTAAGGCATTAGTCTATGATAAAAATGAAAGCTTTACTCAAGGTAAAATCCTTACTGAGGTCTATTAAAGACAACTCATAGCTGGAATTTCTGGTGGAGGAGAAAAAAAAACCCATAGTTGAAGAAATAGTCCAAATTCATAATAGAAAACCAATAGTAGCATAAATTTATCTTTAAATTTTGGTTTTCTATTTAAAGCCTAGGAGCAATCATGGTATTCACTATATTTTTTGGTACTTTTTAGAATTTATTTCTCAACAGGCTATTCAATCACATGATAAAGTTTAGTTGTTTGCAAGTCTTCAAGAAAATGAGTAATAAGGTATGGAGAGATGGTTAAAAGCACTGTTGCTCTTGCAGAGGACCTGAGATTATTTCCCAGCTCCCACAGGGCAGCTAACAACCATCCAAAACTAGAGTTCCAGGAGATCCATTGCCCTCTTCTGACCTCTGCAGGCATTTCTTGCAGGGCCAAAGACTTCAAAGTGATTTCAGAACTGATCTCGTACTGATTCTCGTGAAGAACTTATGTGAAGCAGGAAAAACACTCATACACTAAAATAAAAATACTTTTTAAAATAAAGGGAAAAATAAATATAGGTTTTCAGAAAATTATATGAAGATCCGGTCCTTGAGGGATTTAGGTTATAATTTATAGCTATCACCTGTTTTCATGTGTTTTCACATGGTCTGGTTCTTCCAGCTTTCTGTATCAATTCTGATCATTCCATTCTGAGGTTTATACTTGGTTAGTTTGGTGGCTTTGTGTTCCCTCTGGTAATTAGTGTCCCTTTTTACACCTTTAATGGTGACCTTTGAATGAATTTTCTGAAGGAGTAACAAGTCACAGGCATCTCAACTGCCAAGCGAGTACATTCTTCTAGTGAGAGGTTTCTTACCCATGTTTTCAACTTGACCTGAAACACAATACAGGGCTTCTCATCCCCATACTAGACTCCAAACCTGAATCCACTGGTGGAGCAGCTGCCGTGGTGGCCCATAGGAACCACATCCTCGAGCTGTGAATAAATGGTGTGAACACACAGAAAACAGACAAAAAGGTGAAGGTGACTTCAGATACCCTCCATATGAGAGGCTGACATGAAGTTGGTAACCTGGTGGTCTTTTGAAAACTCATTTACTAGTGATCAAAGAGAAGTGACTGAAGACAACTGTGGAGCTCTCGGGCAAGCTTAGCCATCTGGCAGTGTTTTTCCACTAAGCAGTTTCTAGGGTCATTGGGTCAGTCATGAGGAAGTTTGAGCCCATTGTAGCTCAACCTGACAACAGGATGTGTTGCAAATGTTTGCCCTGTGATAAGATCTGTATCTGCACATTCTTTTCACTGTGTAAATATTGCGGTTTGGCAGTCTGAAATGTTTCCTCCCTCCCTGCCCTATATATTCTGCTTGTGTTCCTACAATAAATGAGACTTGATCAGAACCTGTCTTGTCTCCATTCCTTGCATCTCTTGTCCCTTCCCCTCACTCCTCTTCCAGACCCCCATTGACTGACCTGCTGGATGGGTCTCGTGGTGCCCAACGTGGGGCTCGAAGCATGGAGGACCCCGTGAAAGGGATGCAGTGAAAGGCTGGCGTGAGAGGATTCTTTAGTTTCAGTTTGCATTGTGGGAGCCTACCGCTGCATAAACTGAGGTAAGTGCTGTGTTAAAATGGGGCAAGAATTAAGTCAGCATCAGTTGTATATTGAGCAACTAAAACAGACCCTCAAGGCACGAGGAGTAAAAGTTAAGATCCAGCATCTCCTTAACTTTTTCGATTTTGTGAAAAAAATTTGTCTTTGGTTCCCTCAAGAAGGGACTCTAGATGTTAAAATATGGAAGCAAGTGAGAGACGCTTTTCAGGAATATTTTTAGAACTTTGGTCCCAATAAAATCCCTGTTACTGCCTTTTCCTATTGGAATTTAATTAATGATGTTTTAAATACCTACTCCACTGTTATCATAGCTTCAGTGGAAGAGGGACATAAACTTTTAAAAGAGACTGACTCGTTGGGCTAGAGAGATGGCCTAACGGTTGGGAGTGCTGACTGCTCTTGCAGAAGACCCGGGTTCGATCCCCAGCACCCACATGGCAGCTGAGAACCGTCTGAAACTCCAATTCCAGGAGAACTCCAGTTCCAGGGGAGTCCGAGACCCTCTTCTGACCTCTGTGGCATTGCACGACACAGGTGCACAGACCTACATGCAGACAGTACATTCATACACATACAGAAGTAATTAAAAAAAAATTAAAAAAAAAAAGAGACTGACTCGCCTGGCGAATTAACACATCCACCAGGCGCCACTAATTTAGCTACACTTCATTATGAGAATGAGTCTGCTACCTCATCACACTCAAGTCCTACCCCCTCAATAAAAAATCAAGAGATCTCCCGTCTTAAAAGGGAACCTCAAAAAATTTACCTTGACTTTAGTTTGCTTAAGGAGCAGCGCTATCACCTTAGTCACTCCAATCAGGAGGATTTAGAGGAGGAGGCTGCCAAATATAAAGAGGAGGATTGGCCGCCATTCCAAAAGCCTACCCCTTATGCTCATAGTGAAGATCCTTTCATGATGCTTGCAGCTGATCCTCAAAAAGAGCTCAAAAAAAGAATCCTTTCAATTAAAAAACAGATTCAGTTAGAACAATAACATCAAGAATTAATTATTCACTTAAATAGGCTTTGAAAAGGACAAAATGATCTCTGTGTCCCAAAATCAACTTCTAGCCACCCTCCCCTCTCAAAGCCACCCTTGAAACCCTTGAGCAGGCCTGTGGCAGCGTTTCCAATTATGGAACGTGTCATTGAACAGGAAGGCCAAGAGGACCAGCAAGAATGAATTTACCAAACTTTAGACTTTAAAACCTTAAAAGAATTAAAAACTGCAGTTTCTCAGTATGGTCCTCTGGCCCCATTTACTATGACTATGAAAGAAAATATTAGTGAATTATGGCTAACTCCTGAGGACTGGTATAAAACCACCAAAGCCATCCTCAGCAGTGGAGATTATTTGTTGTGAAAATCAGAATTTAATGAATCCTGTAGAGAGACAGCACTGCACAAATTACAGGCTAATAATAATCGGACCTATGATATGCTCATAGGAGAAGGAGCTTTTGCTGCTTGAAATGCCCAAATCCAGTATGATCCAAGACTGTTGACTCAGATCCTCACTGCTGCTGTTAAGGCTTGGCGAAAGCTCCCTAACAAAGGGGAGATGGGTACTTCCCTCACCATGGTCAGATGGGGCTGATGAACCCTTCCAAGAATTTGTCAATAGATTACTAACCACCACTTCTCGCATATTTGGAAATACAGAGGCTGGTATTGATTATGTCCAAAAGTTAGCTTATGAGAATACAAATACTTCCTGTCAAGCATCTATTAGGCCATATCAAAAAAAGACTGACTTATCTGGGTATATCCGACTTTGTGCTGATATCGGCCCCTCATATAATCAAGGTGTGGCCATGGCCGCAGCCTTAAAAGGATTGACAGTTCAAGAGTTTTTTGCTACAAAAGGCAAAAGTGGTTGTTTTAAATGTGGCAAGCCTGGTCATTTCACGCGGGACTGCAAAAGTGAAAGTAAGGATCGCTCTTCTACTGCTCACACAGTGCCAGGTTTATGCTTTCGCTGTAATAGGGGAAAACATTGGCAAAATGAATGCAGATCCAAAATGGACAGTCAGGGAAACCCTCTACCACCATTACTGGGAAACGGGTGCAGGGGCCCACCCCAGGCCAGGATCAATCACAGCCCAGGCAGGCATATGTGGCAGTCAACATAACTTCCAACTTAAAGAAGGATGGCAATCTGTTCACTCTCTCTGCAGAGCTACACCAGGAAGTGCTGGACTGGACCTCAGGTCCGCCAGCTAAACAGTATTAACTCCAGAAATGGGACCCCAAAGCCTAGCTACAGGCATTGTTGGCCCCCTCCCCGAGGGGACTTTTGGGCTTTTATTAGGCAGAAGTAGCAGCACTATGGAAGGATTACAGGTGTTCCCAGGGATTATGGACAATGATTATACAGGGGAAATTAAAATCATGGCTAAGGCCCTTCATAATATTGCTACCATCCCAGCCAAAAAGCGCATTGCTCAATTAATCTTATTACCCATGATTAATACTGATAATCAAATTAAAAGCACCTATAGAGGTGACTAAAGCTTCGGGTCCTCTGACACCTACTGGGTACACACACTGGGAAAAGAAAAGCCCCTACTTACACTGTGGCTAGAGGACAGGCTTTTCAAAGATTAATAGACACTTGAGGGCTCATTCAGGGTTACCTGGTCTACTGTCCATGGGCAATAATAAAGCAGATCTCACCACTCAATTAGTTATGATCTCTCAACCCATGTCTCCCTTTGACCTCGCTGTTCAAGCTCATTCTCTACATCATCTTAATGCTCACACTCTTTGTCTATTATTCAAAATAACCGAAGAACAAGCTAGAGACATTGTTAAAAATTGTTCAACTTGTGTCACCCATTTGCCTGTTTTGCACTTACGTGTGAACCCCAGAGGTCTTGTACCCAATGCCTTATGGCAGATGGATGTCACTCATTATCCTGAATTTGGCAAATTAAAATATGTTCATGTCTGTATTGATACATTTAGTGGCTTCATCTTTGCTACTCTCCAACCAGGAGAAGCTACAAAAAATGTCATTACACATCTCTTACAGACCTTCCCTGCCCTGGGCATTCCTACCACCATCAAAACTGACAATGGCCCAGGATATACTAGTGCCTCTTTTAAAAATTTCTGTAAAACATTAGCCATTAATTTAAAAACAGGCATTCCCTACAACACCCAAGGACAAGGTATAGTTGAGAGAGCTCATCAAACACTCAAATCTTACCTTGATAAAGTAAAAAAGGGGGAATGGTACCCCACCAAAGGGTCCCCACATAACATTCTTAATCATTCACTCCTAATTTTAAATTTTTTAGCCTTGGACCATGATGGACACACGGCTGCAGAAAGATTTTGGAAGTCCACAACAAAAGAACATTATGCCTCAGTCATGTGGAAAGATCCCCTTACTAATAAATGGAATGGACCTGATCCAGTCATTATATGGGGACGAGGATCAGTATGCATTTACTCAGATGAAGCTGATTCAGCCAGATGGCTGCTTGAGAGATTAATAAGACAGACTAACCAATCATCCAGGAATGACTCCCATTCCTGAGATAAATCTAACCCCTTTTGTTCACAGGCAGTACAAGATGTTGTATTTCCTGATTGTGAGCCTCCTACTCAGCAGTTGCACACCTTGGGTATTCTCAACCTCCAATATCCACAAACCTTAGAATATAACCTGGCAAATCATCATACTCAGCTCTCAATCCATGGTGGCCCAAGTCAGCGGAATTCACCCTCGAGGTACCTGGTAGCCTTCACTGAAAGTAGATATATGTTACCTGCTCTCTCAGGATCCTGAATCAAGCAAGTTTACTAAGGGCAAGCCCCCCTCCCCCAGGCGGCCATCCCAGATGCCAAACAAAGAATAGAATTGTTTAAAATAAGACTGGTTTTTATTCCTGCCCGGCAGTTAACAGCTGGAGGAGGGGATGTGGGGGACACAGTGATTATTATTGTGCTTACTGGGGATGTGAGACCTCTGCTGAGGGGTGGGTATCTTCATCTAACTATCCTGACCTAATCCACCTTGCCTGAATATCTAACTCCAACACTCTCAACATCAGTATCACTGAGCATGGGAAAAAAATCACATGCTTGGTCCACAGGACCCATTCGGGGATTTAGGCTTTATAAAAATGGATACGATTGGGCTGGAGAGATGGCCTAGCGGTTAAGAGCACTGACTGCTCTTACAGAGGACCCGGGTTCGATCCCCAGCACCCACATGGTGGCCGAGAACCGTCTGAAACTCCAATTCCAGGAGAACTCCAGCTCCAGGGGAATCCGAGACCCTCTTCTGACCTCCGTGGCATTGCACGACACGGGTGCACAAACTTGCATGCAGGCAGTACATTCTTACACATACAGAAATAAATAAAATTAATTTTAAAAAGTGGATATGATATTGGAGTTCATTTTATGATAAAGCACTTAGAATTACCCATCAAACATAAGACAGGGATAGGCCCTAATAGAGTCTTAGCTCCATCTAGACCCACTCCAAAAGCACCACCTGCCATTGCCCCCTCCATTTCTGCTAACCACTCTAATACCTTCTCCCTGCTGCTCATTGCCCCATTTGCCCCTACCTCTAGTGAAGAAACTTTACTAAATTTGCTTTCCTTATACCTATCAGGCCCTGAATAGCTCCCAGCCCAATCTCACTCAGGACTGCTGGCTTTGCCTGTCTGCTCGCCCCCCCCCACCTTTTTATGAAGGTATAGCTATCTCTGGCAATGTTTCATTCACTAGCAACAATTCTGTATGCAGATGGGATCAACATGGGCATAAGCTTACTTTAGCAGAGATCCAGGGAACCGGAGTTTGTATTGGTAATATCACCTCCTCCTATTTAGAGCTATGTAACTCGACCCTACGTACTAACAAAACCACGAACTACCTTGTTCCCCCTTTTAATGCCTGGTGGGCCTGTTCCAGCGGCATCACATCTTGTGTAGCAGGGGCACTCTTAGACAAAGATTTTTGTGTTGCCGTTCAACTGGTGCCAAAAGTAATGGATCGCTCTGGTGGAGAACTTAACCTCTACTGGGAGCCCCCCCCTCCACATTCATTAGAAATAAACAGGAGCCGTTGACTGCCGTCACTGTAGCAGTCTTGCTGGGACTTGGCCTGGTGGGAACAGCACTGGAATCTCATCTCTAATACTACAAGGAAAAGGGTACAATACACTCGGCATCAATAGACACTGACATAGAACAATTAGAAGAAGGCATAAGCCATTTACAGTCATCTCTATCCTCATTAGCTGAGGTTGTCCTGCAAAATCATAGAGGCCTAGATCTCTTGCTACTACAACAAGGAGGTTTGTGTGCTGCCCTAAAGGAAGAATGTTGCTTCTATGCAGACCATTCTGGTGTGGTTAAAGATTCCTTACAAAAAATTAGAGGACTAGAACAAAGAAAATTACATAGGGAAAAAGATCAGAGCTGGCTCAATAATTGGTTTAATACTTCCCCTTGGCTGACCACTCTTTTGCTAACTATTCTTGGCCCTTTATTTGGGCTCCTCCTCTTGATGTCACTGGGTCCAATACTGCTTAACAAATTGATGGCCTTTGTCTAATCCCAAATCGAGGCTATTCAAGCCAAACCTCTCCACGTCCATTACCAAAAATTGGTCATGGAGGATTTTTCCTCTTTGTACACTGAGACCCGTAACTATGATGATACAACTTGCTAAATTGTTTTGCCAAAGACGGGTAATGGGATCATAGCCCCAGGCAGGCCTGCCCTACCAAGCTAAGACAGGGGGGCGACATTTGGAGGTTGCCTACTCAATGATGGCTAAGGAGGGCGCCTGGGCAGATCCAAACCTAAGACAGGCACTTCAGTCTCATCTATCCTTTTGTATACAAAAAAGGAAGACCTGTGGGGCTCTCAAGCAAGCTTAGCCATCTTGCAGTGTTTTTCCACTAAGCATTTTCTAGGGTCATTGGGTCAGTCACGAGGAAGTTTGAGCCCATTGTAGCTCAACCTGACAACAGGATGTGTTGCAAATGTTTGCCCTGAGATAAGATCTGTATCTGCACATTCTTTCCACTGTGTAAACATTGCAGTTTGGCAGTCTGAAATGTTTCCTCCTTCCCTGCCCTATATATTCTGTTTGTGTTCCTACAATAAACAAGACTTGATCAGAACCTGTCTTGTCTCCATTCCTTGTGTCCCTTGTCCCTTCCCCTCACTCCTTCTCTTCCAGACCCTCGTTCACTGACCTGCTGGACAGGTCAGTCAACATAGATAAAAATTCTATGTTTAGAATAGGAGTGCTCTAACAAACCAAAAAAGGCTAGAAATGGAAAAAATATAATAAAAATGGAGGAGCCAGCCCCAAACAGAGAATATTGTGATTACCCTAAAGGAAAATGTGGCAATAATTTCTTTAAATGAAGGTAACCAACCAAAGCACTTTTGAAAGCTATCAACTTTAATAAAAAGAAATATTCAACTTCATCTTGTCTATAAAATTTCCACTACTATAAGATAGAGTGAGCCAGACTGCTTAAACATTAATTTAAAAGCTGGTATGGCTCTGTTAAATCTAACAGTTTACACAATGAAACAAAGAACTACCATGTAGAAATAGGAGTATCAGATACTCATAAAAGTCATTAACCAAGACAGAGCAATTCTAAATGCAAATTTTCACATAAATAGCCACAAAATGTATTTTAAATGCACAGGAATGGAAGTAGCAATACAGAATTCATACTTTTATTTGGTGATTTCAAATTCCTCTTTTAGAGACTGAAATAATCAACACGAGAGGTAAGAATATGGTTGAATTAAAATATCATTATCCAACTAGATCTAAATGCCATTTTTCTAACACTTCATCTCACAATAGCACAGCCTGTAATATTGATCTACCATTCATCACACCATTTCCTACATCATGAAACAAGCCACCAAAACTGTAAAACAATTTATATTATAAACACCATATTATAGACTATCATGGAAACAGCTGTAATAAAAGAGTATCTGCAGATGTGGGAATATTGCACAACATAATTATATATAATATGTGCTAAAATATGAAGACTCAAGGGAAGATAACAATTTTTGGAACTACAGAAAAATACAAAGATGATGTGTAAGACAATTTGAAATATCCACATTTAGGTATAAGATAAATTGTTAAATATAGAATAAGTGACTTGTATTCAGGGCACAGGTTCCAATTTATCAATATGACAAATTATTGCAGGAAATATGAAAGAATAAAAATGCTCTTCAGTAAGTCACTATTACCAGACATGCCTAAATGCCTTTCTGTTGATGTGGACATTCTACTTTGCTAATCACGTACAAAGTCCTTGTATTGCTTTGTGAGTAGAACTTGGGAACTGACCCTAAAGCTTGGAACACAAGACTGTCAGTCTCTGAAGTTTGATATTGAAACTGCACTCCTTTCAGTATTGCCTAGACAGCACTCAGGTCCTTCTGAATACATTTTGATTATGTTTATTAGATCTTTAAGGGATAGAACATTATTAACATACCCAAGGATTTTTTAAATTATTAGAACTTTTTTCTGTCTTCACTATTCAGAAGTCTCATAGATCAACACTATAAATTAATTCTTGTGACTATTAGGAAAGAGTGTCTTTCATAGCTCCTCAGAAATTGATATGCTTTTGTTTCTATGTTCCAGAAACACTCTAAGTAGTTTGTTAAGTCAGGCGGGGCAGTGCTCCAGAGGCAGAAGCAGGCAGATCTTTGGAGTTCAAGGCCAGCCTGGTCTACATAGTGAGCTCCAGGCCAGCTGGGACTAAAGGGAGACCCTGTCTCAAAAAAACCAAAAACAAACAAACAAAAAAACAAACGAAAAAGTAGTTTGTTTAATAGGTTCATTTTAGATGGATAGCTTTATGGTTCTTAGTAACTTTGCTAATTTTCAGAACTGAATCATTCCACATTTACTAGGAAAACTTGAAACTAGAAGCAGCAAGTTTTTTTTAATTAATTAATTAATTGAATTTTTGTGTATTCCATACAGAACATCTTAATGAATCTTAGTCACATTTACACCCCCTTCCCTACTGTGTTCTGGGTTATCTCTAAGGTGTTATCATTGTAGAACTCTTCTATAGGACAGGTGGAATTTGTCAGGGGCATATTATTTGGGTTTTTCATATTTTTGTTGTGATTTTGGCATGTAGATTTCTTTTGTTGTCTGTGATTCTGGTATGAAACTCGAGCCTTCTTTCATCAAGTTGAAGTCTAATTCTGTTTGTATACTTGATGTGCCTTGGTTGTTTTCTTGTTGGTTATGAAAAAGCTGCTTTGTCTAAGCTTCAGGTTCTCTCTTTTATTTTATATTGGAGGAACAAGATGGCTCTAGTCCAGCTACTCAGAAGTTCATGCAGAGGCCCAAATCAATCAACAATTAGATACTCTAAATTTTCCTCATACGGTCTGGGTACCTACTAGCCAGCAAGTACAGCTCAATTTGGGAAGCTTACTAGATGCAGGCTGAATTCAGTTGTTCTCAGACAATCTGAAAAGGTCTGGGCCCTTACTAATGGGCAGAGAAGCTCAGCTGTAAAAGTGGGAGGAGCTGCAGATGGTCCTGATGTAGGAGGATGGGCCTGTCACCCACTCTTTGGAGAGTCCACCACCCTGGGGAGCTTAGAGTGTAATCCAGAGGTTGGGGTGCTAAGGTAAAAAGCAGGCCTGTGCCCAAAAGTAGAGGGGAGCAGAGTGTGGGGCAGGGAAATTGGAGTTGTTCAAGCTTCAGGTGATTCAAGATGCAGTGGGTCAGATCAAATGTTTCGGGGAAGATGCCTGGTGTCAGAAATCCAAGGCAGGGTGGTGTTGGGGAGAGCCAGGTTATAAAGGTGGCCTCAGAAGTCCAAAGTCAAGATTGGGGTAGAGACCACCTGTGAGGAGTCTAAAGGCTTTACTGTAAAATCTGCATGGGGACATCAGGACACCATGGGCAGATCTGGACTAAAAGGGTTGTCCAAAGACCTGAGGTCCTAAGAGCAAGTGTGTTGGTCCCTGAGGCTAGAAAGAGAACAGGATGTCTGGCTGGGAAACTGGATTTGCTTGGGTTGTAGGGGAGTCAAGATGGAGTGGTAAATAAGACTTATCAGGGAAGGATGTTCTCAGGAATCCAAGGCAATTTGGGAGAGGGGACAGCCAGGATAGCACTCCAAAGGGAAGAAGGGATGGAGATGCCTGCGAAGGGTTCAACTAGCTAGACTGGAAAGTTGAGCTGGTCTGAGTACAGGGCATCAGGGTGCAATGGGCAGGATTTAACTAGGTGGGTAGTCCAGAGATCTGAGGTCCTTAGTGAAAAAGCTGGCTTGTGCCCAAGTCTAGAAGGGGAATGGGGTCAGAAGCAGCAAGTTTAAGAAGAAGAACACTTTATGGTGGCAGTGACCTGATATTCACTGTCCAGGTGTGGGCACACAGATGGCAGGTGTGCATTTTCACAATTTCATCTCTGAATACCTAAATACATGGTGACCATTAAAGATTTATTTGAGGTTATTAAACTTGAATATGTACTGCCATATGAATATTGAAAAAAATCTTAAAGAGGAAATCTGAAAAATATAAAGTCTTATCTAGAGTTTATTAAAATTGACATGAGAAAAAAATAACAGTAAATGGTTTATGAGTACACAATGACTAAAAAGTAGTAAAAATAAAACACATAAAAATCCAAGGTGTTTCTGGCAGTTTTTGCTTGTGTTGCATCATGCAACTTTATTGCAGATGTGAGTCTGAACACACGGCATATGTACTTTGCAGTGTGCACTGCATGATTTCACACAATGCCAATAAATTCTGACCCAAACAACTCAGCTTATATTTAAGACTACTGTTTGTATGACTTGCAGTGATCTTACAGTTCACACAAAGTTCTCTGCTCTTATAGAAACATAATGGTTTAATTATGGAAAACTCAGACTTTTAATATGTTCCTATGATTTCTCGGCATATAAGTATCAAATTAGCATATCTTTGGGTGTTATTGTATCAGAACATTTGATTTAGCCAGGCATGGTAGCACATGCCTTTAATCCTAGCACTCAGGAGCCAGAGTCAGGTGGATCTCTGTGAGTTCAAGGCCAGCATGGTCTACAGAGTGAGCTCCAGGCAGGCTGGGGCTATAGGGAGACGCTGTCTCAAAAAACAAAACAAAACAAAAAGAATATTTGATTTTAAAAAACTGCTATGTGAAGCCAGGCGTGGTGGCACATGCCTTTAATCATAGCATTTGGGAGGCAGAGGCAGGCAGATATTTGTGAATTCAAGGCCAGCCTGGTCTACAGAGTGAGGTCCAGGACAGCTGGGGCTACAGGGAGACCCTGTCTTGAAAAAGACAAAACAAAAACAAAAAAAAACTGCTATGTGAATTGCTAGCTTCAGTTTCAAAACAATGTTGAATGAATTTTGGTGTAGGGTTAAACAGAATTTTTAATGATTTATGAAATGGCCCACAATACACGAAGTGACATTCTTAGCATTGACAATTATAAAATCAAAGTGTCAATCAATTCTGAAAACAACACTGTAGATGTTTTATGTTCTAAAATATCATTCAGCCAAAATTTCATTCTTTTTATAAAAACTAATAAGTATATTTATCCCATTAGTATCCAAGTTTGCTCTCATCTTTAATACATGTAAAATTGCATGTATACCTGATTTTTTAAAATAAATTTCTTTACGAATTATTAAAAAATAAAATTGCCGGGCGTGGTGGTGCACGTCTTTAATCCTAGCACTTGGGAGGCATAGGCAGGCAGATCTTTGTGAGTTCAAAGCCAGCCTGGTCTGCAGAGTGAGTTCCAAGACAGCTGGGGCTACAGAGAGACCCTATCTCAAAAAGACCAAAAAAATAAAATAAAATAAAATAAATAAAATAAAATTGCTAAAAAAGAAACATAATAATAGAAGTTGGGGGAGGGGTAGGTGGGGTGAAAATGAGGGAGAGGGTCTGAATATAATCAAAATGCATTGTATTAAATTCTCAAAGAATAAATAATTTTTTTTGGTCTTTTTGAGACAGGGTCTCCCTGTAGCTCTGGCTGTCCTACAACTCACTATGTAGACCAGGCTGGCTTGAACTCACAGAGATCCACCTGCCTCTGCCTCCCAAGTGCTGGGATTAAAGGCATGTACCACCACGACCAGCAAAAATAAATGTTGAATAAATTAAATAAATAAATATGCCACAAATATCAGTCACTCTGCGCAATGTCTTTTATCTCAGCTAGGGCATAAGTTTTGGGCCAGATGTTGTGGCTTGTCTGTCACTCTCTAAGCCTAAATTGTGCACATCAATCATAACTATAACCAACATCCTTCTCTAAGCATGAAGCCCCCACTTGCAATGAGAATACTCTTAGAAATACAGAACAAGCACTGTTTCTGTTTCAACTTTCACAGTCAATTGTTGAGAAAATAATGGCTTAGAAGCAATTGCCTAGGATGATTCAAGAAGAGACCTGGTACTTATCTATTGTCCTTGAATCTGTAAGTGAGCCCTCACTTTTCTAAATGACCATCTTGTGCTTGATCCAGGTGAGAAGGCCTTTGATCAGGAAGGAAAGCAACCCATGTATTTGGAATCTAAGAATTTTCAAAATCTTTCAAAGATGTAAAAATGTATAAAGTAAGCTTCAAAAAGCTTTCAATAGTTGGTTTTTCTGACTTGAGGAAACCTTGGAACAGATAAACCTTTAGAAGAAAGTCTCTCAAACCAGGACTAGCTCAGCATAGAGAGAAGACGTATCATGACAGCACAGTGTGTGAAAGTTACAGTCATTCACAAGGTTCCCAATTTGGGTTTATCAAGTGAGTTCATCAATTAAATTACCAGGTATTGTTATTATTAGCCCATTATAGATTCTAATCTTTAAAATACTTGTATTGATTTGAGAATTTCATATAAATTCTGATATATTCAGACCTTTCACCTCCACTTTACTATTTCCCCCTAATTAATATCTTTTATTAGTTGCCTTCTTTTTAAAGTCTTATCAATCCTAATCTGTGTTTCCCAAGTATTTTTAAGTGTGATTCTATCCTTATATCCCAGTCAACATATGAGGGATCACACAGTAGGGAAAACTGACTCTCCCTCTCCCAGTACATATCAGTTACCCTCAGATATTCAGCGAGGCCTAAGGCTTCCTGTGTACTTCCTGTACCCATGCTGCACCATACCTAGCTTGGGTTCACACAGGTCTTGTACATGCTGTCATAAATACTGTGGATTCATAAGTGCAGCAGTCTTACTGTGTCCAGACAAGCTTGGGTTCACACAGGTCTTATACATGCTGTCATAAATACCGTGGATTCCTAAGTGCAGCAGTCTATTGTGTCCAGACAAATATCCTTGTATTCACTACCACCTCTGGCTCTTATAATCTGTCCTCCTCCTTTTCAGGCATGATCCCCCTGAGCCTTATGAGGAATGAATGTAGCATAGGTGTTCCATTTGGGGCTGAGCACACCACATTCTCTTTTTCTACGTGTGTCAACAACTTGTGGATCTCTGTGTTAATCACCATAAGCTGCAAGAAGAACCATCTCTGGTAAGAGTTAATAGATGCATTAATCCATGAGTATAGTAATAAGTCATTATGAGTGAGTTTAACCATATACCAACTTAGGGAGGTATAGTTGTGCACATGATGTATGTTATTTTATGCTTTTCATCTTTGAACTTCATTAAGTTTTGTCACAAATTAAAATAGATCTTTTATAATTTAATTGTTCAAGTGGTGATATATTACCATTTTACCACTGATCCAGAAAAATGTAAGCAGTTTTTTTTCTAATCTATGAATCCTAATATATGAACCAGATTGCACATATGTTCAAGTAAATATTTTATTTGGGACTTAAATGTTCAATGTGCCAAAAAAATAAGAAGCCCAATAAGATGAAGTATAAAATGGATAAGATATGAAGTTATAAACTCGTGTATTTTCCTATCTTAACAGTTCTTACTAATTAGAAAGTTTCTGATTGGTATTCACTTATTACATCAATGAAGCTAAAGTCATTCATGATGGTTTTCTTTCAGTGTTAATAGTGCTAATAATCTAAAGGGCTTAAAGAAACAAGCTAATTATTTCATGTCAAGACATTAATTCTCAGTCACAGAGTTGACAATATCATCAACTCAAAAAAGGAAAGCAAATATTTTCATTTTTCCTGATGTGAAAATTAGATTCAAAGATTAAGTTATATACATGATAGAAGTGGTTTGCTAGTTGACATTCTGACTCAAATAATAAAATGGATTATTATTGTGTCTACCATTGAAACTTGCAACACGCATGGTATCTAAACTCCAATAAATCCCCCATGGACATCATTTCTAAATTAACTTCTAAATTTACTTCTAAAGTAAATAGGAATGCCTTATGCAATTGCATGTAATTGTTCAGGGAAAGAAAAAAAAACACTGAATATTTCATGTCACTCTCAGTCTTGAAAGAAACTTTCAGACAGCCACCAACCTAGACCATTATTGTAGAGGACTGTCTTCTAACAGGCACCATCTTCCTGAACTTAACAGTCCAATTTACCTCAGATCATCGTATCTGGACTTCTTGACTTCACACGGCCCCACCCATGGAAGGAAGGGCAGGGAGAGTCACAGAACCCTCAACTAAGAGTCTCACCACACCCTCCAAATATTCATGATGAGAAATTTGGCCCTAATATCCATTTTAGTCTGCTTTGGAGAAACCATTATCCGCGCTTGAGTGCAGACCTTTAGCTGCAGCCTTACACCCACATTCCTATAAGTAAACCTTATTCCTTGCTCTGTAAGGAAGCCCAATAAACTTGTTGGTTTCCCAGAGTGCGTTTTAGTGGAATTGTACCTTGTTTAGTTGTTGGGATCAAAGAAGGAAGGGAGAATATTGTTTAAATTCCCCACTTCCCAAAAAAGAATTTTTATAAAAGTCATTCTCAAACTTTAAAAAACCTATGAGTTTATACATTTTTATTATTTTGGAAATATGTCATCAACAATAGAAAACTATATTCAATGTCTATGATCAAACATGTGCATAAAGTTTGAGATGTTTCACCATACATCTAATACTACTAATCTAATACTACTAATACTACTAATCTCAGCACTTCTATGGCTGAGTTAGGAGCTATGTGAGCTCAAGCCTAGCCTGGGTTATAGAGCAAGACTCCATCTCAAAACCTAAAAATTTAAAATTTAAAATATCCATCTAATAAATTTCCCCCTAAACATTAGTCAACTTTATTTTTTTCAAAGCAAATTTTTATTGAAGCTTTCTGCATTTCACACAAAATTTCCAATCAAATCCTTGTCCCACCCCCACCCCACCAGAGCTTATGTATTTCATGTTTTTCATCTTTTTCTCAGTCTCTTTTAAATTTTCAATGCAGAAGTTTACTGTTTCAAGCAGAAGTTCACTGTTTCAGTCAGTTCTTTGACCCAGTCTTGCTGTTGCTGTTGTTGTTGTTGTTGCTTCCAATTTGCATCACTCCAAAATATGCACATATGCATGTCACATATATCATAGGTTTTAGCATCTTCAGCTTATGATTTTTTTTCTTTATTAGGCTAAAAGATGTCATGTTTGAAGGCTCCTCCTTGGCAAGCCCAAACAACTATCAGTTCTGCCCTTGTGCTCCACACTGGGTTTTCCCTTCCCATGGTCACCAAATGAGGTCCAGTAAGCACTTCATCCTGTCTTGATCTTCCAGTACTGGTCTCCATGATACAGCCTGGGTAGTCCAACAATGGCAGTCTATATTCTGAAGAGGCTGAAACCCTAGTAGTATCTCAGTCCACGAGCTGGATGCCTCAGTAGTCTCCATCTGGCACTGAAGGTTTGGAGCATTCATGGAGAGACATGAGTCTTCAGTCCATATTAAAAGGTTGAAAAGCTGTGTCTCATGTCTTTGAAGGATGACAAAAGCAATGGAAACCACAGGGTAGCTGCACTTGCTAATAAGACAGGCAAAACAACTGTGCTCTTTTTTCTACTTTTTGTCTTTTTACTGTGATCTCAAGTTTTATACCTGAAATATAATTTCTCAGGCCTTACTATTTATTTATTTATTTATTTATTTATTTATTTATTTATTTATTTATTTATTTATGGTTATATTTTCCTTTTGGATTAACCAAGGTTATTGTTTGCTCAAGGTTAGTTGAGGATCTGGTCCTCAGGGGTCACTCAGGTTTTGGAGTCGGGGAGAGAGCCCCTGGCTCCTTTTGGCTTTTCATTTACCAGTTCCATCCACTCCAGGACAAAGTCAGGTCTTGCTAGACCAGGCTTCCCTTTCTGAAGCATGAGCAGACATTCCTCTTTATAGACTGGACCCTGGCTGAAGTCTCATTAGTGGATCTCCAAGATGTCCCTGCACAGGAAGACTTGTGGCTCACATTTTCAGGACATTTCAAGAGATGCCCCCATGCATAGTCCCCTGGGACTTAGTTTACATCTGAAGGCAAGGAACAAAGTTATCCCTTAAGACATTAGTTGTCTTTAGGGATGTATTTATTCCTCAAATTATTCTCTTTTATTAAAAACATTGTGCTCAGAATCCCTGCAGTTGAGTCACTATGTGAGTTAATCAAAATAATTATTGCCACTTAGCAGAGATTCAGAAGAGTATAACTTGGTCTTGATACAGGTAACACTCATGTTTCTACAGAGAAAACACACATATACTCTGTTTTTTAAATGTTGATGCCCTTGATTGAACTTCGTATAAGAAAATAGCATTTTCTCTCTGAAGGAGAACATGTGGCCTTGAGTCACTTTATTTGGCAACATTTTTAAAAGAACTATCAGTTATCTCAAGCATCTGAGATTTAATGTAATGACAGTGTTGTCTGTCTTAGGCATTAGCAACATCTCAGGATACAATTGAAAAACACATGGAGGAAGTAAGACAAGATATTGGCAGAGATTAATAACAATGCCACAACACCTTCTAAATTAGAGAAATAATTCGAACCCTCAATTTTAATTTCCTCACCCATAAAAGTAGTGATCACTGCAATACTGCAGATGTTTCTACTGTCAGGAAAGGCAGGATACCTGGTGAGACTAGGGAAGGAAGCATTTGCCATCAGCTTAGGGACTGTTCCAGGGAAGGAGTCGCATGAACCTTGAGAAGACTATAAATTCTGTCTAATGCATGGAATATATCTCTTGAACACCCAAGATTAGTATGAATTAAAATTCAAATGTCTAATATAGCAACAATGAAAAGCAATGCTATTTGTTGAATGCTTACTAAAAAAGGATAAATCTGAAAATAGGAATTATTATGATTTTACCTTATAAAAAAGAAAGAAATGGTGACTGAAGGAGGTTTAATAATTATTCATTCGGGCTGGAGAGATAGCCTAGTGGTTAAGAGCGCCAACCGCTCTTACAGAGGACCCGGGTTCGATCCCCAGCACCCACAGGGCGGCCGAGAACCGCCTGAAACTCCAATTCCAGGAGAACTCCAGTTCCAGGGGAATCCGAGACCCTCTTCTGACCTTCGTGGCATTGCACGACACGGGTGCACAAACCTGCATGCAGAGAGTACATTCTTACACATATGAAATAAATAAAATTAAAAAAATAATAATTATTCATTCAAGATTACAGGTAAACATCTTAGATAAGGCACCTCAAGATTTCTCATAGCCACACCATATTATGGGCCTCACCTGAGCCCTGTAATTAAAACTTAACCCAGTGTATGGGAATAAAAGTTTAATTCAACTGAACTGGGACAGGAGTTTTGAGAATAGGTCAGCATGTACCTGTTCTGGAATCTAATTCATTCTGCATGGCTTCTGAACTTCATGTTTGGCTTGCTTTTAGAAAATTAGGAATTGTTACTATCCCTAAGCTTAGGAACTTAAACTTTCCACCCCTGGATATGGTTTTTCCTATATAAACACTTCCTAACTGTGACTGAGAGCTACACACCCTGAATTGAAGGTTAGGTGTGTAGTTTATCAGCTGACTAAAACTTTCTATTGGCTTCATTTTGTGTCTGTGTGGTCTTCTCTGGTGAATTTACCCTATTACACATCAATTCAGGTATGCTTTCAGCAGCATAGCACCAGACATATAGGTGGGTACATCTTTGATCTTACAGTAATTTGGTATCTTTGTAGTACCCAGTTTTGAATCAAGAGGAAATAAAATATAAATTCGCTGGGTTAGCTAGAAACTTGAATTAATGATGATCTAAACAACAGTTGGATTCCTTATTTAACCAACTACTCTAAGTTACGTACTCATTTTGAGTGTAATATAATGTAGGAATGAAACTTTTCCTGGCTTGAGGCAAGAACTTGTAAGACCTGTCCCGTAAAACCTCTGAGAGTTATCTGATATCTCTGTGGGCATTCAGTTTCCTCTGTGAGTTATCTGTAGATCTGGAAGTTTCAGGATATTACACTGTTTTCTTGCCTCGCCTATCTCTACAAAGTTCCAGAACCAGATAGCTCCTTCCCTTGAGGCACTGAACAAAAATGTCACCTCTAGTTTACCTGTTGCACAAACAGGAGCTCTGCAGCCCCCTAATTAGAGCCAAGGTGCTTCACCCCTCCCTTCTGCCTGGCCCCCACTTCCTTGCCCAGAGCACAGTAACTTTTGGCATATAAGCCCACTGCTGGCATGAATAAAGGGAGAGTCTATTCTCTCCGGCTTTCTCTGAGTCCGTGTCTGTCTTTCTCTTATTCCATCTGGTAACTTTCTCACGGTCTCCTCCCCACTCCTTGCCATAGCTAAGCCTAGAGAATGTCGGCCTGCAAGCAGGAGACAACCTTGAAGCTTGCAGTTCGGTAGAACTGCCAGCCAGCACAGGAAGGAAGTAGATAATGTGGATTTCAGCCACACATGTATAAAGGACTATCAGATGACTGTAAACTCAGACGATGTAACAGAAATATGCAGGCTACTTCTTTCGTCCTATGTTCAGAAATTAGAGATTCACCAGATAATCCTTATGTGATAATCCTTATGAGAGTGAAATGTGTAGTTACCCTCCCAACCTGGGACGATTCTAAACTCTCATCCCAATCTGTGGATTACACACAAGGGTGTCTAAGGTTGCACTGTGTTCTTGTTCATACTTCCCCAGTCCCCATTCCCTGGTGCAGTCCTACCTTTTTTCCTTCCCACAGATGTTGAACTACGGTGCAATTATTGGACCCTGAACATGTTCATTTCTACCTAAGATCAAATTTTCAGGATTCCTACTAGCTAGATGAAATTTGTTGGAATATCTTTAACTTCTAAGCAAACCTTCTGCCTAACAGTCTTCATCATCAAATCAGTTCTACAGAGTATTGGAGCCAAGTTTCATGAAAGTAAAATTTTCAGTTCATTCTAATAGTTATTACTTGTTTATTTATCAAGCTGATTCAATCTGGATAATGCTTTTTTTAAATATATTTGTTGCTCTGAACTCTGTTTCTCCTTGCAAACTTTGCAAATGCCAGACATTGTTTTCTTAGTAGTTTTTTGGATTTTAGTCTCCATTGAAATGGGCAGTTTTGAAAAATATTCCTGTGAATATATGCTAGAGATATTTAGAGATTATTTACCTAAGAAATATACATTTCAATTAAGTTGATGTGTATTCTTTTTTAAGTATTTTTTATTTTATGCATATTGCCTGCATGTAATGTAAGTCCATCCATATCATGCAATGCTAGGAGAGGTCAGAAGATGGTGTCAGAGTCCCCTGGAACTGGAGCTATGGATGATTGTTAGCTGCCAGGTAGGGGCTGGAAATCAAATCCAAGTCCTCTATGAGAGCTTCAGCTCTCTCTTAAACACTGTTCCATCTCTCCAATCCCATGTATCTTCTTCCATTGTACTTCCATTTTATTTAAATGGGAATCCTTTATGTAAACACAATACATGCCTTGGGACTGGACTTTATGTTTAGTCACCAAAGTTCCTGTAGCTGAATCTTGTTCATTTCTAAAGAACCTGTCCTATCAGTGCATATATCATGCCACATGTGGAGGAGACTGTATTTTTGTAGGATATGACGGATTTTCTTTTGGTCTTATAGAGATTTTAATTAACACCACCATATGACCTTTAATTCCCACACATTCAGTTATACTTACTTATACTTTAGTTCAATACTCAAACAAATTGGGCTTTTAAATGAAAGAACTCATCAGGTTATACTTGTGGAAAAATTATGATGTACAGGAAACATTCAGAATTGGGAGTGGGAGAAAGGAGGCAAAGACTGCTAGCTTTATTGTGGGCTTTCTGCTCTGCATATTCTGCCAGCTCTTTGAGCTATTGTTCCTATCTCTTTTATTCTGTTAACTTCTTAACTTAGGTTTTCATATCAACTAATAAATGGAAAGCATTTTGATGGTTATTTTGTAGGGTCCTATACCAAGTATTTGAAACAGTAATTTTAAATTTGAGACAAGGAAGCACTGATCAGTAGAAATTACTGATCAATAGAAGACTAAGGGGGGGCATCACTTCTGCTGAATAGACTGAGAAACCACCTCAGAGAGATTTAAATAGGCAAGATGTTTAGCCTTGGTGCGAACATTTTTACCTTTATGACAGCTAGCTACAAGGAATAAGCAAACTGTTAAAAATTAAACATGGAGCTTATTTTATCCTACAAGATTGTAGAGTGTTGATATAGGTAGCATGTTTCTGCATTTTGTTTTTTTGGTCTTTTTGAGACAGGGTCTCGCTGGAGCTCCAACTGTCCTGGAACTCACTCTGTAGATCAGACTGGTCTTGAACTCAGAGATTCGCCTACCTCTGCCTCCCAAGTGCTAGGATTAAAGGTGTGCACCACCACACCCAGCATTTCTGTATTTATTTTTTTTAGAAAAGAGAGTAGACTGATTTTAATCAGAATATATTGGTTATGCATTCAATAAATATGGCCTTATTTAATTTTTAGGAAAAAAAAGATTGTTAATGTGAGTGGTGTCCATTCTTTTTATTTATTGAATTTTTATGTATTTCATACATAATTTTTCAGTCAGTCTTAATCGCCATTATAATTATACTGGCTTCTCCCTTGGTACCCTCCCTCACCCCCACCCCCAGAAGTCACACCTTCTGTCACTCTTGCTAGTCCACTGTGCCACATTGGTCTCCCCATTCACTTCTTTGGTGCTGGCTCTACCCCTGAGCTCTTGTTAGCCTATCTATAGTCTCTTTTTTAAAGAAGGCCAGGTCTTCCTTGCCTGACCACCATCTACTGCCAATATTTCCTTAGCCAAGGTTGGGCTTTGCTACCCATTTCTACAGTTCTGTGCTGGGTTTTTGTCTGGCTGAGCTTGCATGGGTCTTGTGCATGCTGATATCAATGCTGTAGGTTCATATGAACCAGGTCCCAGGAGCTTGTAGGATTCATTTCTGTTTGGTCTTGTATCACCTCCATGGCTCTTACAATTTTCTGTCCTCTCTTCTACAATGTTCCTTGAGCCCTGTGTGGGTGACCAGTTCATGGATTCATACTCTGTAGACTCCTAATATCCACAGGTTGGCCATCCATGCCCTTTTGAGATGCTGGACTCCTTTTTAGTGGAGAAGCTTCTTTAACAATAGTTAAGAGTTAGATAAGCTTTCTTGGGTCCTTGTTCTATCATGCTTGGAGCTTATATAGAGAGATTGTATTGTAGATGTGTCCCATAGGCATGACCAATTCACACACCATGTCTGTGTGTTTCCAGTTGTGGGACTCTGTGCTATTCTAATCTTGTGCAAAGAAGCTTCTTTTCTGAACTGTCTAAGATCTACTAGGACCTCTGCACACATGAGTTTCCCTGCACTGAGTGGGTTTTAGGTCCAATTCATTAGCCATTGATCCCCCCCTCCCAAGGCAGAAGTGTCGCTATTGCACTGTCATATGCTGTTCTGGTCATTGGTGAAGATATTTGGTCTTGAGGCTGATGTTGGACCCATCAGTGACTTGCACCGTGCTCTCCACAGCTTTAAAACTTAGCCTTCAGGCATGGTGGAGGAGACTATTTTAAGAGTGTAATGGGGTAATTTCACCAGAGAACATCACTCAGACACAAACCAAAGCCAATAGAAAATCTTTAGTCAGCTGATAACTACACACCGGACATTCAGTGTGTACCAAAGAGTGAGAGTTGGGAGGCGTGCCATATAGGAAAAACCACAACCCCAGGTGAAAAGTATAAGCTCCCAGTGGCAGGGGTGGGGCACCGTGGTAAGTCTGTCTAACAATTCCTGTTGCAGGTCAGCCTGTACTGGATCGTGGCCACTCTACTCACCTCATCCCTCTGACAACAAAAATGTGTTTCCCTTTCTACCACCAAGAGCCAGATGGTTAATTTGACTTAGTCACAGCAAGGACCCCCTACAACACTCTGCAGAGCCAGTGTGTACAGACAGGAAATGGTTTGGGTGGCTCCTGATGGCTCTCTGGTCTTAACTGTACATATATATCTCATGTTTGGTCCCAGCCTCAGAACTCCATCTGCCTTTGTCTTTATGCACTAGAAGGCCTCACACTGTCCACCAGAGAGTCAGCCACACCTTCCCCTGGGCCTGTGTGGAAGAACTTGCTTGCACAACTCATCTCAGCTCTCCCTCTTCTGGGACTGATTTCCTCTTCTAAGAAACCTGGAGAGGCCATCATCTAGTTTGACCTTTCTTTAAGTCTATGTCCAGGGCCTCTAGCCCAGGAAATCATTTGAATGACCTCTAGCTTTTTTCTTAGCATCTTCCTGCTCTCCTGTCCCTTCCCACCCCCTGAAACCACACAGGCTAAGGACAGTTTGCATGTGTTCAGCCAAAAAAGGCAGAAAACCTGGAAAGAATTTCTGGACTTTTACCCACCTGTTTGGTTTAATTGCTGAGAACTAAAACCAGCACTTGGTTGCCCCTGCACCTCCAGAGTGGTTCCACTGTCTGAGTGTGCCACCACAGGGATCTCAGGCACTGAGTGGGACTGCCTAGAGCTTTGGGGCTAGGGTAGGGCTATTTTTTGGCCATGATCTCGTTCCCCTTTCCTTTCAAAAAATTAAATAAAAGGTTCAAAATTAAATAATTAAAGTCATACCTTCAAAATGGAAAAAATATATTTAAAATTTCCTATTCTCTAAAAGCAAGCAAACCATAAAGTATAGAAGCCTTGCAGAATGAGTTACCTTCTAAGCTACCAGTTACACACTGACCTATTCTCAAACTCTTGAACTGGTTCAGTTGAATTAAGCTTTTCTTTTAAATCCCATACTTAGTTAACTTTCAACTTCTGTGCTCAGCTGGGGCTCATAATAAGGCATACTTATGGGCAATCTTAAGGTGCCTCAGTACAAGAGTATGTAGAATTAGCTGTTACTGGCTCAACAGAGCCAGAGGTAAAGGCACCATCTTCTGGTCAGAAAATACAATTCTTGGGTGGGGTATGGTGGCACACGACTTTAATCCTAGCACTTGGGAGGCAGAGGCAGGTGGATTTCTGTGAGTTCAAGACCAGCCTAGTCTAGGTAGAGAGTTCCAGGACAGCTGATACTGTTTGAATTTATGTACATCTCACCATACTCAAACCAACACACACACACACACACACACACACACACACACACACATACGCACACACACACAGAGGCAGAGATAATGATAAAGAAAATAGAAAGGAATTAAAGAATACCACTATAAAAATGAGCACACTAAGAATTATGAGAGAAAAGGAAAAGCAAAATAAGCTACAAACCGAATAAAAACACCTGACAGGATACAGATCATCACAACAAAATACAAAGAACTTCAGAAATTAATTTCATAATTTTGTGTCAATGAATGTGCTTTGTGTTCACATTTGTTTTCATTCTAAAGACATGAAGTGGGGCTGGAGAGATGGCTCAACAGTTAAGAACACTTGCTATTTTTCCAGAGGACCCAGGTTCAATTCCCAACACTCACATGGGGGTTAATGACCATCTTTAACTCTTGTTCCTGGGTATCTGATACTCTCTCCTGGCCTCTGTGGGCATTGTACACACATGGGACACTAACATACGTGCAGGCAAAATACTCAGACACATGAAATAAAAATGTTTAAAAGAAATATGAATATGAATTATGCTAAGCCATTTTGGAAGAATTTTGGCCAAAAATACAATGAAAATTTCCAATTTGATGAATGAATTTCTTCTGTGACAACCTTGCAAGATTCTATAACACACATCCATGTACACATAGCTTGCATTCCAAAGGTTTGTGGAGATTTTTAATAACCACATTTTTCCAAAGCCAAGTTTCAGAATCATCTGTAATCCTACAATACCACTTTGATCCAACCTGCCCATTTAGTGACTATTGTCTTTGTAAGCTTCTCACATTTAAATGCTAATTTCCATGACTAAGTTAAAATGGGAATAGGAACATAAAGCAAACTGGTGTTCGAGCGCCACCTGGTGCTTCATGACAATTCTGCAGCTCCCAAGCAATAAGCACTAGGAAAGAGAGATTATGAGGTTAATACTCCAGCACTGTGGATGTTTAGACTTCTACATCTTAAAATAAAAGCCCCATTTTAGTCTGTAACACAAAATTGCATAGTCTTTTTAATATTTTACGTACAGAAGCCGTTTTTCCTGAAACTGTTCATAAAACAACAAACCTACAATAAACTGTTTAGCTATTTCTCTGCATTTTTTTTTTGTTGTTGTTGTTTAAGATTTTTTGGTGGAGTTTTTATTCCAAAAAGGTTTGTGGATATTTTTCATCAAATAGTGAACATCAAGAAGATCTTAGATCTTAAAGAGATGGGGTACTAAATTTTTCAGAATATTTTTCCACAATAAAAATTCTGAGAGCAAAAATATTTCCTAAATTTTATATAGCCAGATTGTATTTGTTGAGTAGCTGAGTATGTGAGGCTAAACTTTGCAAGTTTATTTTTCCATTCTTCCAGAAATTAAGGCGACAAAAGAAAATTGGATATAAGCCTACATTGAAATTCTTGAAAGAAATGTTCCTTACTAATTCTGTGTATACTTAATGCCAGCATTTAGACAAAGGAAAGCATAATTCCTATTTTGAAAATGATGTTACAATCATTTGTTTATAAAACACAAACCATCCCATTAGTTTTCAAGCCTTTGATTTTATTTAAGAGTCTAGCAATTTCTATAAGAACTGATCCCACCTAAAAAAAAAAGACATAGGAAAGAAGAACCAATGCTCAGTTAAGTGGGAAGAAAAAGAACTCTACCTGCCATTCTTGTTTAGGTCTCCATTTCATAGGCAACTGAATAAATCAATATCAAGTGGAAATTCCCAGGCATTTCCATTATTTCTTTTATGTATATTTGATTTCTGAAATATATCTTTACAGAATTATTGTTCTGTATAATTGTAAAATTGTAAATTGTAAAATTGATTTCCCATCCAACATAAGGAACTGAAGAATTCTTTCCTGTTCTATTCTAGTAATAAGCTCGCAATACTTAGCTAGAAGAAAACAGTGGAGAAAAGCCTGCAGGCCTCGCATCATGTTCACAGTTAAGAGCACATACTGCTCTTGCAGAGGACCTTAATACAATCCTTAGCAATCATGTCCAGCAGCTCACACCCACTTGTAACTCCAGCTATTGGGGGATCCTGGCTTCCATGGGTACCTACACTCACATGTACATACCAACACACAGATACACACAAGATTAGATGACTCTCTTTTACAAATATCACCAAACACTTTTCCAATCCTTTTCTTCTTTTTTTATTGAGATCTTTGATTTTCATTGATAGTTCAGTTCATTGAGAAGTCTCATGTAATGATTAAAGCCATATAAGTGCTTGTGTTTTTGTGTGTCAGTAGTCAATAAATGGTTGCATTGAAAATGTCCTTTACTTACCAAGGTGGTCTTTGACAGTATAACAGACTGTGGACAGATAGAAAGATTTAAGCTCCTTCTGACATTCAGGCCATGAAATTCTTTATATTAGCATATCTATTTTTAAACAGTGTGTGATGTCTAAGCCTGTGTGTTCACAAAGCATTTAATCTGCGATATTAAAGAGATTCAATACCTTTCTGGATGAAATGTCAATATTAAGAGGTTATTCAATAAGATATTTGGTATTAGTTACAATAAGGAAGCTAACAGTGTATAGCAAAGCATTTAATAACTGACATTGCAATTTCCTTATGTGCTTTATCAATGAGAGAGACAGGCTTTGAAGGCATTTAATCTATACTGATTATTTGCTACTGTAAATATAAGAATGATGTTTTAAATAAATATTAAATAATGAAACAAAACTTGTAAAAATCAACTATAACTTTGTAATCAAAATGTTGAGTGATACTGAGGCAGGTACACAAAATGGAAACTAGGGAGGCCACTTCTTTGGAGGAGCAGAAAGATGAGGAAAGCAAGAAGTGGTTGTAAGAAAACCTGTTGGTTATGGGTATAAAGAATATCATATATAGCTCAGCAGTTAAGAAAACACTTGCTGCATTGACAGAAACCCCACATTTGGTTCCCAGCACTCACAGAAGGGGCCACCAACCACATGTCACTCCAGCTCCTGTGGAGCCACTGCCTCTTTTGGCAGACATCTGCATGCAAATGTTACACATGCACACACATATTATTATTTTAGAAAAGAAAATTAAAATGAGAAACAGATTGTATAACATGGGAAAATCATTTAAAAATAAATCCAAGAAAATATACTTTAAAATAATTGGGAATTGCCGGGCGTGGTGGTGCACGCCTTTAATCCTAGCACTCGGGAGGCAGAGGCAGGCAGATCTTTGTGAGTTCAAGGCCAGCCTGGTCTACAGAGTGAGTTCCAGGACAGCTGGGACTACAGGGAGACCCTGTCTCGAAAAGACCAAAAAAAAAAAAATTGGGAATTAATCTTAATTTGAAGCATAAAGCATATGAACTCCTGTTAGCATTCCTTGTGTTCTAACCCTAGTGGACTATTACAGGCAAAAGACCTCCTTTAGATGAGCTTGGGTGAAAAACAGGATAGATGTATCAAGTCAAGACATCATTCAGTTAATTTCTCTAGGAAAATAGAGGCCTATAGAAAAGTCTGCTTGCTAATGTTCCCAGAGTAATAGAGATCAAAGTGCTACAAATCTCAATAGGAATTACTTTCACAAAGACTGTTATTCTAATTCAATACCCTGTCATCAAGAGCAAAGGGTCAAGTGAGTTTCTCCAGATTTGGAATTTAGCTAATTGCAGAGCTGTACTGAAATCCCCTATTTTTTTTTAATAATTAAATTCTACTTTTATTTTCAGGAGACTCTTCCCTCTGACACATGGAATGCCAGTCACTCTTCTGTACTTTAATGAAACAAAGTAATCTCAAAATTATAAGCTGATATGCATAAATACATAAAAGATGTTATTTTGTATTTAAATAGACACATAAACATATAAAAGCACCATCTGATGTACAGTTTCCTTTCTGTCCTCTTCCTATTTGACAGGCACCTGTACCTGATCTACCAGATGTTTGAGGGGAGCGTGTTTACTGTATATTTATTTTTTGCAATTTACCTTTAATATGTAATTGTCAAGTATTAACATAATTTCGCACAAAGCACATACAATTTAATTAAATTATATAATTCAATTACAGTAGCAGCCAGCTTCATGGTTATGAGATCAAATTATTTATAATCATTATGGTTCCGCTCTCTCCCCTAACGTGAGCAGAGAATGCCTCCCTGTTCCATCAGTCTTGGGCTCGGCTATTTGATTTGCTTTTCTCAATTAGTGGATGTGATTTGAGCCCATGTTTGAAGTATATTTGTTCCTTTGTCCTCCTGTGTTTATAAGGAGATTAACGTGTACTTTGAATCTACTTCTTTCTCATTAATGAACTATAAACAGTGTATGAATACTTCTCATGACATGAAACAGAATCCTGAGAGGAACACAACTTGTTAAAGTTGATCTATGTGATCTAAAGTTGATCTAAGACCCATACTCACTGCAAGAGTAAGCATAAATAAGAAAGCAAAAAATGAGAGCGGAAAAGAATGTTACTTTTATTTGTCCATTGCCTTACAGCCCTCTGCTTGTTTTACTCTACTTCTGATAAAAATAACTCCATCCGGGGCTGGAGAGATAGCTTAGCGGTTAAGAGCACCGACTGCTCTTGCAGAGGACCCGGGTTCGATCCCCAGCATCCACATGGCGGCTAAGAACCGTCTGTAACTCCAATTCCAGGAGAACTCCAGTTCCAGGGGAATCCGAGACCCTCTTCTGACCTCCACGGCATTGCATGACACAGATGCACAGACCTACATGCAGACAGTACACTCATACACATACAAAAAAAAAATAATAACTCCATCCATAATGTTTAGAACCATACTGTTGGTTCTCAATACTTTGCAATTTAGGACAGTGTTATTTCAAAATTTATGCAGTAATAATGTATTTTGATTATTTTTGTTAATACCCTTTATTAGCAAAGGTTGTCACTAAAGCTATCTCTTCAAAATCCTATTGTGTTTGAGTTCTTACTCCACATTGCCAGATTAAGTTGGATTGGTCAAGGACTTTTCCGGTGGACTGTTGCATCTGTAAGCCTGTTCTTCTAGTCCCCTTTGCTCACGCTCCTGGCGTCAGAATTGCATCTGTCTAGGTCATTAGGCAGCAATACATGAGGAATGATACTGAATTACATGGCACTGCATGTCAGGTCATGTGTGCATGTTCCTAAGTCCTGGCCTCGTGCTTGCCACGTCAGGCTCTTTGGGATATGTGGAGTCACTGTTCATCTTTGCCACTGTCTACATGCAGGAAGCAGGTCCCATATCCTAGTCACCAATATACTCTCCTATGTCTGAAAATTTCCTCAAATAAAATGTTATTTGCATTAGTTAAATGAGTAGTAGAAGACTCTCATATATAATGAAGAAGTCATATATAATAGCTTTTGGGCATATAAATAAATTATATAATATTCTTCAAGCAGAAATTCCTTAAAATATGAAATTTACTAATTAAGAACTTTTCTAGTTAACTCAAGAAATTATGTGCAATTATTTTGGGTGGGAAATTTTTAACACAGGATATCAATAAAGAATTTTTCATAATTTATGGAGTGTATTATTAAGAGATGATTTCATATTTGTTTTTCTCATGACTAAATGTTTGAAAGCTATAAATACATTTACTATGAATTGTTAACATATAATGATATGCACAGATTCACATTAAAACAATGTATCAAAGAAGTTGAAACTTTTATTTGGGCGATATTAAAAGTAATTTTGAAAGAAAATTTAGGGCTAATTTGGCAATCTCCATGATTTTTATCACTAATTTTAATCTTAGATTCACTCATGGTCCACATAAAGGCACCTCAATCAAGGGTCTCCACATAAAGCTGTATCATCTACTGACTTCACAGCCGTTTCAGTTTGTTCAAGTACTCTGATGTACTCACGTGAGGACATTGCCTAGCAATGCATTTCTCAGAACATATTTCCATCATTAAGCAACACATATCACATAAGAAAAGTGGGTCCTGGAGAGTTAGAGCAGTTAAGAGCACTTTTTCCTCGTGCAGAGGGGTTCTTGGCTTCCACATGGTGGGTCACAGTGCCTGTAACTCTAGTTCCAGGGCCTCTCATGCCCTCTTCTGGACTACTTAAGAACCTGCATTGTGCACCTATAGACAAGCAATCACACAAACACATCCACCCCACTCATAAAATTTGTTGCACACACACACACACACACACACACACACACACACACGCACACACATTCTTAAAGTCTATTAATAAAGAAAATAAAGAACACCTCAATCTCACCTTTCAAAAACATTAATTTATGTTTGAAACTCACTGATGTCTAAGTTTTCATTTCTTTTACCCTATTTCCTAGATTAAATCTCTATTCATCACTTTGTATCAAAACAAAGGTTTGTAGTTACAGTATTGATTTTAAACCAACTAAAGTCTGCCATCAATGAAGATCAATTACCTCATTTGATTCACAGTTTAATCTTCAGTCAGTAGCTGTTAAGTAACCATTCCTCTGTGTAATTGAATGATGCTAAACTGAATGTCATGACAGAGTAGGTGTTTCTGGGCCTGTGGCTATTGATTGTGAGCACTGAGACCCCATTGCTCCCTGTTCTTCCATTTGTTAATGTTAATCCCAGACCCAACAACCACTGTCTCAGGCTCTTCCACTTTTCTAAGGACATAATCCATTAAAGGCTGTCAGGATCTGTTTATGCACAATCTCTTTTATAATAGAACGTAATATAGTTCTGTCTTTTTGCCAAAGGTATTGTCCTCTGTTCTCAAAACAGCAAATGCATCAAATCTGAACAGTGAAAACATGAATAATGTATTCAGGGACTTTAGATATGATTAGAAGTAAGGATGCTCAGGGTATAAGAGGAGGTCTGTGTTATATAGAGCATTTAAAATTACACAGATATGATTCAATATAGCTGTTTTCAAAGAAATTTAGAAATGAGTTGAATTCAAGCTACTTTCCATCCAATCACAATTTGCCTATTCACTGGGAATATTGACTCTATGGCCTGCCTCAGCTATGCCTTTCTCTCAATTGATTATCTGCAGTGCTGTGTAATAATGACTCTATGTCCTGCCTCAATTGTGCATTTCTCTCAATTGATTATCCACAGTGCTATGTGATAAATTCTTTAAAAAGTGACACAAAAAAGTTAAATGGGAGCTTAAAGGTGAAAATGTTACATCCAGTTGTTATATCCAGTTGTTACATCCAGTTGGAAATGACTTTCCTCCACCTTCTTTTGTCTTACAGAATCCTTTTTTTTTATTTTAATTTTATTTTATTTATTTTTGTATGCGTATGAGTGTACTGTCTGCATGTAGGTTTGTGCACCCGTGTCGTGCAATGCCGCGGAGGTCAGAAGAGGGTGTCGGATTCCCCTGGAACTGGAGTTCTCCTGGAATTGGAGTTTCAGACGGTTCTCAGCCGCCATGTGGGTGCTGGGGATCGAACCCGGGTCCTCTGTAAGAGCGGTCAGTGCTGTCAACCGCTAGGCCATCTCTCCAGCCCACAGAATCCTTTTAAAGATAAGACTATAACCTAAGAATTAAATATATCACCAAGGAATCCAGATTTCTATTCACAGTTTGAAGCAACATGGAATTATATAGATTCTCCAGGTAGCCTTGGACTGGCTTGATTTTCTCAGAGTGTTTGTGGTTATCAAGAATAACTGTGGAATGTTATGAAATTGGCATTTCCTGAGATAGGAAGACCCCTCCTGGAAGCTTGGCCTGACCTAGTCCAGACATTGTTCCTGTCTCTCCTGGGTATTGAGTCTTTGAGATTAGGGAGAAACTACCCATGCAACCTGGACTGTGCTGCTTTCAGTCCTAGAAACAGAATGTTGTCAAAACTTTGCTCTAGTGTGCTATATTATCCCCAAGATACACTGCTACATGGGGTGAGCAGATTTAGGGGTTCCTCAGGTGTTAAACAAATGGGGCCACAGGCATCATTCACTGTATTCCAGACAGCTTCTTAAGTTGTGAAACGAAGGTAAAGCCTGGGCTTCTTCTGCACTTTGGTATGCATGGAAGTCCATTTCAGGAAACTTGCTAACAGTGTGCAGTGTCAATTGACCCAAGCAAGTTGGTACCAAATGCAAAAACCTGATTTACACCCAAACAGCTTATTCCTAGGTGTCAGTCCTCAACTTGACCTGATAAGATGTCCCTTAGGCAACTCATATACTTCCCCTGCTACCATGGCATCGTCCCGATTTCTATCCTGAGATTAAACTTCACTTGCCTTTATAAAAGTTGAAGCATTTGGTCATCACTATTTTAGCAGTATTTGGAAGTGATAACTTTTCCAAACTGATAATTTAGAGCAATATTTTTGAAATTCTTATTATTTTCTTTCTAATGTCTAGTAGCAAAGTCTCTTGTAATTAAATGGAATAATTATACCTTAATTATAACTCATTTTCTTTTGAAATATATTTAAAGTAAAGATGATCAGCAAGGTTAATAAGAAGTTTCAACTAATGCATTTATTTAATTCAAAATTGGATTAACTTAAGCTTCTTTACAAAGAATAAGATGCATATTTTAGAGTTCTCATTGTTTTTCACAATGAAATGTCATTTATAATTTTTTCTGCACTAGATCCATGAATATAATACAAACATTTTTATGTGTCAATTATGAAAATTTGATGCTAATTGAAAGATTTAAATTCACATCTAGCAATAAAGATACATCATATTTTAATCATTTAAACACAAAAAATCTCTAACGTAACTTCCTCTGAGATCCACACCTGCCAAGGTGTGGATCTCTGTGACATATGGAAGAGTTGAGTACAAGGAATCAGAAGATTTCACAAACAGTTGAGTTTAAAGAATACTGTTATGTTTAGTTGTCAGGTAATGGTACCCAAACGACACGTGCCTATAGGTGTACATAGTGAGTTGCACTCAGTTCACTAGGCAGGATCCATATTGCATAGTTGGATATTCTGCTTTGGATTAATGCTGAAATCAAAACTTTGGTTGTGTCTGAGACCCAAACGACACGTGCCTATAGGTGTACATAGTGAGTTGCACTCAGTTCACTAGGCAGGATCCATATTGCATAGTTGGATATTCTGCTTTGGATTAATGCTGAAATCAAAACTTTGGTTGTGTCTGAGACCAATGTCGTGCTTGTGGTCAAGATCATTGTATTCCTTGTGTTATAGTATTGGGGTCTCAGCTCCCCTGGTGGTCACTGGCCACCCCTACTCTCCTAGGGAGGCAGTGTTTAGATTCCTTCCACCCATATCCTTAGAGAGTACACACTCAGTGTTTGTGTTCATCTGGCTCTCTCAGGATATGTCTCTGACTTCTTTCTCAACTTTCTGTTTTAGGTGATTTGGTCATGTTTGGACCTAACCATAAAATGAAACCATTATTTCATCATTTTTACAGAAATAAGAATACATGACATACACACCATTCAGAAAAGAAGCTTTGTAATATTGGGATTTTATGTATGACAAGAACATTCAGAATTAAATTCTGCTATTCTGTGGTGAAACCCAGGAATTTCACTGGAGAAAGTATATTTCTTGACTTTTTTTTTGTCAAATGGCCCCTAAACAAATATAGGTGGGTATTTCTAGATAGAAACTGTACAACTCATAGTTTTGTAGTAAATACTTATTTTCACCATTTTTACTGTCTAACAGTGTTCTTCCCTTTTTCCAATGTGGTGATTCAAATCCGTCTTGTGGGGAGAAATTATATAGTGAATAATAAAAAATTCAGGGGGCAAGGGAAAGAACAAATTATTTTCCCTGTAATAGAGACTTCAAATATTCAATTAATGCCAAATTACCAAGTTAATCTGATAATTCTTACTTACTTAATGCTCAGCTCCATAAAGGAGATTTTTGGATGTCATATGTTTCTGAGAACTGAGTATGAATTTGTCATGTTTAATATACAAAGAATGCCAGGTGTGGTGGCACACCCCTTTAATCCTAGAATTTGGGAGGCAGAGGCAAGCGGATCTTTGTGAGCTCAAGGCCAGCCTGGTCTACAGAGTGAGTTCCAGGACAGCTGGGGCTACAGGGAGACTCTGTCTTGAAAAGACAAAAAAATTAATATACAAAGAACATAAAATATTGACTTTTTAAGGCTTTCAATAAAGAAAGCACATTCCCATGAAAAGGCAAACAATCCAAATTCTGGGCTCAGCTGGACTGTGACAAGACACATGTTCTTCATTTGCTAAGTGAGACACTAAGTAACCATTTAATGTTGAATACTGACTTATTCCTCATCCACGTGAGCTCATTGCTTTGAGACATCTAGTTAGATTTTAAGGTCACTGAGGATAGATCTGCCAGTCATCTTTGGACTCTACGTCCTGTGTGTCTGGTATCACATTAATTTAAGGAAGGGGAAAGTATTTAAGGAAGATCCAGTTATCACAATTGGACCTCCTTAGAATTTGCAATACTGTACAAAAAGGAGGAAGGTCAATGTAGCAAGGCTTTATAGAGGCCCAGGAATGGAAGGTGATTTCATCTTGTTAAAGCACATTTTATTTCTTTATTTAATTTTCTTTTCCCTTTGAGGGGTTTTGAGACAGGGTCTTACATATCTCAGGCTAATCCCAAATGTACCCTGTAACCAAAGATAGTTTTGAACATTCCTTCACCTCCTGCCTCACCTTACAAGTTCAAGGATCACAGGCATACTCTACCATTATTGTATTGCTTTGGAAATATTACTTTAGTAGACTTGTTTTGCTATTTTAATTTTTTTTGTATGTGTATGAATATACTGTCTGCATGTAGGTTTGTGCACCCGTGTCGTGCAATGCCGCGGAGGTCAGAAGAGGGTCTCGGATTCCCCTGGAACTGGAGTTCTCCTGGAATTGGAGTTACAGATGGTTCTCAGCCACCATGTGGGTGCTGGGGATTGAACACGGGTCCTCTGTAAAAGCGGTCGGCACTCTTAACCGCTAGGCCATCTCTCCAGCTATTTTAATTTTTAATGTGTTCTTTTGCAGTGATTTTGATCAAAAGAGTGCAATCTCAGTTGTAGCTCTAGCTTGGATATAGACATGACTTTCTAAACTTCCAAGAAGATTATAAAATACTATTAAAGAACAAATGCATAATATCTCCTTTCTTCAAGGATAATGCAAATGGGTCTGTCAATCCTGAACAGAGTAACACCCTTCAGGAAGGCTGCCTGTTCCAGAGACTTTAGAAAATCCTGTAAATCTCAAATCATGGCATATAGACCAGCATTATGGCCTTTGTCTTCTCTGATGTCAGTGAAATGAACTGTGACTTTCTTCTATAGTACACTCTATATCACCTTTGAATTCTTTCAAAAGAGATCATAAGGATTTGAGAGCTACTGGAAGGCCAGAGTGATATCACAACCACATTTTCCTTGCTATGATAATTACATGCTAAAATTAAAATACTCAGTGTAAACAGGGGTGATTTCTGAAGATTCTTTTTGTTAAATGTCTTGTTAACTCTCTCAGTTCTTAGAAAGTACCATTTATAATTCTTATCTACTGAGGTGCTGCAAGGATTAGTAGTTGTGAAACATTTCAAAGATCCTAGTTTAAAGCTATTTTATGAGTATCAAAGAGCTTAACTTCCAGTGCCAGGGACGGGACATGCATGAGTTCTTTGTTATTAAATAATCCTGCTGGGTGATCCAGCTTAGAGGGTTGTTAATAGCCTACTTGTTAATGTAAATTTTGTTCTTGGAATGTTTATTGATGTGGACTTTTGTACATGAATGTGCACAAAACGAATTTGAACAATATATCTGATATTTGAACCAAAGAGCTTCAGGCAGTGATTGGTAATCTAAAAGAATTTTAATGGAAAATTACGGGGAAAAAGCTCCTTTTGCTAAGCTTTACTTTTTGAGATGAAGTTACTCCATATCACAAGTCTGCTTAATATTCAGATTTGAATAAAATGCCAAATTGATAGACGTCTCCTCTCTTATACTCTTGCCATTCACATGTGACTATATATAAATATGAACCAATTGCATTAGAAACAAAATTCCAAAAGGTCATATAGATTGGGAAAGATTCTGGTACTGTTGATATGCTAAAAGTAATTATTTTTATTTATGACACCCAATACTGATATAGAAACATGTTATATGAATAGAAATTATAAAAAGACTAATCTGTAAAAAAGTTTCAGCATAAACCACTAGAGGTATGAAAGGTGGGTCTAAATGATTACTTATAGTTGATGGTAGGAACAAGAGTCTATATGGAAACAATGAGAATATCACAGATGAAAACTTTTATGAGATTGTATTCACCTTCATAGTGCAAAGAAAATATCAGAATGCATTCAGAGCCTTCACTCAAAAGTACATATCACTGCCAGACATCGTGGGCTGAGCCTCTTTAATCCCAGTACTTGGGAAGTAGAAGCAGATCTCTGAGACAAAGACAAACCTGATTTACATAGTGTGTTCCACAGCAGCTGGGGCTACAAAGAGGCTCTCTCTCTCTCTCTCTCTCTCTCTCTCTCTCTCTCTCTCTCTCTCCCCTCTCTCTCCTCCCCCCACACAAAATATCTCATACCTCCTCGTGTCTTCACTTTATCAGATGTTTTATTTGATTTTTAATGTATCAAATTAACTTCAAAGATAACCCTGTAGAAAGCACTTGTTGCTATAGAAATCCACAATGGGACACGAGCCACATAAGAACCAAATCATTATGATGAGCTAACGGTCAGAGGTCACCAATTCCACTTAACCATAGTTATACTTCAGTGATCTTAAACTATACATTTAATTTTAATTTTTCTCTGCCTTAGATTCTTCTTAGCCAAAGTTGGAATGATAATTCCTGGTAGGATTTCTTAAGTAGTGAAATAATGAATGACAAAATACTGTAAAAAGTTAACAAGTAATACACTAGACTGTTGATGAGCTATCTGGTGAATATTTAGAGAACTTCCAATGAAATGAGTCTTTTTGTCCTTGAGACCAAGGCCTTCTTGCTATTCCTGCCTACAGTCATGGCATATACTACTGAGCCTGTCACAGAGAGCTGTAAAAATGTCCTAGAACAACAGGCTAGTCAATGACCCTGATAATGTATATATACTCCAATCCCTTGTGTTACAGAAAGTAAAGGAAAAGTGAGTCACCTGCATATGACTGAAAAACAAAAACAAAAAGTACATGTGAGGTTCCTTTTGGTCTTGCTCACCACTTTGTCTACAACTCCTAGCATAGAACCTGAAGATGTTCAAGCTCTTGAATACTGCCAATTGAAAATTTAGTGGGCAATTTAAACATTATCTATCTATCTATCTATCTATCTATATATATATATATATATATATATATATGATTTATTAAAGTTCTGAAATGTTTGTGATCACTATAAAACAAGGAATCAACTCTAAAGAAAATTTAATTAATTTCCCAATCACAGCAGCTTATTCATATTTGTATCCATATAAAACCTTTTAAAGTCAAAAATAAAGTTGATATTTATTCTCAAAGGTGACATGGTTTGTCATTTAATTGCTCCTGCATGTCTTTCTATTGGAGAAACCCAGTGACCAATTTCAAGTAAAAGTGGTGTTCTGTTTTGTTTTATAGTAATAGAAATTGAACCTAGGCCTAGGACATGCTAGGCCAGTGCTCCACCATTGAGCTTCATCCCCAGACTTCAAGTGACTACTTTGGAAATTTCTTCCCAAGTAGATCAGAAATTCCCTCAAGACAGGCAGTTTCCACTTACAACTTTTTTTTACTTTTCATAAGTTTGGGTTTAGGGTAAAACTGAACAGAAAATGCGGAGGTCTTGTATTCTGCCTGACATCCCTCTAGCCTCCTCTGCTACCTCTATCCTATACTCCACTGCCATGTTTATTACTCTCAAGAGCCTATACTAACAAGTCATTATATGCAAAGTCCATTGTTTATATAACCTGCAGTTTCTGGGCTGGATACTCTATGACATTTTAAATTATTTTAGTTGAATGTTTACAAATTTCATATAATATACTTAATCACATTTAAACCCCTTTCCCTATCTGCACCCATTTCACAGCCCCCACATCCTACCAGATTTCATGTACTCTGTCATATATATCAAGACCAATCAAGTCAAGTTTGTTTCTCCAACTGTCCTTCAGTGTGTATCCATCTTCTGGAGCCTGGTTAAACTATCTAGCATCTAGCATCATGCCCTTAAAGAAAACCAGTTCTCCCCCTCCCAACAATTATAAGTTGCCAATAGTTCCTGGGCTAAATTTGAGGCTTCTTCCAACTTCCTTGCTCTGCTTGGATTGTGACTGGCTGGAGCCTGCATGGGTCTTGTGCTTGCAGTTACCATTGCTGTGAGTTCCTGTGAGTAGCTAACTGTCCTGCTGTCTGGAAAACTGTTTCCCTCCCTCTTTTACAGTTGTCCCCAAGCATTGGTTGGCAGAAGTGTGATACAGGTGTCCTATTCAGAGATAAACACTCTGAAGTATCTTATTCTCTACACTTCACCACTTGTGGTTTTCTGGAATAACTACCCTCTGTTGCATGAGGAAGTTTCACTGGTGAGAGTTGTGCAGCCATCTGACCACTATGTTCCCTGAGCCTATAGTATAGAGATTGTATTGTAGATGTGTCACTTAGGGATGGGCACCTCACAGACCTTAGTCTATACATTTGACCAGTTGGAGAACTTTGTAACAGTCAGTTTCTATCTGTTGCAAAGAGAAGCTTCTTTGATGAGTGGTGAGAGGCACATTGTCAGAATAGTGGGAGCTCTCTTGCAGCATGAATGTGCCTAGACGAGGAGCCAAAGTTTGGTGACTAAATGAGCAGTTCTGATGAGGTAAGCAGGGTCAGTAGGAGCTCTGGAGGAGCATGATCTTGGCCTAACACTGGAGTGGGAGGATGGTGACTGAGTGAGCAGGTTCTGACCAGCTGAGCAGGGTCAATGGGGGCTCTGGAGGATCATGATCTTGGCCTAACACTGGACGAGGAGGATGGTGACTGAGTGAGCAGGTTCTGACCAGCTAAGCAGGGCCAATGGGAGCTCTGGAGGATCATGATCCTGGCCTAACATTGAAGCCGGAGGATTCAAATTCTAACAAAGACTTAACACGGGCCTGCCATAGCATTGTGGTATTACTGTCCTAAAAAATCATCTATTCTTTTTACTATTCATCCATCCATCCTTCATGATAATTTTGGAAATCTATGAAGTCCTATGAATATTTCTAGAAGTTTTGCCTTTCTCATAATATCATATATTTGGAATCGTGAAGTTTATAGCCTTTGATACTATTTTTTCCACTTATAAGTAAAATAGATATTTATAAATTTTTTGCATGTATTTTCACAATTTAATTGACTTTAAATTTACAGTCTTTTTTTTTTAATAATTATTTATGATGCTTTGTGCATTTCCTACATTTTTCCAATTCAGTCAGGCACATTTCCGCTTTCTAGCCACCCCCACCCCCACCCCAGCCCAGATCATGCCTTTGCCATAACTGTCTGCATCTTTCTCTCAGTTTTTGTTTCTTCATTTTTTAGCTATAAGTGATCATCCATGTAGTACAGCATCCTTTTCATGCAAAACCCTATTCCTGCAGGCTGTTGTGCCTAAACCCCCACAGTCCCACCTTTCAGTGGGGGGTGACAGGTGTTTGTCAATCACGTTGATCAAATGATAGTGTTCCAGACTACCTTGCTGTAGTTTCACCATCCCCCCCAATCGCAGCCCTTACATTCTACCAGCCCCCGCTTCCGCAGGTTGTTCCCTAGGCTTAGGAAAAGGGGCACAGGTGGAGAGAGGTAAAACAGTCCACCTCTTCGGAGCTGTTGACTTGGACTCTGGTCAATTCTGGCTGTTTTCCTTCATGGGGGCTGATAGTTTGTCCAGGAAGAACCTTCTGATCCTACTAATAAATCTCTTATAAAACCGGTAAAAAAAAAAAAAAAAAAAAATAGTTATGGTAGGTTACTTTAGCCAAGGACAATGTTGCGATATGTTTAATCCATGAATTACATTCGCCCCCCTTTAAATAGACAGGGTCATACTGTGGCCTTATAACATCTAACCTGTAGAGGATGTAAGTTGTGGCATCAGCCATGGGTATTTCTCCAAGGGGAGAGCCCATAGCCAATTAGTTTTGGATATACGGCACATGGCGCCTCTGCCTGCACCAGTCCCAGGCAGGTGAGGTTCTGGTTTTTTTTTTTTTTTATCTGGTGCTGACGGTGGAGTCTTGCTTGACTCAGGGAGACCCATATTTGCTCTATTGGTTTAGTGGCCTCTGGTAAACACTCTCTGGTCCAGAGGCCATCTGTACACTTGCAGGTGTGGTCTCAAATACATCCCTCCATGTTAACGTCAGGTCTTCGGCTAGCAGGGCTTATTGCTCTCCTCCTGGTCCCTCATATGTGGATGCTAGTACCAACAACCCAGATAAAAAAATTTCTCATGGAGAGGGAGGCCATCAGTAAAAGAACAACAGAAAGACTGCATCATGAAACATGGACTGAAATGGTGAATCGGAAAGGGGGGATGGGTGGGAGAGTGACACAGGTATATTCGAGCTTAACGGATATTGGCTTATTGACGTGAGCTCAGCAAGTATCCAGTTTCGCCCTAGGACTTTGTCTACAGGTTGCATGGTGTTTTAGGACTTTAGTAAAAGTAAAAGTTAAAACATGTGTATATTAAACTACATCGGTTTACAGACTTGATCTCTTGATAAAAATGGTATTGCATCTGAATTAAATGGAGATATAAGTCCGCTGCTGCCCACATTTGCTTTACATAAACTCTGTAGAGCAATAACTTTAGGACTGGCACATACAAATGTCCTCTATAATTTCTCTGTTGTACAGATCACCTGTAGCATTCTCTTTAGATGATTTAATGAAAAACTTAAGTTTGCCTTCCCAAAGTTAATAATATATAGTCACCCAAAACAACTTGTGTGATTTGATGAAATCTATGCCTTGACTCCACCCTATCGTCATGTATAATACAAACATCTCTTCTGGTGACTCATACGCTAAAAAAAAGGGGGGGGGATACAGAAAGACATGAAACCTTTCATCAAACCCCTGCAATTTAATCTTAAACCTAACTATGGGAAACAATTTAAATGTTCCTCAAATGAAAAAGAAACAGTGAAAAAAAAAAAAAAAAAAAAAAAAAGAAAAGATACAGGTTTTATTGGTAGGAGTACCAAAAAGTGCGCCCAACGAAAGGCTGACCAGTCTGAACATTCAAAGGAAGCAAAGCCTCAGATTGCCATAAACATCGAACCCCTCTGTGGATCATACATGTAACAATATTATAATGATTCCTAATGGAAACTTTACCTTCTACGGTGCACAAAGGCTTCTGATATGAATGAGACTTCTTGCCTCCCACCCATCGCACAAGGAGACATATTGACATGATGAGGTCGCTCCCACTTTAAAATTGGAGACAATATTGTAGAGGTGATCTCTTATAAAACAGAAAATGCTTCTTTAATTGGACCTACTAGACTGGGAAACGTCTGTGAAAGGGATTATTTTCTGTTCAGAAACAAATATAATACTAAAGTCCTGGGCTATGCACTTAGGCAAAAATATATTAATACAGGAAGCTTTGACATCAGCAATGGTTTGTTCTACCAGGTGGATGTTGGCCGGGGGATCCAAGCCCCACAAAAATTGTAAGGGCTCCTTGCTCTAAGTTGGGATACCTACACAGGAGGAGAGGCAATTTACTTTTCTTTTGGGTGAAGACAATTAGATAACACAAAGTGGCATGTCTCCCTAGACCCCTTTTAAAGCTCTCAACCACTATGGGCTGATATTCAGACTCATTCCTGGTCTCAAGCTCCAGTCATAACAGCCTTGAGTAAAGTCCTCATTGCCTATCTAACTTCTCCCTGTGAACCACTGGCTCTGCTCCAAAATAATGCACTGGAATCAAATGGGACTTCTGCTGAGTTTGAGGAACGCCATCAAAATTGATCAGCATGGAATGACCTTTGAAAGCTACTTTGGCTTTGCTTGACCAAATTTAAATGTAAATTCGTATCACTCACTAGTTCTAAGTAATTTTCTTCACACCTTCAAGTTACTGTTTCCTACGTTTTCTCATCACTGTAAATTTTCTTGTTTTTGTCCAAACCCTTAGCATGCCCTAAGTCAGCAGTTATTTTGTTACTATCTTCAAAGCTAGAAAAGGAATGACTGCAAATAAAATTCCTCTTGTATAAAACTACCAATATACTTTATTCTTTATCCAGATAATAAGAACAGAACATGACACCAATAATATGTAAAAGTCATATTTGAAAGCAGAGCATACTTACGGATGAATCATAAATCTGGACAAAGTTTAGCTTAGTACTACTACAAAGCATGCAAAATACTATTTTAACAACTCTCATAGAAATCTGTAATTCAAAGTGTTTATATTATGTCTACTTAAATCATTCATGAGCAACAACAACAGCAAAATAAAACCCTCTCTTCTTTTACATTTATGTTTGAACTTAAACACAATAGGAAAATCAGCTTTTTAGCCAGTCTTCCGGGCACTATTACAGCAAAAATCCACCCTCTATCTATCTCTCTGCATTATGTCTTTCTGTATTCGGGCATCCATTTCATCCATCTCTCCACTCATATATGTGATGTAGTTTGGATCCCTAAAAAGGCCCATGTGTTGGGAGTTGGTCACCACCCAGCCTGTGATGCTATAGGAAAGCAAGAAAACATCAAGGAGAAGTAGCCCTGTTGAAAAATTAGGTCATCGGAATTGAGATCTTCAAAGACGGTTGGACCCATCTTCTTTTCTTCCTCTCTCTCTCTCTCTCTCTCTCTCTCTCTCTCTCTCTCTCTCTCTCTCTCGAAGTCTCTCTCTCCTCATTGCTAAGGGATGAAGGAATGAAGAGAAATGAACGGGGCTCTTGCCATGATGCCCTGTGTTGTTTTGGCCAAAACACCAGAAAGTCAAACCTCTGACACTGAGCTATATATATTCTGTTTCTCATTAGGTTGATGTATCTTGGGTGTCTGTCACAATGATGGAAAGCTGAAGAAAGCATCAGGATCCTAAATTATAGGTCCTCCACCATCAGCAAATTTGCCCCCATAGTGCTAGAACTGTCTCATTTAGAATAGTGCTGATAATTAAAGTCAGTTTGGAATTCCTTGGCACAGGATTTTTCCAGGTTTTGGATTTTCAGCTCCTGTATTAATATCCATTTTATTTGTGCAGACCCTGTATTCATACTGAATTGTTTGTATAGGAATTCAAGGTGAAATTAAATATATCTGGAAGTATGCTTTGCAGACTTAAAACAGGATTTTGCCACAAAGTGGAACATTGCTTCTAACACACATTCATTCTCCTGTTTATCTGACTTTTAAATTTTGACCTGCCAGTACAGTAGCAGTAATTTCTTTATTAAAGATACATTGAGGTAGAAACTCTTTCCATGGCCACTTGCAGATGCAGTTCAGCTTTTCCTGGGACCTCTGGGCTTCTCCCATTCCTGCTTGCTTTCCAGTGTCTGAGGCATTTCAACGTTCTTCGTGACCATTCTTTCTCCCTACTAGTTCTTTATGAACTGATTTGAGATACAGCAAGGCCACGCATGTAAAGTATAGGAATTTCCTATAGAAAAAATTAAAATACAGTCCTTTCTGAGAAACAAACAGTTTACAAAATGCCCCTGACCAGACACCATAGACTTAATCTCTCATTTAGGGTAAAAGAGCAACTTTTTTAGATGCTACTTTTGAAGAAGTCTTCACTTGAGGCAGAAGACAAGATGCCTTCATTAATCCTTGAAACTTCAGCCTCTGCTTCCAGTGTTTTTCTTTTTGTATGTTTTGTTGTGTTGTGATAGGGAATGTAAACAGAGAAATTTTTCCTGCTGTATAACAGTTTTTTTAATTTATTTTTATTGATGCTTTGTGTATTTCATACATCATTTTCCAATTCAGTTCAGGCATATATCCCCTTCCCTTCCCCCCAACCCCACCCCTACCCATCGCAGATCATGCATTCTGCCGTAAGTTTTCTGCATCTTTCTCTGCTTTTTTGTTTTGTTTTCATTCATTTTTTTTAACAATAGAGGTTTTGATTTGCATTTCCTTAACGATTAGTGATGTTGAACACTTCTTAAGGTGTTTCTCAGCCATCTCTAATTCCTCACTTGTGAAGTCTCTGTTCAGTTCTTTGCT
>VZQC01004806.1:331708-392686 GCA_009823505.1 Rhizomys pruinosus
AAGTAACCTACCATAACAATTAGTACTGTTTAAATACCCATATATCTAATTGTGTGTGCTTCATTAGTAGGATCGAAAGGCTATATATTATACTGTTTAAATACCTAAATATCTAATTGCATGTGCTTCATTAGTAGGATCGAAAGGTTAAGCCTGGACAAGCTGGCAGCCCATGAAAGAAAACAGCCAGAACTGACTAGAGACCAAGACATCAGCTCCAGAGAACAGGTTTTTTTTTTGTTTTGTTTTGTTTTAGTTAAATGACAATTGATTTGGGGCCACTACTGGAAACTTCATACGAAAGGTTGAGAAATGATTGATGTAAATGCTCTTTCCTAAGAGAGCAATCTTTATTCACATTAACCATCTTTACTTTGTAGAAATGTGTGTCTAATGAAGTCAAACGGTCTGTTCATTCAAGAAATATTACAAGAAATAACTGACTTCAAAAAATAATGACTCAGATTTTTCATATTCTTCCTTTACTTATTGAAAATACTTTGACAGCCAAAGAAAATATATGTATACATCATCTGTACCATTTAGGGAATAATTTTAAACCTTTGGGAGTGAAAATAAATTGTATAAAAAATCACTGTGACATTGTATACTTCAGGTACCTTAACGGTATTCAAGGGACTTGTTTTTAATGCATTAGTCAGCACAGAATGAAGCGGCCACAGGGCCACCTCTCTTCCTCCAACCAGTCTCCCTGTAGCCAAACTTCTTCTGGAGAATAACACAAAAGTCAGCATTGTGATTGACAAAACTGAAATATCTGCAACCCACCTGTCTATGTGTCCTGGTGCACATGTACAATAATTTACAACCTCATTGTATTCCCAAATTCATTTATGAGTAAATGTCGATTTAGTATATTTCATTAGATGGTATGATTATTTTATCTCATTATGCAAAAATAAAAGCAAAACTATGTCAAAATAAATGCCTTTGCCAATGTTTATATATTTTACACAATTTATTGACATAAAGTACATCAAAATTTATAATTCCAGTTTTATTATGCATTCATGTCACCCACGTCCATATTATCAGCAGTATAGAAACCATTAGTTATTTTCTTCCACCCAATATTATCACTAGGCACTATCAGTGTGAATGTAGAAATGCTGAAATTCCCACCCAGCTGTTTTCACACCACACCATATGTGTAGACTACAATGCTAGTTGAAGTTACAGTGTGTTAACTCTTGTTGCTGTCTGAGATTCTATTATATAGATATAAAGTTGTTTATTTGTCCATCCTAATGTCTGTAAGAACTTGTTCATTCAAGCTTCCTGACATTATGAATGTTCATATACTTAGCTCTTGGTGAAGAAATCTGTGCAGTCTTATTAAATACAAATCTAGGGGTGGAACTGTGTTCATGGGATATCTAGGGGGTGGAACTCTGTTCATGGGATATCTAGGATTGGAACTGTGTTCATGGATTATCTAGGAGAGGAACTATGTTCATGGGATAGCTAGAGGTGGAATTGTGTTCATGAGATAGGCAGGGGTGGAACTGTGCTCATTTGTTTTCTAGGGGTGGAACTGTGTTCATGGGATATCTAGGGGTGAAACTCTGTTTTTGGATTAATGGCCAGCTTTTCACCAATAGTGAATGGTCACCTGGCTCCTGATATGTCTGTACCCACATCTGCCCTCACCAGATGTCTGCACTTTTCTCCTAACCCACAGATTTATGGGTTTGGTTGCCTTTGCTTTGTTCATTCTTGAATTCTGTTCACTCTGTGCACATAATTTTCAGAGTAATACTATGCTATAAGTATGTCTGGCATTTCCTCATCTCCAACTACACTGAACATCTTCACATTTGCTTGGTTTTGGTTTGTATATCCTTTTCTGTAAAGCATTTTCATATTTCCATATAAGATCATAAGACTATAAGACTGGGTTCCCTATTGTACTAGCTTGCTTAGTAACTTTCAACTTGAGACTTTATTCTATTAATAAAGTGGACTGGTGTGTTCCTTCGATTGTCTTGAACCCATCTCTAGCTTCTTTTCTTTTAATAATTTATATTCTCTAAAGATAAAATGATCAGCAAAGGTAAACTTGAAGGAACATTATGAAGTTACCTACAGTTTTAATTTGTATTCATAGAATGTTTATTGAATAAATGGTTTATAGATCATCAGGAAGAGACCATTCTTTAAGCAAATAGTAGTTAAGCTAATTTACTTGCCATGGGATTTTTTTATGTCGACTTCAAAGGATGATCACTAGATACTCTTCCGAAATTATCAAAGTCAAAATCTCGAGTTAAATGAACAAGTGCCTTTTTTAGTATGAAATTATTTTCTGGTTACTGTGCTCAGTTTCCCATAGTTAACATATTTTGTTTTCTCTGAGAGACAAAGCAGAGATAAGATTAGGGAGGAATCAGCTCAAAGACTGCATTGATTTCCTATGAACAAACTGTTTGGCATGGTTTGTGCTGAGGAATTATGCTCTGCCCAGCGAAGAAGGCCTCCTTTCCTTGCTTTGTTCTTAAAATGGTTGATAAGTCTCCCAGGTTTCAGCTTCTGTACAGATTACTAGATGTCTTCCAAACAAATAAAAGTGATTGTGGCTCAAAACTCAAGCTGCTCATGAGAAAAGACAACATTCAGAGCTAAAGAAGTACAGAAGGGGTGGTTTACCGTTCCTTCCCTTGACACAGAGAAGCGTTAGACTAGGTTTCCTAAGTCTTTCAAAGCAGTAACCCTTACCCCAACACCCAACAAAAAAAAAACTTAGTTTTAAATAAGAAAAAAAAAAAAAAAAAATAAACTAAAGAAAAGGTAGTAAACTGGTAAAATAAGGAATCACTCTCATTTAGTGCAAGCCCAGTTTGTAGCTAGTGTGTTCTGTCTTACATATAGGCATTCATTTAGAATGTTTCTTATCATGGACTCTAGTGGCCAAGTACTCCCATTTTCTTTAAGAGAACAAGACAAAATAGTTCTGGTTTTTCTGTCTTGTGCTATTTAGTGTTGCTTCATTTACAAGATATATTTTATTCAGAAGTGTGAATCTTCTGAGATTTACTTTACAGTTTAATGAGTTTGTGACAATTTCATGGATGCTGGTAGAGATCGCAGGCCTAGGGGCAGAGATCAAGGCTTCGTTCTATGCTTCTCAGTACATCTTGTGTACCATGGGACTCAGTACATGTCTTGTGACTCCAACTTTTCCATAATGCATCTCATTGATGTGTTGAAAAGTATGCCCTGGACGCTGGGTCCAATGACTGTGTGAAACAGCTGAGGAATTACAAATTTAAAAGCATCCAGTTCTTTGAACCTTTGAAGATGCTACAAGTGAAATGCATGAAGTTTATGGGCACAAGAATCCATTTTATCTGGCACAACAACCATAACTGCTGTCTGCCCTAAGATTCATGATTCCAAAAAAGGATGTTTGTGAAAGAAATATCTTTGAAAAATTAGTAAAAGAAAACAGTCATGTTTCTGTTCAGAATATATACAGATATTGAAGATGGGTGGAGACTGAACTCCCAGTGACTTACAGTTCTATGTGTCTAGGTTGTTGGTATTATGTTCCAGTATATTATCCATTTCGGGTTATCTGTCTTCTGTAACATCAACCCTACTGAATTGCTTGTCAACCCAATTGCTGCTTTGTTTTGTTTTATTTTGTTTTGTTTTAAATAAAGAATCTGACTATGTGGTCTAGAATGGCCTTGAACTTAGGATTCTCCTGCCTCTACCTCAGGAGTATGTGATAAACGTGTACTACTATGCTTATTTACTTGATGCTTCTTTGAAGAAAATATGTCCTTTTCTGTGGTATCTTGACATTTTCTCATTTCCTTTGTTTTGTTGGAAGTTTTTTTATAAAGTGGTAAATTGTAGGTTTGTACATATTTATCTTCTGTGTTTTTGCTGGTTTTCTTAGTATTTATTCTTCATGTCTATAGTCCAGTTGAAGTTTATACATTCTTTTTGGTATTTTTGAGACAGAGTCTCCCTTTAGTCCCAGCTGTCCTGGGTCTTGCTATGTAGACCAGGCTGACCTTGAACTCACAGAGATACACTTGCCTCTGCCTCCTGAGTGCTGGGATTAAAGGAGTGAACTACCATGCCTGGCACTAAAGATGGTTCTTGGCTGCCATATGGGTGCTGGGAATCAAACCCAGGTCCTCTGCAAGAGCAGTCAGTGCTCTTAACTGCTGAGCCATCTCTCCATCACCCAAAGTTTATACATTTAAAATTTGGTAGATTTTTATTGCTGCATTTATTTTGTCAAACATGAGAAAAGTAGAGGAATATTTTGTTGAGCAAAATAGCCATGATCTTGGAGCTGGAGAGCTGATTCAATGGTTACAAGCACTGGCTGTTCCTGCAGAGGACCTAGGTTCAGTTCCCAGCCCCTATGGCTCATCCAAAACTCCACTTCAGGGGATCTTTTGCACTCTTCTGGCCTCTGTGGGCACTGCATGCATGTAGTGCACTTATATACATGTAGGTAAATACTCATGCACAGAAAATAAAATTGGATACTTGTTCATTTCTTAAGTTTTGATAATAAATCATAATCTTAAAATCAAAACCTGGCGAGCCTTAATACCTGTAAATTCTGTGAAATTAAACCATGGCTGTTTCCATTATTCCCTTTGTCCCTTTCTATTGCTGCCTTTGTGTTGCATGGCAGAGCTGTGGACAATTCAGTCGCAGTCTCCGATAGCACTATGTTCCCTTCAGAGGACCGTGTTTGTCTTCATTCCCCTCAGTGCTGAGGAGTACAGAGCACTCTGGCTGGGTTTGGGTCAGCTCACTGCTGGAGTATTCGTCTGGTACTTGTGTCTAAAGGGTTGAGTTCTCTCTCTCTCTCTCTCTCTCTCTCTCTCTCTCTCTCTCTCTCTCTCTCTCTCTCTCTCATTTTCAGCTTAGCTTTCACCCCTTACTCAAGTTCAGATGGAGTTGACATACGTGGTGACATACAGTGCATTTCATTCTGAATCCCTCACTTCCCAGGTTTTTCATGTTAGGCTAGAGTGCTGCCAGTGCTCTGCTACTTTCTCTGCTCACCACAAGGATCCCATGCTTGTACCTGGTCCCCATTCCTAACAGCCCTGTACATCCAGTATTGACAGCCCTGGGACAGATGCTGTGCATTGTTTTAGTTCCACTACAGAGCATAGCAGTTATTCTCCTGAGGATGTTATAGCCTTTACCTTGTCCTTGTTTCCATAGATCTTTAATGTTTTAAATAATATCTTATTTTATAATTTGTTAAAATATTGTAATTGGATAAAAATAACTTCTGCCTTATCTAATTGGATTTAAAGAAAACATGTACCTTGTCTGGAGCAGAATTCACTGTTCTTATGGAAAGAAAATGTTTTGAGACCACATTGGACAGGACAATAATATTTCATTCTGATTTTCAAGAGTTATGTGAATACTTATAAAGCAGTTAAAGGACAAAACCTTCTTTATTTATTTCTGCCTTGGAACATTTTTATTGTAATCTTCATTATCTTCATTGATCCTGTTAATTATTCAATTAATCCAACACAATTATTTTGGATGAAACTTGGATTTTGGCAAAGTTCTATATAATGATATAAAGTTCAAAGTTACTGCCTTTGTGTTTCTGCTAATGAATACTACTACACTCCTCAAAATGTTTCTGTCAAACTCTAGATCCTTAAAATAGTCTTGGATAGAGGAAAAGAAATACTTAAATAAACTCAAGAGATTCTAAAGAATCTATTACCTCTTCTTATCTGTTTAGTATTATTTTGCATATTTGGGCCTTGTGGATGCATTACAATAAATGAAGCCAATTAATTTCACATCAGCATTCTCAGTGGGTTTATCTGGAAAAACTGTATCATAGTTTCTGGATTGCCATGGGAAAGGCCACAGGATGAGTGTCTCACCTTTCCATAGTCTCCAGGCTGGAAATCCCAGTTTAACATTCAACAGAACAAACCCTTCCAAAGGATTCCTCTCTTTGAGCTTATATGTTAGTCTTTTAATTTTTTTTTTAATTTTTAAGTCAGCAAACTGTGGTGGGCTTTCATTAGGGCGTTTTGTAGGTATTGTGTTCTGACCGGTCCTGCTCGCCCATATCCCTCTCCCTTTCTTCTGCTCCCTTCTTCCTGTTCTTCCTCACCTCAAGGGTCCCACTCTGCTTTCCATTACTCTCTCTTTTCCAGTCTCCTCTCCCTACCTAAATACAAATTTAAGTCTACATTCTACAGTTTAGTTTATTTCACTTAACATAACCATCTCCAGTTCCATCCCATTTCCTCCCAATGTTACAATTTCATTTTTTATGGCCAATAACATTCCATTGTTTGTAATTAACATGTTCCTTTGTGCATTCCTTGGTTAATGAACCATAAGGCTGGTTTCTTTCATCACTAGATTCACATCTGTGTTTCCATCTACTGTAATGTTGGATACTAGTCATATTGAGTTAAAACCCACACTAATTGCCTTTATTTAATCTTACTTGCCTGTTTAATCACTCACTTAAAGTGTCTTGCTCAAAATAGTTACATTCTGAGCCTTTGGGAGTCAGCACTTCAATATACATGTTTAGAAGGTGCAGCTTCCTCCAGTGCTTCAATTCATCGAAGGACTATTTGATCATCATGTGTTAGTATATTCCCGTGTTTCAGAAACACATTTAAGCTCTTTTTATCTTCTGAATATATATCTCTTATAATGCTCATACAAGCAGAGTGTTAGAAAATTTTTACCTACTATGTAGATTTTGTTGTGCCTATCATACAGATTTTATTTAAAATCTACATTCTGCTGCCTAATCCTGTGTGCTAATTTTCTATGTGTTTCAATTGTGCATTCTCCTGATAAGGAACAACACTGAATGTTAGTCATGTACTAATTTGACTGGTTTACCCTCTGAATTTTTTAAAAATTTTGTTCAGTGTCTGTTCAAAACATTTGCTAATATTCTAAATTTGTCAATTTGTTTCCTCATAATTGAGTTTTGGTGAGACTTTTAAAAATATCATGAATATTGGTCAGCCAGATATGCAATTAATCAATATTGCATTTGCTGAATAGATGGTACTTTATTTTTTACAATGTATTTTAACGAGCAAACTATTTAACTTTTTTTATGAATTTCAATTATGCATTGTTCTTTAGTGGATCATGATTTTAATGCTGGATCTTGGAAATCATTGTAGCATTATATTTTATTTATTTTATTTATTTATTTTTGGAATTCCGTGACTGTTTCCCTATCATTATCCTCTGCAGGCCTCTTAACAGTTTTGCATTCTGCTGTGCCATTTGTAGACTGAACATCAGACGCTAGGGTAGAATGGGACACTCTGGGTCCTGAGTGGGGAACTGCTATGATTTGATGCCCCTGTATAACAGAGGTTGTAGAATGTGGTGAGACAACTACACTTGGTCGTTGCTGAGGCACATCTGAATTCAAACTTGAAGCTAGAGGTCTGTTGGGCAACTCCATACTACTAAATTGCTGTGACACCACATCTGAAGTCTCCTGCATACTGCTCACCAATGGTGAACCACCCGAAGTTAACACAGGTCTTTCTAGTTGATCACCTTTGGTAGTATCTTGCTTAGTGGCAACTGAAGTCCCTTGCGGTTCTACTGGAGATATCTCACCGTTTCCTACATGATTAGAGGTTTCGTGATTTGGAATGTTTTTGCTTAGATGAGAACCATCTCCTTTATCAAAACCACATATTCCATTAACTAGGGGATTTTTCAAATCACTTTTGATCTCCTGCATGTCCATTTGTTCTGAGTTCTGTTTTCCAGATGCTCCAGTCTCACCTAATTCTAATGATGGCCCATTACTGATTAGTGAGCCTCTCTCTGAATTTTCCCTGAGTTTGAAGGAGGTAGACTTGAGTCACTGTACTTACTTTCTCCCATTTAAAAGACTTCCTACCTGAATTTCATTTTCATTTGTATCCCCATTGCTGGTGTTTGTGGCTCCTTGTCAGCAAGATGGGTTCTCCATGACCTCAATTTTACGTTCATGAACATGCAAACCAGTTGCTTCCTTTGCTTCCTCCTCCTTTTGGCAAATTATTTTATCACCTTTGAATGGGGGAGTAGCAGTGCATGCTGACTGTCCAGCTGGAGATGTCTGCGTGGCCGGAAGAGTCTGCACCTGAAGTCCAACTCCTGCCTGCTTTCCACTCATGCCGATTCCTGCCTGAGCACCAAGCTGAGGAGCATTTCCCTGGCTCACAGTTGCGGTTGCAAAACTTGTATTTGGGACAACTGTTATGGTTACCTGGTTTCCAGAAGTCCCTTGGAAAATGGTTGCTAGGCTATTTGAGATCAGTGGGCCTGGCAATATTTGTAAGCTCGAAATGGGCACAGTTTGCACTCCCCCTGCGGGTGGCATTGCACCTTGAACCAACTGAACATTTTGCTGCCCAACCAATAGCTGCTGAGCTGGACTTTGCCCCTGTACTCCAAAGCCAGCTGCTTGGTTATTAGCCACCTGATAGACCACCTGAGGGCTAGGAGCTCTTGCATTATTAGGGGGAGGAACCTGTGGAGCTGGGAGGATAAGCTTTCCACCTGGAGTGGAAGGACCACGTGTTGGAAGCAGAAGCTGTTTTATCAGACTAGACTGGTTGGATGCAGGCTGACCAACTCCTGTGTTTGTTTGCTGAGGCTGAACTTGCATCTGTACTTGTGGCTGTGGAACTTGTACCTGTACCTGTTGTGTTGGAGGGGCTGGCGAATGCTGCTGCTGTTGCTGCCTTTTCACAGATAACATCTGACTGACAGTGGGAGGTGGTCCCTATGATTGAGGGGTGGAAGAAGATGACATGGCAGTAGGAACCTGGTTATTAGTAGCTGGGACAGGAGATGGTGAAGAAGATGGAGTTATGTTTGGTTGTCCAGTTAACTGAACAGTCTGACCAGCTGGAAGAGCTGCTGGATTAGCAAGAACAATTTGGTGAATGGCTGGTGCATAAGTTTGACCTTTCTGAGTTGTCTGGCTTACAATCACTACACTTTGTTGGGTTGGCTGCTGTGGTTGTTGAATAGGTTGCTGTACCACTGTTGATGAGACCTGCTGAGAAGGGAGAGGTTTGGGTGCAAGGTTCTGAAATCCTACCCTTGAGGGCTGTGGACTTGGAACACCAGCTATAATAACCATTTGTCCTGTAGCTACCTGAAAATTCTGTACTGAAGTTGCTGAGACAATATTGGATGCAGAAGTTGTAACATACTGTGGGGGTGCTATTATAAATGTGTCCTGTGGCTGGCTACCAGCTGCTGTCTGTTGAGATGAAGTGTGCCTAGGCTGTGGTGATGTGGTGATCAACTGTTGACCCTGTGAAACCGTAGACGTACATGCTGGTATGTTCTGCACTCGTCCAAATAAGTGTAGGCATTATATTTTTAAAGTGCCTATATTTTCTTCTAAATATTTTGGGCTAATCCACATTTTTTGGCACATGCGTTCATGAATATTTCAGCACAATTCGTTAAAGACAAGTCTTCCTCTATTAAACTGTGCTTCCTTTTATGTGTATGTATACATCTTTCTCAATTTTATTTTATAAAATCTAAGTATCATTGGCTGCTCTTTTTCTGCAGAGTGTGGTCCACAAATTGGACATGCTTCACAGACTTAGAGATTGTTGGTGACGAGATGACTTTATGTTATGTGAGGGACATGTAAATTTGGGCCAGGGGATAAATGCTATAGTTTGGACTGGAGTGACTCCTCAGTGTCCATTTGTCAAAGGCTTGGTCTGTGCTGTCTGTTGCTATTGGAAATTTAGAACTTTTAATCAGTTAGGTAACCAGCAGTCTCTTTCTGAGCAGAGGTGCACCCTCCAGGGGGGGAGCCCAAACCTATCTTCCTTCTCTGCTTTGTATCCTGGCTGTAGGGTGAGGAGTTTTGTGTCATGTGCTGTGGCAGTCTACCTTACTTCAGGGAGGCAACAAGGGTGTTGATCAGTCAGTAATCAAACTTCTAGACTGTGAACTAAAAGGACAAAAGCATGAACAAATCAAGCAAGCTTTGTCCTTATGAGCTGATTTTCTCAGGCTTTATTTACAGTGATGGAAGCCTGGGAACATGGTGTTTATACTGTCTAAAATCTGTGAAAGGCATTGCAGTGCACACTATTTAATTTCACTTACATCAAGCTCAAGCACTTGTAATCCTGCTCACCCTTTCCAAGCCAAAGTAGAAAGCACTTTGTAAGAACTGATGAGGACCACCTAGGATACTAAATGGCTTCTAGGTACTAGTAATACTCTAAAATTTTGTTTGTTTGTTTTTTGACACGGGATCTCCCTGTAACCTCAGGTGCCCTGGAACTTACTATGGAGACCAGGCTGGCCTTCAGTTCACAGAGATCCACCTGCCTCTGCCTCCTGAGTGCTGGGATTAAATCTGTATATATTTATGTATGCTTTATGCATGTGCACATATATTACTATAACATATTCTTTTAACATTTGATGTTTAGTTAAGAATGGTTATATATGTAATGCAATATACTTATATAGCAATATATTATATATTAAAATGAAAAAATTTTTGTTCTGTGGGTCACTTTTGAATCATAATGAGAAATGTAGCTATTTTCCTGTCAGTTAATGATCTCTTCACTGGAAAAATCCCATGTTAGAGGAACATTTTAGAGCCTAAAACCTCCATGTAGTTCGACATAGTTTTCACATGTTTTTAGAGGAAACTCATATGTTAGTAACTAAATATTATGAATTTTTTTATAAAACATCATGTTTGTTTTTCAAGTTTATTACTTTTGTGAAGACATTGCCCATTTTTGTGTCAGCAATATTGTGCTTGTTTGGGCTCTAAGCGTATGGATTACCTGTCTCAGCTCATCACATCCCTATCTCCTCAGAGCTGAGTGATAGCGTAAACCTGATTGAGACTGGAAGTTACAATGTTAGTGTGATGGTTTCAATGAGAACGCCCCCCACCCCCAGGCTTAGGATGAGTATTTGGACATTCTGTCCACAGTTGGTGGCACTGTTTTGGAGGCTTTAGGAGGTGTAGTCTTGTTGAAGGAAGCCCATCACTGGGGGCCTAGTTTTGAGTTCTCAAGCCTTGTCAGATTTAACAGTAGCTTTCTGCTTGCTTTCGGTGCCTTTCAAAGATGTGAGTGCTTAGCGTTCTGCTCCTGTTACCTCTGCCACCACTCTAACCTTTTGGAACCATAAGTACAAATAAACTCTTTGTTGCATAAGTTTTCTGTGTCTTGTTATTTTATTATAGCAACAGAAAGGTAACTGATAAAGAACTTGGTAGCAGGAGTACAAAGCAGTATGCAGCGTAAGTTCGTGGTCCTGACCGAGTTCCTGCTTTGGCTTTCCTTGATGCTGGACCATGAGCTGTAAGACAAATAAACCCTTTCCTCTCCAAGTTGTTTTTGGTCAGGGTTTTATCCCAGCAATAGAAAGCTAGCCAGAACTGATGCGGGTAGGAGGAGTGGGGTGTTTTGTGCAGAACCTGACCATGTGTGGTTTTGGAGGAATGTGGAAGACTTTGGAATTTCTTACTCTAAAAATCAGTTGACTGATATAAGGAGCACTTAACAGGCCATTCTAATAGGAGCTTGGAAGAAAGTCATGCTGAAAAGGATGATATTCCAGATCGCCATCTGCCCAGAGCTTAAGAGTTTTCCTGAAGCTAAGTTGAAAACAGGAGACCGATTTCATCAATATGATCTGGAAAGGTCGACACGGTGACAGGCACAAGGTACCTCAGTAGAGAGCCAGGTTAAGCCATCCACCAAGTGATGTGATGCTCATTTCAAAAAGATCCTTATCAAAAGTAGAAGGTGGACCACACTGAAGACTGTTGAAATAATCCAGTCTTGATATAGCATCACAGGCACAGTCTTTCCACTGTGGTCTGTCAGATGTCTCTTTACCCTTATTCTAGACACATTTCATTGCCCAACAGACATTTTGTTCCTTCTGCTGCTGCTGTTGCTGCTGCAAACTTAGGCAAAGATATTCCTAAAAGATTCCAGTATCATAGACAATAATCCCAAGAAATCAGAGATGGAATTACATAAAATTTAAAAGCAGTGCAGTGAAGGAGATATTTACTACAGTGAAGAGACAACCTACAAAACGGGACAAAAATATTTTCTAGCTATCCATTAGATAGGAGGTCAATATTTAGAATATATAAAGAACTTCACATTTTAAACACCCAAACATCTTCCAGTCAATAAACGGACAAATGAATTGCACAGATAGTTCTCAAAAGAAGAGCAGATAACTAATAAATATTTGTAAAAGTGTTCAACATTTTTTAACTAGCAGGGAAGTACAAAGTAGCTCTGTTTTGAAGGCCAGTAAGATGAATGTGGTGGTTTGAATGAGAATGTGTCCCCATGGGATCCATATTTGGACATTTTCCACCAGTTGGTGGTGCTGTTTTTAGAGATTTTAGGAGATGCACCCTTGCTGAAGGAAGCATGTTGCTGGGAGCGAGATGTGGGAATTCTTAATGTCTTGCCAGATGTTCAGTCTCTCTTTTTCTGTGACTGTTTGGGACGTGATCACTTGGCTTTCTGCTCTAGCTACTTTTGCCACTATTAAGGACTTTTACCTCAAATGCATAAGCTCAAATAAACTCTTCTCTCTATAAGTTACCGTTGTCATGATGGTTTAACACAGCAACAGAAAAGTGACTAATACAGAAATAAGTTGTGCCAGAAGTGAGGTTCTGATGAGACAGACCTGACCATTCTGGAAAGGATTTTTGAAGTGTTTGCAACTTTGGGCTAGAAAATGTGCTCTGTCAGAGCTTAATGAGTGATCACTGTGGAGCTTGGAGCAATTACGCTCAAGAGGATTGTGGATGATGGAGGACTGCCTTGTGTCATTTCAAGGGAAGCAAAAACTGTCATTCTGTTTGTACAATATTTTGAATTGAGAATAAGTGGTTTCTGATCAGCTAGGCCTGAAGAAGCATCCCTAATTAACAAGAGACTGGCATCACTGAAGTGAAACCTTTGCTTTAATTGGACAATTGATCAGCTATAATTAAGAAGGAACCAGTATCGTTGAAATAAAATCTTCTGGGAAGTACTTCCTCAGGGCCATCATGTAGAAGCTGTGGTCTAGACGCCCTGAGGGTCCAACTCAAGCTGGAATCAGGAGTTGGCAATGTGTAAGAGTCCCCTACATGGTACTAGTTTTGAAGGTGTGAAAAGCTCCTGGAGAAGAGCTCTGGTGCTGTGAGAAGCCAGGATAGGCCACTGGACAAATTGCAGCCTCAATTGCGTTGAAGACTCCCAGGATTGAAGGGGTCATGGAGAGAGTGTGTTCTCTTTGCTTCTCTATAGCTGTGATAAAAACACTGACCAAAACCAACTTGAGGAAGAAAGGGTTTATTTGGCTTATATCTCATAGTCCCTCAACAACAGAATCCTAGGCAGGAGCTTAGGAAAGAACCTGAAACACGGCATGGATACTGCTGCTTACTGGCCTGATCCACAGGCCTGTGCTGCTTTCTTACACAACACAGAACCACCTTCCTAGGGGTGGCACCACCCACAGTGGACTAGGCCCTCCCACATCACTCAGCAATCAAGGAGGTGCCTCATAGGCCTGCCCACAAGGCCAGTCCTGCCACAGTGGACTAGGCCCTCCCACATCACTCAGCAATCAAGGAGGTGCCTCATAGGCCTGCCCACAAGGCCAGTCCAGTAGAAGAAATTCCCCAATTGATATTTCCTCTTCCCAGGTGGGCAAAGTTGAAAACTGAAGCTATATCAAGCACAGTCACAACCTGTGCAAGTGGCAGAGACACATGTAGTATATTCCTCCAAGAAAACATGCTTTAGTGGTTTAATCATTCATGTGATCTGAGCAAAACAAATTGGCTACAATATAAGCTACACATCAAAATTTGTCATCTCCCAAAATATCTTTGTTTTGCATATTGTCACAAGAATGAATCATTTAAACCAAAATAAATTGATACATTATCAGCAAGCATATGCTGTTCATTGTGAACTCATGGGCAGAGCTCTATGACATGCTGTCACAAGAAAAACAGATCAATTTGCAAAATTAAGATTTCAGTGCTTTATTTGCTCAAAACCTTTGAAAAGTCTTCGATTGAAATTTATCAATTGCTATTTATTTATTCACGTATTTACTTTGTTTGGGTATACAGTCTCACTATATAGCTTTGGCTATTCTCAAACTTACTGTGAGGACTGACTAGTATTGACTTTACAATCATCTTGCCTCAGTATTCCAAGGTGTGCGCCACCATATTTAGCTACAATTTGATGTGAAATTGTAATTTTTATTATCATGTAAGATTTTATATGATTTTCTATAACTAGCTACAGGGCACCTCCAGAGCAATCTTTAAATGCTCAAGCTATTTGTTTCTCTCTTGTGTTTTCCCACATATTTATTATGAGCTAATATTTATTCTGCACAGGAGAATTTCTTGTTTTAAATTTAGCAATGTTTCAAATGAATGTAGGTGGGCCACATGTAATTGAATGGAGCTGTGAATGCAGACCTACACAAAACTGTAAACTTAAACTCGAGTATGGTAGAGCATAACATAAATGTATGCTCTTTCTGAGCATACATTTATGCTCAGAAAGAATATTTTGCTTTCTCTTATCTACACATGTTGAAGAGAATATTGGGAAATATTCTTTTTGGTTTCAGGTATTTATGGCAAGAATTACATTGTCATATTTACAGAACATTCCACAAGAAACAAAGAGACATTTTATATCTTAAGAAAAGAGGGGTTAGAGAGATAGCCTAGTGGTTAAGAGCACCGACTGCTCTTGCAGAGGACCCAGGTTCGATCCCCAGCACCCACATGGCAGCTGAGAACCATCTTTAACTCCAGTTCCAGGGGATTCCGACACCCAGTTCTGACCTCTGCGGCATTGCACAACACAGGTGCACAGACCTACATGCAAACAGTACATTCATACACATAAAAAAATAAATAAATAAAAGAAAAGAAATCTCTGAGCAATTTTTAAAATTTTGTTTAATATTTTTGTTTTCACTTTAGTACTATAGATCTAAATACAGGTAATTTTATTCTTTCTGTGTATCTACAAAATACAAAGCACAAGTATTATCATCAATTAACAATTTTTGGATGTCCTCAGGTGGGTCTTAAGTGCAGATTTTTATTACTGGATTCATTGATATGTTTATTTGTATTTATTTTGTCACTTTACCTCCAAATGCATTTTTACATAATTTATTTAACGTCCTAATCACAGCATCACCATTTCAATGTCTATGTAAGGGAAATCAAATGCTGAAGGAGTTTTAATTTTCTACACTTCTATTTTATTATTCCTTTGAATTTGCCCTGCTTGTGCTTGCTTTCCATATTTTTCAGATGTATTATTTGGCATATAAATAGTTAAGTTTGTTATCTATTTGTAGAGAATTGCTCTCTTCACTATCATGTATTGCCTCTCCTCCTGGAAATCCTTAGTCTATTTTCCCTGCATTGATATAGCCAGTCAGTTTTCTTGTGATTAAATTTAGTGTGGGATATCATCTTCTCTCTTTTTTTTTTAACTTACCAGGTCTTAATGTAAAGGTCCTGTTGACAGAACATATTTACCTTATTTGATTATCTCTGACTTTATTTATGGTACCTAAATCATTACATAAGTGACAATTTTATACAGTTAGAGTGGAATTTCTCATTTCACTACTTAAACTGTTTAACTGTTATTCTAGCTATTTCATCTACTCTATTATATTCAGTTCTGTTTTTCACTATTTTCTCTTTGCTGTGTCACACTTCTGCCAGCTGTAGGTTTGGAGCGTTCCCTGTGATTTGTACTCCAGGGGAATGATACTCTGGTGAGCGGGCTTCATTACCATGCTAATTCCACTGCAGAAGCTGTGTCTCACAATGTGCTTCTCTAATTCAAATTTACTTTATTTTATTTCCATCTCTGCTAACTTTTCTGACTCAGGCAGCACTCGACAGTTAAATTTTGGTTATCTCAGTCTATGAATCTTTGTGGTTGGAAGATCCATGTTTATGACATACTTCATTTGGTCACTTGCTTTTCTTTTTTTTTTTTTTTTTTTATTTATTTATTTTATGTGTGTGAATGTACTGTCTGCATGCAGGTTTGTGCACCCATGTCGTGCAGTGCCGCGGAGGTCAGAAGAGGGTGTCAGATTCCCCTGGAACTGGAGTTCTCCTGGAATTGGAGTTACAGACGGTTCTCGGCCGCCATGTGGGTGCTGGGGATCGAACCCGGGTCCTCTGCAAGAGCAGTCGGCGCTCTTAACCGCTAGGCCATCTCTCCAGCCCCGGTCACTTGCTTTTCTTTCAGTGGTCTCGAACTTTATTCTTACTTTGTTGTGCCTTTCATATAGTTTTAAAACAAAATGTCCACAATAGTTTGTAAGATATCAGTAACAACAGTGGTGAAATTTATTTCTTCCTGAGAATTAGGATGCCTTTCTTTCCACCATTACATTTCTAGAAAATATACTGTAAAGTCAGAAGTTAGGAATTTTCCTTGCCATCACTCCTAGAATTGGGTTTCTGTCATTTGTGTTGACAGGGCCCTGATATGCTGAGGAGACGCCTTGAGTAGTTCTGCTTCACTGTCAATTTGCACACCAGCCTGAGGACTTGTTCAATGAAAACCTTTGAATCAATGACCTGCTGTTTTTGAGGCAATGCTATCACTGTTAGTTACCTAAGACTCTTTTTCCCCTGGTCCAACCAAGACTTAGCACCACTTTAACCTAGAAGATATTTCTTCATTGTATCCCTCTGTCTTCAAATGGCCGTCAAATTCTATCTTGCATGTATGCAGAAGTATGAGAGATTCTTTCTCACCCATCTGAAAATAGCTAAACTCTTCTTCAAAGTCATGCAAAATTCTGGCTAAAATGTTTTCTTGACCCTTCCTTAGGAGTGAAAGCTTTGACAACCTTTTCGACCTATAACTATGGGACTTTTGCTGAGTTCTAGGAGGGATAATGTGATTAAGTCCTTCCCCTCCCAAGATAGTTTAGTTTTTTAATCACTCCCAACCCTACTAGTTTCAGGTGAGATGCTCAAGACCTGTACTTTGCAAGAGTTAGCCACCTCCTCCACACTGTAGTCACTCAAAGGAGTCTGCTTTCCCATCTCTGCTCTGCATCCTGTGACTGCCCATGGGAAGCCACAGGTGTCTCCCAGCTCCCTCTGTGAGATAGTACATGACATAATTCACAGTAGCAAAATGGCTATCCATTGATAATTATTTAAATTTTACTTTCTGTCTTCTTGTCCTGCTATGCTTTACAGGTTTGACTGATCCTCTTGGAAAACTCAGCCACTACTGTTTAAATGTTTATCATTCTGGTTTTTTTTTTCTTCTTTTGAGATTTTATTCATAGATATTTTCATCCATTTTGGAAAACTCTGCCACTATTACTTTAACTGTTTATCATTCTGTTTTCCTTTTCTTCTTTTGAGATTTTATTCATAGAATTTTTTATTGTTGCTTAAGGTTCCATTTGACTTTCTTTTTTTCCTTTCTTCATTTTCTTATTTGTTCAGGTGAGGTTTTACTATATACCCCAAAATATCCTGAAATTCATGATTCTCCTACCCCTACCTCTCTAGTGCTAAGATTACAGATTAACTTGTGCTCAGAACATGAAAACCATGGCTCTTTTCCATTCTATCTTTTGTACTTTACTTTGATTAACATTGCTATAGACTTCTGTCAAGTTCACTTGATTTCTGTTGATCTGGTTCAATAAGCAAATCAAACAAGTTCATTTGTAATATTTCTGGTTGAGTACATTTACATTTTATACTGCTTTGCTTACATTTACCATTTCCTTGAAAATCTTTCCCAGATGGTTGCATGAAACACTTTTCACAGTTGCTATAAGATCTCTGTTGATAGTTCCACTAGTGGATCATACTGGATTCATTTCCCTGAATGATTCTTTTTTTTTAAGGCCAGATTTCTTTCTTTTCATGATTTAAACAATTTCATCTATGTCATACATTGTGTGTCAAATAATCATCAACATTGACAAATATGATGTTTCCCACGAAAGGCACCTGAGTCAAGAGGCTCTATGAAAGTGAGGGCTGCACAAAATTTGGCCAGAACAAGTCCTTATAAACTTGTATGCTTTGTACTCATTATGTTTTCACACACACTAGCAAATTTTTCTCTTCTCTTCTCTTCTCTTCTCTTCTCTTCTCTTCTCTTCTCTTCTCTTCTCTTCTCTTCTCTTCTCTTCTCTTCTCTTCTCTTCTCTTCTCTTCTCTTTTCTTCCCTCCCCCCTTCCCTCCCCTCTTCTCCCCTCTTCTTCCAGTCCCCTCCTCTCCTCTCCTCTCCTCCTCTCTCCTCATCTCCTCTCTTCTCCCCTATCCTCTCCTCCCCTCTGCTCCTCTCCTTTAATTCTCTCCTCTCCCCTCCTCTCTCCTCCTCTCTTCTCCCCTCCCATCTCCTCCTCTCCCCTCTCCTCCTCTCCCCTCTCCTCCTCTCCTTTCCTCTCCTCTCCTCCCCTCCCTCCTCTCCTCCTCATTTCTCCTCTCCCCTCCTCTCCTCTTCTCCTCTCCTCTCTCCTCCTCTCCTCCCCTCTCCTCTCTCCTCCCCTCTCCTCCTCCCCTCTCCTCTGTCCTCTCTCCTCCTCTCCTTTCCTCCTCTTCTCCTCCCCTCCCCTCCTCTCCTCTCCTCTCCTCTACTCTCATCTCCCATCCTCTCTTCTCCTCCTCTCCTCTCATCTCTTCCTCTCCTCTTCTCTCCATTCCTCTCCTCTCTCCCCTTCTCCTCTCCACTCCTACTCTCATCTCCTCTCCTCTGCTCCCCTCCCCTCTCCTCTCCTTTCGTTTACTTTTACCTTTTCTTTTACTGTCAGCCTTCTGTGGCACCATGGAATTCTGTTTGTTCCCCCACCCATCCAAAGGCAATATCTTGCTCTATGATTTTCCCTTTCTTCTGCCATCAGAGGCCTGCACTCACTGTTAGACTTCCAGTGATTTTTCATCATTCTCCCCTAAGCTTTAGGCTCCACAACCTGTTTTGGAATCATCAAATCCTTCTCCTTGCTGCAGGTTTTAGAGGGTCCTCTATAACTTGATACCAGCGTTCCCATCTTCAACATATTGTCCTATTCATTGGAGGAAGAGTGTGGGAAAATTTAGTTAAGATGGGTAGCATTCTATACCAATGGGACTTCCCTGGCCACATCCATGGGGTGGGATTTAGTGATAAAAAGGTTTAGGATTTGGCCCTGGGAATTGAGTCATGCTGTCTATATAACCAGACATTTTGGAATAAAACACTCTCTGCATTTTGGACCTTAACATGCATCCATGTGGTGTGCTTTCCTGTGTGTGTTTTCCACATGAATCATCCTGGGATTAAATGCCCCCCCCACAGAAGAGAATTTTCAAGTGAATAAAAACTTTGAACAAACCCATAAGAGCTTGCTAAAAGTTTGCTCAAGATTTATTTTTCTTTATCCTCTCTATGAGACATTGCTCTTTATGCTCTAGTCCAAATATATCTTCTGTAAGAAAGTTCTTGCCATTTTCTGAGTATTTTCCCCAAGTGAAAATTCTTTGCAGCTGAAGTAAAACACACACCTAACACACACACACACACACACACACACACACACACACACACGTGCATGTGCATGCTCAAGCCAACACTACACTTAACCTAGTGAGACACATCACATACAAACACAATAGTACATACCACACCCACATATGCACACCACACTTCACTCACAAACATAGCACAAATACCAACACTACAAAGACAGCACACACACAAACCATACATGCACATATACACACACACAGTTTACCCACAGACATATATTCTACATCTACCCACACTACAGACACACCAAATATACACATGCACACCACAAATGCACACACCCCACACACTTCACCCAAAGACACACTATACAAACACATCACACATACAAACCACACACAAATACACACCACATACAAAAAACACATGCACAGACATATATCCCACACTTCACCAACAGACATATACACACTACAAAGTAATCACACACAGAGACCACACACACACACACACACACACACACACACACACGCCACATTATGCCAGATACACCACATACAAACTCATACACACATGGTACACACATCCCTCAATTCAACCACAGACAAGTTCAGTTGCACACACACAGGAAACCAAAAAACAAAAACAAAATTCTGAATTTATAGGAAATTTTATCTTTAAAACGATAGAAAGTCTTATGGTTTTCTATATCTTAACCAAAACTTTGGATAAATATTTATTGACATTGTTTGCATGTGATATGTCAGGTAGTAAAAGTGTTACTTGGATTAATATGTGCAAGAAGTTATCATTTAACTCGTGAAATTAATAGAGTGTGTGTTTGTGATTTTTGCATTAAGAATTGGACATGTTATTAAGAATTGGACCTCTGTTATTATTAAGATTTGGACATCTGATGTTATGAAGAATCAGACATCTGTTGTAATTATTATGATAAAGTAAAACCAATTTGTTTTCCCTGAAATTTTGAGGTGCTCCTCCATATTAAAATAAATTTCCAAACTAATTTTAGTTAGATGAATTAATTTTTTTACTCTGATTACTTTTCTTTGCATACCTGTTTGATCTAAAAGACTCCTCAAATATGATTTTACTTTTGAATCTATTAATTTAACATATTAATGTATTATTATCTCTTACAATCAACTTTATAGATGCAGTAGACAAAGTGTCAATAAAATATCTCCTTGCAGAAACATTAAACCTTTTCTGATAGTATTTTAGGGATTTTTTTTAAGCAGAGCTCATGCATTCTGCTATATGTGTCTTACATCTTTTTCTCAGTCTTTTTTAAAAAAAATTTTGATGCAGAAGTTTACTGTTTAGGGCAAAAGTGTTTTGGTTAGTTCTTTGAACAAGTATTTTTTTTTTTTTTTGTCTTTTTGAGACAGGGTCTCCGTGTAGCCCCAGCTGTCCTGAAACTCACTCTGTAGATCAGGCTGGCCTTGAACTCACAAAGATCCCCCTGCCTCTGCTTCCCAAATGCTAGGATTAAAGGTGTGTGCCACCATGCCTGGCTACAAGTATTTTTTGTTGTTGTTCGCTTTAATTTTATATTGCTCCAAAATATGCATCTGTACACAGATATATCCAGATTATTATGTCTGGAAAAAAAACTATATGTTAAGTCCAAAACATGTTTAGAGATACACCATTTAACAGTAGAGTTGCATGCAAGTAAAAATAAATTTTACTTTATATTCCTAAATTGCATAGCAAGTTGATGTATGTTTTAATGTACTATTTTTTCTAGTGGCAACAGGTATTATATTTACTAAAAAAGAAAAGAAATTTATTCAGTTTGCCTTACAAATAACGATTTGGTGCTAGAATCCATAAATGAAGGATACCATACATTGTTTGATCTTGGGGACTGTGTTACTTCACTTATAATAAGGGCTACTAGTTCCATTTATTTACCTGGAAATTAAATGATGTCATCATTCTTTACCACTGCATAGAATTCCATTGTGTAGATGTACCACATTTTCTTCACCCACTCATCAGTTGAGGGACACTTGGGTTGCTTCAGATCTTTGCTATTGTGAAGAGAGCTGCAATAAACATGGTTATGCACGTATCTCTGCAATAAGATGAGTCTTGTGGGTATATACCCAGGAGTGGTATGACTGGGTCAGGTGGTAAATTCGTTTTGAGTGTTTTAAGAGTTCTCCACACTGCTTTCCTTAGGGGTTGCATGAGTTTGCATTCCCACCAGCAGTGGATGTGTGCTTCCCTTTCCCAACAACCTCTCCTGCATTTAGTATTATTTGTGTTCTTAATCATAGCCAGCCTTACTGGAGTAAGATGAAATCTTAAAGTGGTTTTAATTTGCATTTCCTTAATTATTAGTGACATTGAACACTTTTTAAGACGTTTCTCAACCATCTTTTCTTTCTCATTTTTGAAGTCTCTGTTCAGCTCTCTTTATCTTTTGATTATTTGTTTTCTTCCTCCTTTGTCTTTTGAGTAATTTATATATTCTGGAGATTAATCCTCTGTCAGATGTATCAGTAGTGATACAACTGATGGACTCACTGCTCCTTCTGGCATAGGTGGGGACTTCCAGAGTTAGGGTCTGGCTGCTGGTGGTCCATCTGCTTTGCATGGCATGCATGGGGCTTCCTGGGGATGGGGGCCAGCTGCTGGTGGTCCACAGGTCCTCCCTGGGGTGGGGGCTGGCCGCTGGTGGGCCACCTGCTCTGCATGGCGTACTGATAATTTCTTTTATTAATTAGCTCTACATGTGTTTTAGCTCATCTTTGAACTCATTTAGATATTTAAAGTATGCTATTAGTATTATAATGCAAGGCCTTGAGTAGTAAGTATGTTGGTTGATTTTTAGGTAGATACATGCTAATAATTCAGATTAGGACTAATCAGATTACATTGACTGTATTGTAAACTATTTTTCTTCTAGCCATAGGTTATGCTTCTTAGAAACATTAACTTATGTTGAATGAACTTTGAAATCATTATATTACAGAAAAGTAAAACAACAAATTTAATGAGGCCTTTTTCTAATGGATTTCTTTCTTTCTTTCTTTTTTTTTTTTTTTAATTGAGACAGGGTCTCCCTGTAGCCCCAACTATCCTGGAACTCACTATGTAAACCAGGCTGGCTTTGAACTCACAGAGATCTGCCTGCCTCTGCCTCCCAAATGCTAGTTTTAAAGGTGTGCACCACCACACCCGGCCTTCTAATGAATTTCTAATGCTATAGTTTGGTAACATTTCAAAATAGTTGGCTGAATTTCAAAATAAGTATATTTTTCTCTTGTATTGACAGAGAAAACAAAAGAAAATAAGGAAACCGAGACAGCACTTCATGGCTTGATATTATTAATACTTACTAAATTGAGGAAATATTGGCAAACAATATCTATTGGGAGAGGGAGAGATTTTTCCTTCAAGATCTGATGCTAGAGGTTAACCAGGTGCCAGTGAATGAAGTCACAATGAATGACAATTTCGGGATACAAATGAAATCTGGTTGTGTGGTGGGGAGGGTTATAAGAGGAGAGTAGATTGGGCAAAGGCTCTAAATATGATCAATATATTGTACAAAATTCACAAAACTTAAATATTCAAAAAACTAGTACTAACCAAAGAAGTTATGTCTTGTGCTGTGAAATAAATTAAAAACAAGACAAAACATGAAGTGCGCATTTCTTCAGCAGCAGAACAACATGCATTTTAAAAGCATTACCTTACTCTGTGAAATTTAATGTGGCTGTGCAGTATTTTCCATCCTACAGTGAGGAGAGTAGAAAGCATGAGACTCAAGAAAAGACTGAAAACAGCGTGGGCCTGTCAGCACTGACTGCAACTTGGCTGTGATGCTATTTGGGACACTCCGCTGAGTGTTCCTGTGCATGTGCAGGTGGGGGAGACTGGCAACCCACTTGTGTTACCATGCAGACTGTACATTTTGTCCCAGCTGCAGTCAGGCTGTTTGGAAATTAATATTCTAACATTGTGCTAATAAACCCATAACTATACACAATAAACTTCCAGTTACTTCTGAACACTTATTACAAATATTTTCTTCTGATAATAGAAAGTTTTAAAGAAAAAAATGTTAAGCTACCATTAAACAAAGATAGATAAGTAGGGAAAAAAATATTTGAAAATCCTAAGAAAATCATAGTTCCACAGGGAGTCTGTGGCAAAATGACATTAAGTTTCTGTTCATCAGTTTACACAAACTTAAAATATAGTATTTTAGTAACATGGAAAATAAGACCCTTTAAGTTCTGATATCTGATTACTTCTTATACTTTATAGATCAAAGCTGTAAATATTATAATCTCCAAGAAGAAAAAGTAAAGAGAAAAGGAACAGAACATTATGAAACAAAAATGAAAAGACAACTTACAAAACCATCTCCAGGAAATTTCACCATGGGAATCCTCACGTGGAGACTGAAATCCTCACAGAAATGACTTTAAAAGTTTTAAAATCACATACTCTAAATTTGTCTATTGATGCTTGAAAACTTTATTGTGTGCATTATAAATAATAAAATCATAACTCAAAAATTAAACCTGGAATGTGATAAAATACAATGCATTCCCAGGATCTATCAATTATTTGTTTACACATATTTAAGGAAACAGGCCTTTCATCTTGCTGAGAATTTTGGAGCAGAAGGCACATGTTCTAGTCAAGAAGTCCTGTGGAAGGAGAGAGTGTGTTCTCCCTCTGTGTGTGCCACACTTGACAGAAGCTCTGCTTGTAATGAAAGCAGAAAAGCTTTCACACAAAAACAATTCTAAATAATTCAACTGTTTAAAAATAAGCCCTGTTGCACGGTGGGAATATAGTTAGTACACCCATATGGAAAAGAAGATGGAAATTGCTCAAAACTTCAAAGTACACCTACCAAAACATGAACCAGTGTTATCCTTGGTATATATCCAACAGTAATGAAAATAATATGGCAGATTGATATTAATTGCTCATCTGTTTATCTGAGCATCATACACAATAACTGATTTAATGTTATTAATATGGAATTCATTTTTCTTTCCTTTGAGAATGAAATAACCCAAGTCAGTAACTTTGAAGTGAGAGTTATAAGAATAGTCTGGGTGAAAAATGCTATTGTTTATTGTTGCACTTAAGAAAAATTTTCCACGATGTTAGCTGCTGCTCTAGAAAAAAACCCTCAGCATACTCCTATTCAAGAACAGCTTCTCAAAACACAGTTTTTAAAGGTTTTGCCCAAGGTTGCACTTTTAAATGATTGATTTTTCTCTTCAATTTCTAGTGTTGGAAGCTTTGCTGTTATTTTTTTCCCATTCTTTTGATTTATATTACTCTAAAATATGCATACATACCCTCCACCCATATACCAAAATTTCCAAAGTCTAGGTTAATTCTACAACCTGTTAAGGGATTCACAATATAAGAGCACATTTGTTTTCAGATCACGAGGAATATAACATTGATGTTGCTCAGTTTGCTTTGCTGTTATTTTTTTTCTGACTGTTTAAATTTTTTTGCCAATGTTTTATTGAAGCTCTGTGCATTTCATACAAATCAAATTATATTACAAATCAAATCTAGATCCATGCCTCCCTCCCTGCCCCCCACCCCACCAGAGCTCATACATTCTGCCAAACACATTTTTCATCTTTTTCTCAGTCTCTCAAAATTCTTGATGCAGAAGCTTACTGTTTAGAGCAGAAGTTCACCATTACAGTCAGTTTTTGACACAGTCTTTTCTGTTGTTGTTGTTGTTATTGCTGATATTCCTTCCAATATGCATCAGTCCAAAATATTCACATATGTATGCCACATATACCATAGATTTTAGCATATTCAGCTTATGATTTTTTATTAGGCTGAAAGATGTCGTTTGAAGTCTCCTGCTTGGCAAGCCCAAACCACCATCAGTTCTGCCTTTGTGCTCCACACTGGGGTTTTCCCTTTGCATGGTCACCAAATGAGGTCCAGTAAGCACTGTGTCCTGTCTTGATCTTCTTGTACTGGTTTTCATGATACAGCGTGGGTAGTTCAATAATGGCTGTCTATGCTCTGAACAAGTGGAAACCCCAATAGTAGCTCAGTCTAGAAGTTGGATGTCTCAGCAGTCCCCATCTGGCACTGAAGGTTTGGAGGATTCTTAGAGAGACATGAGTCTTCAGTGCATATTGGAAGGTTGAAAAGCTGTGTCTTCTCATGTCTTTGAAGGACACAGGGTAGGTGCACTTGCCAGTAAGACAGACAAAACAACTGTGCTCTTTTGTCTTTTTACTAATATCGGAAGTTTTACACCTGAAGTACAATTTCTCAGGCCTTATTATTTATTTATTTCTGGTTATACTTTCCTTTTGGATGTTTAAGGCCACACAGTTAGCCCCGATTAACCAAAGTTTTTGTTTTCTCAAGGTCAGTTGAGGGTCTGGTCCTTAAGTGTCACTCAGGTTTTTTGGGGAAGAGGTAGCCCCTGGCTCCTTTAGGCTTTTCAATCACCATTTCCATCCACTAGAAGACAAAGTCAGGTCTTGCTAGACCAGGCTTCCATTTTTGAAATCTGCATTAGCAGACTGGACACTGGCTGAAGTCTCATTAGTGGATCTGCAAGACCTCCCTGCACAGGAAGACTGGTGACTCACATTTGCAGGACATTTCAAGAGATTTCCCCCATGCATAGTGCCCTGGGACTTAGTTGACCTCTGAGGGCAGGGAACAAAGTTATCCCTTAAGACCCTTGTCCAAATTGGTATGAGCATTAAGTATGGTCATTAAGCATACAGAAAGGCTAAGTTACACCAGCCTGATACTGTTAACTACTTTATAATATTTTAGAAAATGCTTGGACGAAAGCTCAAGCACCCTTGTATAAGAAATACTAAGAAGCACTCCCATAAAATAAATATTGTGGTTAGACATAATGTCATGACAAACTAGTTTTTCATGTATTCATTTGATCTTATATTACTCAAAAATAAAATTACATATCCTTCATCCATATACCAAAATTTCCCAACTCTGATACTAAATGGTAGCTTAGTTCTAGAACCCGTAAAGGGATTCACAATATAAGAGCACAGTTGTTTTCAGAGCACATTAACATTGCTCAGTTTGCCTTACAACTAGGTAATTTATCTGTGGTGCCAGCATCCACAGATGAGGGATACCATTCCACGTTTGTTTCTCTGGGACTGTGTTACTTCACTTAGCATCCATTTACTTGCAAAGTTCATGATGTCATCTTTCTTGACCACTGAATAGAACACCATTGTGTAGATGTATCATATTTTCTCTATCCACTCATCAATTGAGAGGCATTTGGGTTGGTTCCAGCTCCTTGCTATTGTGAAGAGAGCTGAAATAAACATGACTGTGTATGTATCTCTACAGTTAGATGAGTCTTCTGGGTACATACCCAGGAGTGCTATGGCTGGGTCAGGTGGCAAGCTCATTCCAAGTCTTCCAAGGGTTCTTCACATTGCTTTCCACAGTGCTGTACCAGTTTACATTCCTACCAGCAGTGGATGAGTGTTCCCCTTTCCCCACAACCTATCCAGCACTTGATATCATTTGTTTTCTTGATCCTAGCAAGTCTTATTGGACTGGCATGAAACCTTAAAGTGGTTTTAATTTGCAGTTCCTTAATTAGTACTTACGTTGGACAATTTTTAAGGTGTTTCTCAGCCATCTCTAATTCCTCACTTGTGAAGTCTCTGTTCAGCTCTTTACTCCATCTTTTGAGTGGGTCATTTGTTTTCTAACTTCTTTGTTTTTTGAGGAGTTTATATATTCTGGAAATCAATGCTTTGTCAGATGTATCTGTGGTGAAGGTTTCCTCCCACTCTGTGGGTTTTCTCTTCACTTCATTGATTATTTCTTTTGATTACAGAAGCTTTTGAGTTTAATGAGGTCCCATTTGTCAATTGTCTACCTTAATTCTTGTGCAGATGCTGCTTGATTTAGGAAGACTTTTCCTACTCTTATGTCTTGTAGTCTGCTGCCAACTTTTTCTTCTATAGCCTTCAGAGTTTGGGGTTTCACAGTGAAGTCTTTGATCCATCTGGAGTTGACTTTTGTACAGGGCAAGAGGTAGGATTTTAACTTTAATCTTCTACAAGTGTTGATCCAGTTTTGCCAACACCACTTGCTGAAGATGCTGTCTTTCCTCCATTGTGTCTTCTTGGCCGCCTTGTCAAATATGAGGTGGCTGAAGTTGTATGTGCTCAAGTTTGGATCTTCAGTTTTGTTCCATTGGTCAACAGGTCTGTTTTTGTGCCAGTACCAAGCTGTTTTTATGACTATAGCCCTGTAGTATAGTTTGAAATCTGGTATAGAGATCCTCCCTGTATTGCTCTTTTGGCTCAGGGTTGCTTGGCTATTTCCAGTCTTTTCATTTTACTTATGAAATTAGGGATTATTTTTCCAAGCCTGTGAAGAAACTCTTGGGGATTTTTATTTGGATTGCATTAAATCTGTACACTAGTTTGGGTAGGATGGACTTTTTTACTATATTTATTTTCCCAATCCATAAGCATGGGAGGTTTGTCCATCTTCTAATGTCTTCCTCGATTTCCTTTTTCAGGGGTTTAAAGTTTTTGTTGTAGAGATCCTTGTTGTCTTTGGTTAGGTTTGTTCCTAGGTATTTTATTGTTTTTGAGGCTATTGTGAGTGGGAAGGTTTCCTTGAATTCCTTCTTCAGTTGCTTTTTGCTGGTGTAAAGAAAGGCTACTGATTTTTCTAGGTTAATTTTGTATCCTGCCACTTTACTGAAACTCTTAATAGTTTCTAGGAGTTTTCTGGTGGATATTTTAGCATCACTTAGTAAATAATCATATCATCAGCAAAAAGGGATAGGTAGCTTGACTTCCTCTTTTCCAATCAGTACTCCTTTAATTTCCTTTTCTTGCATTATTGCCCTAGCAAGTGTTTCAAGCACTATATTGAAGAGGAGTTGTGATAGGGGGCAGCCTTGCTGAGTTCTTACATTTAAGGGTAATGCTTCTGTCTTTTCTCCATTTAGGATGATGTTGGCTGTGGGTTTCCTGTATATGGCTTTGATTACATTGATGAATGATCTCTCCAATCCAATTCCCTCGAGGACTTTAGACATGAAGGGATGCTGGATTTTGTCAAAGGCTTCTTCTGAATCAATTGAGATGATCGTGTGTTTTTTGTCTTTCAGTCCATTTATGTGTTTTATGATATTTATTGATTTATGTATGTTGAACCATCCCTGCATCTCTGGTATGAATCCAACTTGGTCATCTTGGATGATCTTCTTGATGTGGGTCTGTATGTGGTTTGCCAGTATCTTGTTTATAATTTTGGCATCTGTGTTCATTAATGAGATGGGTCTATAGTTCTCCTTTTTGGTTGTCTCTTTGCCTGGTTTCGGTATTAGTGTGATGCTGGCTTCATAGAAGGAATTTGGGGAATTTCCCTCTGCTTGTATCCTTCTGAACTGTTTGAGTAATAATGGTTGTAAGTCTTTTTGAAGTGTTTTATAGAATTCTGGCATGAAATTATTTGGGCTTGGGCTTTTTTAGTTGGGAGGTTTCTTATTACATCTTCAATTCCTTCATATATTATGGGTTTGTTTAAGCTGTTGATCTCTTCTTGGTTAAGCTTTGGTGACTCCCAGGATTTCATATATTCATCCATTTCTCCCAGGTTTTCAAACTTAACAGAGTGTCTGTTTTTGAAGTATTCCTATAAGACTGTCTAGATCTTTTCATTGTCTGTTGTGATATTTCCCCTTTCATCATGGATTGTCTTGACTTGGAGTTGTTCCTTCTTTCTTTTGGTTAACTGGGCTAGAGGTCTGTCTCTCTTGTTTATTCTCTCTAAGAACCAACTTTTGGATTCATTGATTTCTTGTATTGTTTTCTTTGTTTCTATTTCATTGATTTCTGCTCTGATTTTTGTTATTTCTTCCTGTCTGTTGCATTTAGGGTTCATTTGTTGTTGTCCTTCAAGTGTTTTTAGCTGCAACATTAGATCGTTCACTTGTGCTCTTTCTGTTTTTCTGATGTAAGCACCCAGGGCTATAAACTTCCCTGTTAGGACTGCTTTTAAAGTATCCCATAGGTTTTGTTGTGTTGTATTGTCATTATCATTCAGTTCCCGAATGCTTTTCTTTCTTTCTTTATTTCTTCCTTGACCATTCATTATTCAGGAGAGTGTTGTTTAGTCTCCATGTGTTCTTGTAGGTTGTAGGGCTTATCCTGGTGTTGATATTGAGCATTATTGCACTGTGGTCTGATAGAATGCATGAAATTATTTCAATCTTTTTGTATTCATTGAGTTATTTTTTTTCTGTTTCCTAACATGTGGTCGATTTTGGAGAATGTTCCATGGGGTGCTGAGTAGAAAGTGTATTCTCTGGTATTTGGGTGGAATAGTCAGTAAATGTCTGTGAGGTCCATTTGGTGTATCATATCATTCAATTCAGATGTCTCTGTTTATTCTTTGTCTGGTCGATCTGTCCAAAGGACTCAATGGGGAATCGAAGTCCCCTACTCTGAGTGTGCTGGGGTTAATCTGTGCCTTGAAGTCCTGTAGAATTGACTTTATAAAGTTTGGTGCACCAGAGTTTGGTACATATATGTTCATGATTGTGAAATCTTCATGATCAATTGTTCCTTTGCTAAAGATATAATGGCCCTCTGTCTCTTCTGATTTCTCTTACTTTGAAGTCTATTTTGTCTGATATTAAAATAGCAACACCTGCTTTCTTTTTGGTACCATTTGCTTGGAATAATTTTTTCCATCCCTTGACCTTAAGTTGGTGCCTATCCTTGAGAGTGAGATGGGTTTCTTGTAGACAGCATATAGATGGGTTTTGTTTCCTAATCCAATCTCCCAGTCTATGCCTTTTGATTGGGGAGTTTAGTCCATTAATATGTAAGGTTATAAATGAAAGACATGTGTTGCTTCCTTTCACCTTATTATCCATTTGCATTTTAAGTCTTGTTTTCTACTTCTGCAGTTATGCTTTTATTAAGTTCTCTTTCTAGGTGCCTGGGGATAGTTGCTCCTCTCTTCTGTCCTTTGAATTGCTTGAGGTATATTCTGAAGGGTTGGTTTTTCTGGACATGTGTTCTATCATCTTGTTTATGTCATGGAAGATTTTTCTGTCTCCTTCAATTACACTCAACATTTTTGCTGGGTATAGTAATCTTGGTTGGCATCTATAGTCCTTTAATACTGGGAATGCTTTGCTCCACATTCTTCTTGCACTGAGAAGTCAGTTGTAATTCTGATGGGTTTCCCCTTATATGTAACTTGCAGTTTTTCTCTTGTGGCTTTCAGAATTTTGTCTTTGTTTTGGGCATCTAGTATTTTAACTGTGATATGGCGTGGAGAGTTTTCTTTTTTTTTTCTGATCTTGTCTGTTTGGAGTTCTATGTGCTTCTTTTATTTGTATGGGTTTGTCTTTTTTTAGTTTGGGGAAATTTTCATCTATTATTCTGTTGAAGATCTGATCAATACCATTTTCTTGGGATTCTTCTCCTTCTTCTATTCCTATGATGTGGAGATTTGATCTTTTTGCAGTGTCCCACATTTCCTGGTTGTTCTCCTTTTGTATATTTTAAAAATTTTAATAGTCTTTACTTGAGCTTTTTAGTTGTTCTGTGTTATCTTCTAGGTCTGATATTCTTTGTTCTGCTTCCTCCATTCTACTTCTGAGGCTTTTTCCATTCCTTTCCTCTTGATTGAATGAGTGTTCTATTTCCTTTTTCATTTCATCCTGTGATTTCTTTTGTATTACCACTTCCTTTTGGAGCTACTCAATTTCATCTTGTAGCTCCTCGCTTCATTGGTTGGTTTCCTTTTTAAGTGTTTCCACTTCCTTCTGGAGTTTGTCAATTTCTCCCTCTAGTTGTTTATGGAGTTTGTCATTCTCTCCCTTTAGTTCTTTCCAAAGTTTGTCATTCTGTCCCTCTAGGTCCTTCTTGAGTTTTTCATTCTCTCTCCTTAGTTCTCTGACTTGTTCTTTTTATTCTTTGATTTATGTGTATATGTCTGCAATTGATCCTCTAAGATCTGTGTCCCACTGTAGGAATCTCCCACAGGGTTGGTAGAGCTTGGTGTGGAATTATCCTACACCTTTCCCATGTTGTCCCTTCATTGTGTCCCTGGCATGTGCGTTTCCCTTTTTGCCTCTATTCTGATGCAAACCCCAAATGCCTCTTCACTGTGTTGAAGGCTTGCTTTGCTTGTCTCCTTCAGATGCCTTTTTTTTTCTTCCTCCTTGTTTATGGAGTTTTGACTTGTCTGTGTTTCAGTCTTTCAATTTTGTTTATATATTGGAAGTCTAACTCACTCTTCCAAAGGGTCTCCCAAAAATCCACTTGGACCCTCCCTCAGCAATTCTAGCTTAGCCCATGCCCCAGTACTCTGTGCTTCAGTAGTTCTGGGAAACCTTGATGTAGGCTCTGTGCACTCAAGTCTCACAGTGACAACAGGCCCACCTTTTATTCCAGCTAGCAGAGCAACTCCACCCCCAAAGCCACACAAGACAATGATTTAATCGTCCAACAAACCAATGAAACAATTATCCAACAACCCAGAGAAAAAATTATCCAACAATTAGCCTGGCTGAAGTGCCCAGCTCCTACCTGTGCCTCAGGTGGTCCTGGGAAATCCCTGATCTAAGCTCTGTGCACTGTGCTTTGCTGTTATTTTTGAAAGAAGATAAAGTACTGAAACAGTGAACTTCTGCTCAAAACAGTCAACTTCCACCTGGAGAATTTTGAGAAAGACTGAGAAAGAGATGAAAAGCATGTTTGGCAGAATACATGAGCTCTGGTTGGGTGGGGGGATAGAGTGGGGGACACACATCTAGATTTGATAATCTTGTACAAAATATATATTTAAAAAAAGAATCTACTAAAAGAAAAATAAAGAAAATAAAGAATATAAATTGTTAATCTGGAGCCCACAGCCAACCTTCAGGTGGGCCAGAAAAGCCCCTGCCCACCATAGCACACTTCTGTCCTAGGTGTCCTTTTCCCCAGTGCTCCCCTTCACTCCCTGACCCCCGCAGAGCAGAACAAAGACCAGGCTGGGAAGGTGCAAAAACTCAGCTCTGCCCTCTGTAGAAATCACCTGGTCCACTGGAGTACCTGCCCCCAGAGGTCCAGTCACAACCTTACTTGGGCATTAGTCTAGCTCTCTGGTGACATGTCAGCCCCCTGCCCTCTGAGACCTATAAAATCCCCCCTTCCTGGCCTTAGTGACCCCTGAAGACTGTAACCTCAACTGACCTTAACACTAAAACTAAATTAATTTATCTGAACGAACTCTATGGTTTTAAACACCTCAACAGGAAAGCAGAATCATAAAGAAAAATAAAATAACTTATACCTATTACCAGAGAAATAGTTGAGATATGCTGTGTTGTATATACTGACTTGTCAAAAATACTTGGGACTCATGACTGGATGCCTCCCCAGGACCTATTGTCATGGTTATCAGTCCAGTCCCTCCAGAGGCTGTCAGTCAGTGACCTCACTTCCCCTTTCATCACACTGGAATCCCCTCACAGCTGACAAAGGTTGCATCTGCTTGCTCCTGAGAGTAAAATGTTGCTATTATATCAATGAGTTTGGTCTGGTGAAAACTCGGATTGAGTTGCTCCAGAGACTGGGAGAGACCTCAGACCCAGCAACCATCCCCCTTCCTCTCCCTCCTCCTGGTGGCAGACACCCCTTTTTACATGGCTTGCCCCTATTATGGGACCCCTCATCCTCATCTGCTTATTTTTTTTCCTAGCACCCTGTCTCCTCTGCTTTCTACAGAAATGCATGCATGAAGTCTCCCAAGTGGTTATCAACCAAATGGTCCTGTACCCTTATGCCCCCTGAGTTCTGGCCCACCAGATCCTGACTACCCCCTCCCCACAACACCCCCTACTAGCCTGAGGAAGCCAGATCTGAGCTGATACCCATTTACCTAAAGAGGCCTCAAGGCTGGAGCTGGATAATGGCCAACCTTTACACTCATGCTACGTTGCATGAGTGGACATCTGTGTGTTCCTTGGAATCCTGAGAGAGAGATTAGAAAAGATTTTAGAAAAACATTTTGGTACATTGAGCTCCAGGATGAGAGCTAGTATAACCATGACAATAGGTCCTGGGGAGGCATCCAGGCATGAGTCCCAAGTATTTCTGACAAGTCAGTATATATAGCACAGCATATCTCAACTATTTCTCTGGTAATAGGGTATAAGTTATTTTATTTTTCATTATGATTCTGCTTTCCTGTTGGGGTGTTTAAAACCATAGAGTTAGTTCAGATAAATTGCATCCCCAAAAAAGGCATCTCTGTTAAAGAAAGAGTTGTGGTCTAGTGAGAGGTCATCGCCTCACTGGAGCAATCTCCTCAAAGCGGATTAGTACCTCTTTTTTCCTTCTCACAGCAACACAAGCCATTTTTCTCTTCTTTACACTTCCGTCATAATGTGCTACTAGGTCCACTCCCAAATAACAGGGCCCATTGATCACATATTGCAACCTGAAAATTGAGAAGTGAAATAACTCTTTCATAAGTTAATGATCTCAGGTGTTTGGTCAAAGTGACATAAAATTTCTGCTATATGTAAGAGCTGAGATGGATTGAAATTGAATACAATTCTTCCTGTCTTCATTAGTCCCCAGTGTTTAAATAGCTATATCTGAGACTCTGCTCCACTTGTAGCTGCAGAAACAGACTCCTGGAGTTGCCTACTTAATATTTTCCAAAGTTAACCCTTTATTTTCAAATTGTTTTTTTAAGCTTATTAGTAAAGAGTAAGGAGTCATAGACCCATGAAGGAATACAACTGAGAGGAGGGGTCTAGATGATAACTATGTGACAAGAAATTCATAGCCACAGAAGACATCAAAGAAGCAATATGAGTCATGATTCTGCTGATGTTAAATATGTATTACACATAATGTAATTTATATTAAATAGTTTGAAGTTACAAATGCTGTAGGAAGCACAGCAGAACTGGCTGGGATCTACAAACCTACTTTGAAGCAGGCACAATTGTCTCAATTCAGATTCTTTCACATACTAGTTATAACCTTAGCAAGTTAATTCAGAAATTGGTTCTCAATGCTGTCATGTCAAAGTTGAAGAGTAAAACTATTTAGACTACTTTGATGTGTAATTAAATATCATATATAATATTTATAATATATGATTATTTACATATTTTTTTCTGGTCTTTTGAGACAGGGTCTCCCTGTAGCTCCAGCTGTCCTGGAACTCGCTTTGTAGACCAGGCTGGCCTTGAACTCACAAAGATCCGTCTGCCTCTGCTTCCCAAGTGCTAGGATTAGGTTGTTTATCTTTTTTTTTTTTCAGATCAGAATCGCCACTGTAATCAGTGGCCCGGGTTGCGCCTGGCCTCGTCTATCTGATCAATTCATCACTTCTGAGCGCCGGACTCACAGGACCAGCTCTGGGGCTTGGGGAACCCCTGCGCTGCCACCGCCCAGGGGGCCTCACCGCACAGCGCCCCACGGAGGGGCTTCGCAGGAGGGCTGTTCTTCATTTCCGGGCGGGCGGCCAGGCTGGGCGGGAGGCGCGACGGGATCAAATAAGTTGAAGGTGTAGGCAGGGGGAGGGGCATGGGGGCTGATGCACATGCTGGCCTTGCACGACCCACGCCCACACACACACTCGCACATCCACGCTCACACTTGGCCCACACGTGCCTTTCACACTGCACCACCACACACCACTCCATCCATGGCCCCAGCCAGGCTCCAGCCCAGCTTTTTTTTTTTTGTCTACCTGAAACCTGGCCCCAGGTAGGATTTTCCTTCCTTGAGATCAAAGGCACTCACAAGTTCTCGTACTCGTGATGTTATGGAACATGAGGCACGGGGTCTGAAACAGGCCCTGAGATATGATGTCACTCTGGGTATGAAAACAGAATGCTGTGAATAGATAAACATGTCCTTCTTACCACCAGACAGGGACTCCCAGCAGTTATTTTTGCGAGTGTAATTTTAGCCCCATCTGGCTTGTGTGTTCTTGGCTAGTGGATTTGGCTGGGGAAAATCAAACAGATGCCAGCCTTGGAAATCAGTGGGTGCCAGCGTCATGGACTGGAGTGTAATGAGTGAGTGCCACAGGATTTAGACAGTGCTGAACAGCATTAGGCTGAGGGGTGCCTAGCAGGCAGCAGCCTAGAGGATCTGGCAGTGCCCATAGGGCATTGACCTGTGTAGATGCTAAATGAGACAGGTGGCCCAGTGGAAGAGGTTTGTGTGTCCACCTCCACATGTGGTGGAGTGATACCACATCCACTCCTACACATTACTAATCAGAGTACCATTCTATTTTCTACACATTATAAAAGGCAGTTGTCACAAATCAGTGACCTCCCTGTGGAATTTCTTTCCTTTTATGTATTGGCATCCAAGAGCAAGTTTTACAATTTCAATGATAAATCTCACTGCCCTCTGCCCTTCTGATCCATTCATAATTTCTTCTGCAGAAAACTGAGGACCATATGGTGGCTTATATGTGTTGGTCACCTTTCTGTCACTGAGAAAATATCTGAGGTAATTAACATACATGGAAAAGGGGTGATTCAGGCTACAGTTTGTGAAACTTTGTCCATTAAATATAAGCCCAATACTTTCAGAGATTCCATGTTATGCTGGGGATGGTGTGTGAAGACACTCATCTCATGGCAAAGAAGCGAAGACAGTGACTGCAAGGGTCAGGCTCCTGAAATTACTTCTAAGGACAAGTCCCCAAAGACCTATCTAACTTCCTTCCACAAGATCCCACATTCTAAACGTTATATTGTTCCCACTCCCAAAGGCACCACAAGCTGGCTGCCAAGCCTTTCACACATGGGCCTTGATTATTTCTTCCTATTTTAAATCTGTAGCAGGCTGGAGAGATGGCCTAGTGGTTAAGAGTACCGACTGCTCTTGTAGAGGACCTGGGTTTGATCCCCAGCACCCAGATGGCAGCTGAGAACCGTCTTTAACTCCAGTTCCAGGGGAATCTGACACCCTCTTCTTACCTCCTGACCTCTGCTGCTTTGCAGGAGATGGGCGCACAAACCTACATGGAGACAGTACATTCATACACATAAAAAATAAATAAATAAAATTCAAAAAAACAAACAAAAAAAATCTGTAGCTACTTTACCTTTAGTGCAGCAATGAGACCACCACTTCAGGGCTGAAATATCAACTAAAGGAGAGAGTTTTAACCCTATGTTTAGGGTTCAGAACTGTTCCTTCAGTATGGAGTACTCATCCCTAAACTTGTATATAAAGTAAAATTAGGCATCAATTACCTAAATAAGTGACTTTCCATCTTTCCTGAAATAGAAAAGATAGTAGAACTAAACCATTAGAGCATCATGTTGATCTCGATTACCTGTATCTGAAGAGAAGCAATGCTCAGCCCAGCCTTCATTACCATTACCCTCAGCTAATGTAGCTATGGGAAGTAATGTGCATGGCCAGGACTCTTGAGGTCTGCTTCTACTGTTTTTCAGGATAGCAGATCCCTAGACTTTCTTCCCTAAGACATGTCTTAACAAGAAGTTTTAACATAGTTGCCCATGTTGGATAGCTTTAGTGTCAGCTTGACACATCTGGTTTGAGGGAGCCTCAACTGGGGAATTGCTGCCATTGGACTAGCCTGTGGCCATGTCTGTGAAGTATTTTCTTGACTGCTGAGTGATCTGGGAGGGCCTAACCCACTGTGGCCGTGTCACCCCTGGGGAGGTTATTGTGTATTATATAAGAAAGCAGGCTGAGCATGGGCCAGGGAGCAAGCCAGTAAGCAGCATTCCTTCATGGCCTGTGCTTCAGCTCCTCTCTCCAGGTTCATTCCCTGAGTTCTTACCTTGGGCTCCCTAAGTAACAAAATGTGACCCTAGAGATGTAAGAGAAATAAAGCCTTTCCTCTCCAAGCTGGTACTGGTCAGAGTCACATCAACAGAGAAGCAAACTAGAACATTGCCTCGGTGGTTCTTCACTTTTACTCTGTGCTTCTGGAGTAAATAGAACCAATCCAAGAAAACTATTAAAATGGCTATTAGGAGCCTAAGTGTAGTGGCACATGGCTGTTATTCCAGCATGTGAGGGGTTGAGGCAGAAGGATTGCCATGAGTTTGAGGTCAGCTTTGGATAACAGAAGGAGTTCCAGGACAGCCTGGGCTACATAATGAGACCCTGCCATAACTACCTTCAAACAAACAAATAAAACTAAAGCTATAACCTTTGTTTTTTACAACAGGAAAATGTAAGCATGATTTTTCACCTACTTTTTCAGAATGTAAAATTCTTACTAATTTAGGGAATCAGTAAACACGGCCATTATAATGAAATGAATTACTGCTTTATGCGTAGTAATGTGATATACTGAAAGCATATTTCTCTACATTATTATTATGGATTTTGGAATAATTTTATAGAGATATAAATGTCCGGATTAGCAGGTTATCATGGAGAGTTCTAGTCTTAGAAGAATGCCTCTTGCTTTTCAAAAACCAAAATTCTTTACTTGAATGATTTCTTTCAATAGTTTCTGAATTATATATGTATATCTTCTGTATGCACTCTGCAGATAAAACAGAAATAATTATATTGGTCTCTAGAGGAGGCAACAAAATATCATAAAATAATATCTCAATTGAAGATTGAAATAGGGCAATTCCTCTTTTGTCCCTAAGTCAGGTTTTCATAGAATTATGGAAGGTGAAAGTTGGTCCTTTAGACGTAGCAATGTGAAATAATATGAATAAATAACTCAACAGGAAGAGGCTCTTGTACAAATAACACAAATCAACCAAGTTTTCCAAAGACAATTTTCCTGCAGAAGATTTACATTTTCTCTTTTTTAATTTTTATTTATTTTTATGTGTATGAATGTACTGTCTGCATGCAGGTTTGTGCACCCATGTCATGCAATGCCACAGAGGTCAGAAGAGGGTGTCGGATTCCCCTGGAACTGGAATTAAAGATGGTCTTCAGCCACCATGTGGGTTCTGGGGATTGAATCGAACCTGGGTCCTCTGCAAGAGCAGTCAGCGCTCTTAACTGCTAGGCCATATCTCCAGCCTGAATATTTGCATTTTCAAGTTTACTAAACAAAATAAATGTTTTTCCATAGAAGAGAGAGGCACAGCAAGTTAAAAAAATATATAATTTATAGAGCATATAAAATAATCTAAGAATTAGGCTTATGGATATAAATGTAAACCAGATCACTATGCCATGATTCATAATCAAATATAATTTGGCATCTGATTATGTCAATATAGTATAAAAAGCATACATTATGGGACTAGAGAGCTGACTCAGTGGTTAAGAGGACTGGCTGCTCTTGCTGAGGTCCGAGGTTTCATTCCCAGCACCGACATGGCAGCTAACAACTGTCTATAACTCCAGTTCCAGAGTATCTGATGCTCTCTTCTGACCTCCATGGATACTGAATGATATGCATGCACTTACACATGTGCACCCTATATACAAATACACATAAAGTAAAAATAATAAATAAAACATTTTTAAAAACACGTTTGCCATGAAATTTATATTAAAATTTCCACTTGCTTTTTAGTAGCACAAATAATATATACTTCCCCATAAAAATTGTTCCTTTTGTGCTTTGAAGATCCACAAAACCAGTTCAGTTCTATTCAATTTGTCATTAAAGATATTGCTTATAATAACAGCAATGCAGAATCTTTCTGCATGACTTGGTTGCATGACCCTGAGCTTGTGACTCTGCAGTGACAAGGATAACACATAGATTCTGTGATAACTCTAGCCCATGGTAATCTGCTGATGGGTGATGTTTTGGTGGAATATAATTAAGTGCCATCTCCTGGGTGACATATTGCAGCTTCACCAGGTTTAAGAGATCTAAGAATCCATTTAAAAAGCCACACCTTGAGCTTATTTATGAATAAACTCAATTAATTCCACATAAGTTTATGTTTGCAATGAGTGTTGATGACAGCTGCAATCTCTGTCAATCTTAACTCATAAATGATGCATTTTGTTTGCATTGTGTGTCTGTATCGAGACATAGCTCACTTTTGAAGAAAGAAGCTTACAGTAAAAGAACTGCACACAATGAGCATGATGAAGTGTGATTTTGGACCAGAGGATTTCATAAGCAGGATATATGGGCTCAGGCTCAGAAATACCATGAGGAAGAAATGGTAAAGTGAATAGATTTAACTTTAAAGTAAGTTATGAAATTGCTCAGCCCAAGGGCTAGAGCCTACAAATTCATCCTTATTTATTTTGAGAGTGAAACTCAGAAGAGCACATAAAAATGAGGATGATGAAAAAAAAATGAGGATGATGTGAGTAATTTTATGTGTTTAGTCAAATGTAAGCTGTGCAAGGGTTGTGGATCTGTCATTGCTTCACAACTGCTGTTACATAGGAGGCTGCAAAGGCTGGATCCTTCTGTGTCAAAACAATCTATCAGTATATCAGGTCAGAGAAACCTTGCATTTTATTACTAATATAGATTCATTAGCCTCTGTAAGGCATGGGCTGTGTCCTGCATGATAATGCCTGGCCAAAGTCTGAAGAGGTTAGGGCAGCCAGCTTTGCAACATAGTGAGAATCTGCTCTACAGATCCTTGCTGTGAGGTGCCAGTTCAGTGGAAGTTGCTTCTCTTTCCATTCTTCCTCCTCCTCCTCCTCCTCCTCCTCCTCCTCCTCTTTCCTTATCTTCCTTTTCTCTCTCTGTCTCTCTGTCTCTCTGTGTCTGTCTGTCTCTCTCTCATGTGTATGTATGATGTAAATAAATGTTTATTGTGGTATGTGAATGGGGAGGGGTGTTCAGGTGCATCTGCACTGTGTGCAGAGATCAGAGGTCCATGTCAGGTGACTTCCTCTCTTACTATCCATCTTATTTTTTGAAACACTGAATATAGAATTTATTAATTTCTCTCAACTGACTGACTACTGAGATCCAGGTATTTGCCCAGTCCATGGGTTCTGGGACTACAAACACTTTACTGACTGAGCTATCATCCCAGGGCTTTTTGTTTGTTAATTTATTTCGTATTAGTACTGTGGTCCCACTTAGGGCATTGTGCCTCCTAGGCTACCTTTCTTTACTTCACTTTTTGATTTTTCAGTCCACATAAAGAACCAGTTTTTGTATTCTAACAAAGGAATATTTTTTTATCAATTTATTATCAATATTTTTTTTATTTTATGTGTATGAGTATGTGTGAAGACCCAGTTTGAATTAGGGGCTAGTTCTCAGCTAGCATCCCTCAGGACACAATGTAAAAGTCATGGGGTTCCTCTGATCGAGCCCAAAGAGGGAGCAACACATGGCCCAGGCACATGATGCTAGGCAGGGAAGCAGCATACAGCAACCTCGAGAATGGGGTCTATAATTAGCTCTGAGAGATGACATCATTTTGTTTATAAAAGTGACTCGCAGAATGCAATAAAATGAAATCTCCATTACCATCATCACACAGAATTCCCATTATTTTATGTGTATACAAGCTGAAGCAGGCCTGTATTTCCAGTGTCAGTGACTAGTAGGTTAGATGGGGATCAGTCAGATCACTGACCTGGTAAGCTAGCATGGGGTTGGACAGAGAATAATTGGGTCACCAGCCAGTGGAGTGGATTATGAGTGTGTGTAGGCTGAAAATTGGCCATCAGCCAGCAGTCTGAAATTTCTGTCCAGAAACCAGCAGTTTTGAGGCAGGTTGGGATAGCATGGCCGGATGGGAAGCATTCCGCTTCCCAGGCTAAGGACCTGGATTGGAAGTACCTGTCAGGTTAGATTACAAAAGTGACCAACTGACCTCTGTGCCAAGGATTCAGTTCACCAGCAGTGACCACAGGTGGCCACTGCTCTTCTCTTCTTGGACTGCACAGTACCTGCTCCTAGCAAGAGAAGCCTCTTCCATGAGGACATTGGCATGTGTGTAAGTGCACCCAACCCCTGCAATTTGTGGGATCCAGTGGAACTGGAGTTACAGACTATTAGCTGCCATGTGGAGTCTGGGAACTGGACCCAGATTCTCTGCAAGAGCAGCCAGTGCTCTCAACCACTGAGTCATCTCTCCAGCCCTGAATGATTTATTTTTATTTTATGTGTATGTTTTCCCTGCATGCATGTAAGTGCACCACATGCACGCAGGGCCCATATCTCCTGGAACCGGAGTTACTGATGGTTGTGAGCTGTCATGTGGGTGTTACTAAGCTACTTTACAGTTATGCCTGAATAAACTATCAGTCACAACACACAGGGTTAGTTTTAAATGGAAAGAGTGGACACATATACTAAGAATTTGTCCCTTTGTATCTGTCATGGAACTCTCTGCCCCTCACCCTTACCTTTATTCAGGCAGTACATCCACCATCAGTTGAGGAAGTCAAGCCAGGATCCAACCTTATCTATCAAAGAATGATGCCTTTTGCTCCCTAGGCCTAAAATATCTCACACACACAATGTCAAACACACTTCACAATACTCTCTGGTTTCAAAGTGAATAACATGAACTCTCAGCACTTTGATATGCTAATTAATCGCTCCCACATGCATTCACTACCTTGATTAGACTGCAAATTGAGGTTCCAAAGGATTAAGATCTGATTCCTAGGTCAAATAGCACATGGTTCAGTGAACTTGTTTGCATTATCAACAGAAGCATTTTGGTGCAAGTATATCTAAGTCATTATTCCAGATTTTGTCCGTATTTTAAATCATTCCTTCACTCTGCAAAAGTAGCCAGTGCTCTTAACCATTGAGCCCAGGCCACAAACAAATTTTCTTATTGGCCAGCAGAGACCTCAAAATTGATGGATAAATGGAAAAACATTGGTTGTTTGGCATTTTCAAAGTAAAAATCACTTATTAGACCTCGACAAGTTTAATAAACCTTATTTAACCTCCTTTTCTCAAGTATCCTATAAGGAGTTAGAACAAGTTTAGTTATTCCAGGCCACAATTTGAAAAGCTGTCTACATCTTCTCACATTTGAAATATACCACATTTCACTCAACTTTCTAAATCTTATGATCCCCTGAATTCATTGTTGCTACGCAAAATTGTTTATTTTCCTGTATTCGAATTTAATATATTGTTTGAAGAGGCTGAGGCCCCATCAAGCTGAGCAAGACCCTTGATCCATTGGTCAGATTTTAAACCCTGGCAATTCAACTAGTTGCTTCTCAATATGCAACTTGGACCTGTCAAAATGTGGCAGAATTTAGGGCCATCTGAGATTAAGAATTCTCCTTTCTGCAGCAGCTTTTATGAACACCCCAGTGGAGAGAAGTGAAAATCCTATAGCAATGCAATCCTTAAGGATTTGAAACAGCAGTGCTTTTTCTTGTACAACAATATGAACACATTTAATTATTGAAAACATAACTACTTGAGTGTGTATGGACTGGCTATCAGCTAATGTGGAATCAGGGTTCTTTGTGTGACCTTTTTCTTTACATTTGGTCTCAATTCCTGTTGCTGACATTCCTGATCCCTGATTAGCATCATTATTTTGTTTTCCTAATCAACCAAATTCTCAGCACTTTTCCTAAATACAAATGATGAGTTAGTATATTTATCTAATTTACTTTTGTTAGATTTGTATTGAACTAGTTTACTTATGCAAAGACAATGGCACTATAAATGCAGCTTATATACAGTTTGACGTACTGATTATGTATTCAAAATTTCTAATGCTCTAATCTCAATCTCAATCTCTCTCTGTGTCTCTCTCCATTTAGTTTTCCACTTATCTGCAAAACAGTATTAACCTATGTTCCTTGTTATCATGACAAAATTTAGAGAGGTATAAACAGACATGGCCTGTGAGTCACAGTTTGCTGACATATAGAGAAAATGTTACGGACCAGAAGTTGAAGGCTGATAAGATAAAAATTTAGAATAGTTTTATGCAAAAGTCTTAACAGCTGGTCATTATATTCCCCAATTTTTTTTACTAAGCAGGATATCAGAAAAATATGACCACATGTGAACACTTTATGACTTATAAATGAAATTTAATTAAACATAGTCATGCCAAGTCACTGACATTTTATATTTGACTATCATGGTGTTAAAATTGCTAAATTGAATGGCTATGATAAGGACCATATGGTCTTTAAACTCTAAAAGAATGACTCTCTGGGCTGTTGTTGAGACTGTGGTTATTGTACAGACTTTCCTGGGAAATATTGTGGTAACAGTGCTCTTTGTTATAGTCTTCAAATTTTTGTTTGGTTTTACTATCACAATAATATCAAATATCACAATATTTTCTGCTACTTTCTCTATTATTTAAACTGAGTGTTCTTATTGAAATTTTTTTCTTTGTTCTTGTCATTTTGTTTCACCTATCATGTGCTGTGTTACTAAGTAATGATATTTATACTGGTTATATTCCCTGATATACTGATGTTTATTGTTAATATGGCCTTCTATATCTGTGGTAAGGGTTTTCCATGGAATTGCATTTTATCTGATATTATTGTATCCCTAAAAGTTAAAACTCACCTAAGTTCCAAGTTTCATGGCATAAATTGGAGTATTTCTTTGTTTCTAATTATGAATAATTTAGTGTTATGAAAAATTCAATATATAATAATTTTAATTTTTCTAGTTGTATATTAAGGAAAATTGCAATTTTATCTTTCTAAAATTACTTAATATTAAAGAAATAATTCCATAATATCTGCTTTGAATTTTTTTAAATTACACATATTGTGTATTTGTGTTCTATGTAAATAAACAGACCTATTTGCATTATCTATTTGTATTTGATGTATTTCTTTTGTTCTAATTAATTTTATCAATAAATTATATTTATTAGTGATTTTTTTTGTAGTTAACACCATGATGACATAAAATTTTAACTTTGGTACTTGAAAAGTTATTGTTAAGAGATGAATATTATAGTTTAATTTATGTATATATTTAGAATGGAAATTTTTGTACTTTACTACCTGTGGAAAATCATAAATATAATATAGTTTACAATTAATTAGAAAAACACCCATTTCCTTAAACGTGTTACAAGATACCAAAATGAATCCAGACGAGTCATTTCTCATATTGTTGGAACACTGAAATTTTACAAATTGCAAAACTGGTAAGGATGTGATAGATGAACCAATACTTAATTAAAGGCAGAGTTGTACTTACAAAATAACTATTAAGCTGGGCATGGTGGTGCACGCCTTTAATCCTAGCACTTGGGAGGCAGAGGCAGATCCAGAGGTGGATCTTTGTGAGTTCAAGGCCTGCCTGGACTACAGAGTGAGTTCCAGGACAGCTGGAGCTACAGGGAGACCCTGTCTTGAAAAGCCAAAAAAAAAAAAAAAAAAAAAAAAAAAAAAAAAAAACTATTAAAATAAGTCTGATTTTCCTTCTGATTTCCAAATAATGTGACTCTTTTATTTGTCATATAGCTAAGTACATAAAACAAAAACAATCTTCATCTCAGTTCCCATAGTAACATTTTTTGTTGGAGACCGAGACACAGTCCTGCCTGGACAAGCCTGGACAGCCCTGCTCGCTCAGCACAGATCAGATCATAGGCTAGCAAGTTTGCTGAAGATAAGCCACAGGATGTTCAGCCCACAGGACATCCAAGCTTATCTTAAACACGTTTTGCAAGCCCGGCCAGATCACCCTTGCTCTAATATCCCCCACAGCCCTCCCCCCCCACTTCCTGCTTCTGCAAATATATTGTAACTGCCTTTTTCCAATAAAGGACCTTGACAACTTTGTTTGGTCTCCCTCTTTTCTCCCACCCATTATATTTCAGGTCTGGGGTCTCCCCTCGAAACCCACTAGTAACTGAGTCCCGCAGGATACGGGACAAGTGGCACCCACGGGTGGGGCTCAAGTGGTCGCAGACCCCTCACCGGATGAAGAGACATTTGACATTCAAGTGGTAGCAGCTGCATTCTGGCTTTGAGGACTGTCCGTCGCCCATGGAAGCTGGACCTCTAGATGAAAGTAAGTGATTTTGCCTTCGTCCTATTCAGTACATAATGGGCCAGCAGTTAAGTAAAGAAGAAAAGTTTATTTCTTACTTTAAGAGTTCATTCAGGGAGAAAGGAGTTAGGGTAAAGAAAAAAGATTTGGTAAAGTTTTTTATATTCATTGGAGATCTCTGTCCATGGGTTATATTGGACGGCCCCTCCATTCATCCCAAAATATGGGAAAAGGTGGGTAGGGAACTTAATGCCCACCTTAAGGACAAAGGTCCCGACTTTATTCCCCCTCAAACTTTTACTTATTGGAATTTCATTAATGATATTCTCACCAACTCCTGCGCGTCTGCACGTATACTCACTGCGGCGGAGGATTACTTAAAACCCCTCAGTCATCCACCTTCCTCTTCCTCACAAAATAAACCTACCGCTCCCTCCCCCTGTCCTTCAGTTGTCTTAAATATCCCCAAAATTGACCCGGAGGAAAGACCAAAAGAAATCCCTTCCATATATCCGCCTCTCCCACAGGGCAGGATGGACTTTCTAGTCAAAATTTCCCTGTTCTTACTAAAGAACACTTGTCTCCTTCCGAGGAGGAAGAGCTAGAAGAAGCCGCCGCTTCTTATCCCCCAAATTGGCAGCCCATTGGAGCTGGTGCATTAAACCTTAAGACAGGTCCACCACCCTATGCCTCTCCGCCCAAAATATCTGCCCTGCCTTTTACTCTTCCTGACGTTAAACCACTTTTAAAAACAAAAGCCCACCTTGCTAATCAAATATCACAGTTAAAAGAGGTTTTAAGTCTCCAACAAGAACTTTCCAAACTAACTACGGACATACAACAGTTACAGTCCAAAATGCTCCCTCAACCTGTCTTTTCTTCCACAAAATCTAAACACAAAATCCATAAACGTCAGATGCTGTATGCTTTCCCAGTGATGACTTGAGGAGCAACAGCAGCTGAAAATAACCCTGACCCAAGCTCCACCACCGAACCCCCCGACTTAAACAATGATGGGGAGTCAATACATTCTTATGAAGACCCTCCTGCAGAGGATCAAAATGACATAGATGGAGAATCTGAGCCACTCAGGTGGCGACGGCAAAAAAGTAAAATTAATCGCCGCCACCACTGTAGCCCCTCTGAAAGTGATAGTGATAGCGAACCTTATGAGGAAACAAAAAATGAGACCCACCAAAAACTCTATAAAAAACTAAAATTTAAATCTCTAAAAAACCTTAATTCGGCCATCCGAAATTACGGACATAACGCACCTTTGACTATCAGTATCCTAAAGTCATTATCGGAAGACGGATACTTATTGCCCACTGAATGGTGTCACATCTCCCAAGCTGTTTTATCGCAGCCCCAATACTTAATTTGGAAAGCAGAATTTTTTGATAGATGCCAGACTACAGCATTATAAAATGCAAAACAAACGTCCACTAAATCATGGACAGCACATAAGCTCTCAGGACAGGGTAAATACAACACTGAGATAAAACAAACAAAACTAGCCCCTGGAATCCTGGCACAGACCACCAAGGCAGCCTTGGTGGCTTGGAGAGCAGTACCTGCCAACAAATCTGTAACCACCCCCTTAACCAAAATTGTCCAAGGGCCTAGTGAATCATATGTAGAATTTATAGGAAGACTACTAGAGACCGCTGAAAAAACTATTGATTTAAAAGATGAAAATGATCCCTTCATAAAACAATTGGCCTATGAAAATGCTAATTCAGCAAGTAGAGCTGCTCTGCGGGGCATATATAAAAATAAAAACTTAAATGAAATGATTAAAATATGCAATGATGTGGACTCCTTTTCACACAAATTGTCCAAGGGCATCGCCGAGGGAATCTCCTTGGCCATTGGAGAAGTAATACAAAATAAAAAACACCCCAATAATCTCTGCTTCAAATGTGGACAGCTGGGACATTTTTCTAAACAATGTCCTAATAATGAAGCCTCCACCGGCGGCAACCTTGCTCCACCTTCCCCAGTCCCTAAAACTACTTGCCCCTGATGCAAAAAAGGAAAACATTGGGCCAATCAATGCCACTCAAAATTTGACATTGATGGCAATCCTCTGCTCCCCCAGCAGGGAAACGGGATGAGGGGTCAGCCCCAGACCCCTCTCTTCTGCCCAGTTACACTGACCTCGGGGAACAGTCAGTCCCAAGATACAAAAACTTATCCAGAGCCACACCCAGCAGCACCGGATTGGACTTTTGTGCTGCCTCCAGCACAGTACTGACACCCGACCAGGGAATTATCACTCTGTCCACTGGAGTTTTGGGGCCTCCACCCTCGGGTACCTTCCTCCTGATAATAGGAAGGGCCTCATCAACTCTTCAGGGCCTTGTCATCCATCCCTCCCTAGTGGACAGTGATTATACTGGGGAAATAAAATTACTGGCCAGCTCTCCATATACCTCGACCCAAATTTCCAAAGGACAGCACATTGCTCAGGGACTCCCGTTGCCCTTATATATGCAGGCGTCCACCCAGAGTCTTTCCCCTAGAGGAGCGACCAGTCCTGGCTCCTCGGACCTCTATTGGGTACAACACCTTACTTCAAATAAACCTACCTTAAAATTACAGATTAATAAAAAATGGTTTACAGGCATACTTGATACTGGGGCTGATGCCACTATAATATCGACTAAGTTCTGGCCCCAAAATTGGCCTACCCAGCCAACGGTCACCCATTTACAGGGGATCGGACAATCAAAAAATCCTTTACAGAGCACCGCCCTATTAAATTGGAGGGATGAGGAAGGCCATTCCGGCACTGTTCAACCATTTGTTATACCCAACCTACCAGTCAATTTGTGGGGCAGAGACATATTAGCTCAAATGGATACCTACCTAGTCAGTACAAATGATACAATATTAAAACAAATGTTAACTCAAGGATATATTCCAGGAAAGGTACTGGGAAAAAATAATCAAGGAATCCTCCATCCCATATCTCCCACTAAAAGAGAAGGCCAATCAGGATTAGGATATCATTCTTTTCCCTAGAGACCACTGACCAACCTGCACTCCATGTAGAGCCCATCACTTGGAAAAGTGACGTGCCTGTATGGATTGATCACTGGCCGTTGCCCTCGTATAAACTTACAGCAGCTTCAGAATTAGTGCAGGAACAGGTGGCTGTTGGCCATATAGAACCTTCCATTTCCCCCTTGAACACGCCTACATTTGTAATTAAAAAGTCATCAGGAAAATGGCGATTGCTTCAGGACCTAAGGCAATCAATAAAACCATGATGCCTATGGGGGCCCTACAACCCGGTCTTCCGGAACCTATAGCAATTCCTACAAATTTTTCTAAAATTATAATTGATCTTAAGGACTGTTTTTTCCACATCCCCTTACACCCCACTGATCGTAAACGTTTTGCATTTACAATACCAACCACTAATTGTATAGGCCCAACACCTAGATACCAATGGAAAGTCTTACCCCAAGGAATGACTAACAGCCCCACCCTCTGTCAAAAATATGTTGCCCGTATTATTGACCCCCTTCGGGTGCGATATCCCGAAACTTATATTATTCACTATATGGATGATATTTTGTTGGCAGCATCTGACAAACAAAATCTAGCCCTTTTAGCACAAGAATTAATAAGTCTCCTTCACAAAAACAAACTCCCTATATCTGTAGATAAAATTCAAACAGCGCCTTCTTATTTTTTCTTAGGCTTTGAAATAATTCCAACCCAAGTTCATCCTCAAAAGTTCCAAATTAGAACACAGTCGCTCAAAACACTCAATGACTTCCAAAAACTGTTGGGAGATATCAATTGGCTCAGGCCATACCTCAAACTTACCACTGGAGAGCTTAAACCCTTATTTGATATCTTAACAGGAGACTCTGACCCATCGTCTCCACACTCCCTCACCCCACAGGCTGCCCAAACACTCGTTATTGTAGAACAGGCCATCCACAATCAATTCACCAATTATTATAACCCCTCCAGACCTTTATCTCTTATAATATTCCCCACTGAATACTCGCCCACTGGACTTCTTTATCAACAAGGTCCTATCTATTGGGTTCACCTTTCTGCCGCTTTTAGTAAAGTTCTGCCCACATACCTTTCCCTAACATCACAAATTTTCCAAAAGGGCAGAGACACCACCCTCAAATTGTTTGGTAAGGAACCTGACAAAGTTATCCTACCGTATACTGCTGATCAAATACAGTGGCTGTCTCGTAATGATGATAATTGGGCCATTACTTGCACCACCTATTCTGGAACTATTGACAATCACTATCCTGTGGATAAGCTAATCCAATTCTTTAAAACCACACCCATTGTATTCCCCAGGGTTACAAAACAAGCTCCCATTCCTCAGGCGCCTTTGGTTTTCACAGATGGGTCCTCCTCAGGAAAAGCCACTTGGGTGATAAATGCTGACACTTATTCCCTACAGACCTCTGAACGCTCAGCACAACGGGTGGAGTTGATAGCTGTTATACAAGCCTTTAAACAATTATCCAAACCACCTTTCAATCTGTACACCGATAGTTATTTCATTTTTCATTCAGCACCGCTATTGGAAACCGTTCCTGCCATTAAACCCCTTACTGCTGCTTCCCCCCTTTTTTCCCAACTGCAACAATTGATTTTAAACAGGTCTCACCCCTTTTTCATTGGACACATAAGAGCCCATACTAACTTACCAGGGCCCCTCTCTACAGGCAATAGTTTAGCTGACTCCTTGACACAAAAAGTACAATGTTATGCTGCCCTCTCGTCCCTCTCTCCCATACAACAAGCCGTTCAGGCTCATAACTTACATCATCTAAGTGCACTAACCTTACATAAAAAATACAAAATAACACGCCAACAAGCCCGACAGATTGTCAAAGATTGCAAACAGTGCTTAATCCACCTACCTGAGAGCCATCACGGAGTTAACCCGTGGGGACTTATCCCGGGAGAGCTCTGGCAAATGGATGTCACTCATATTCCCACATTCGGTAAAAACAAATATGTTCATGTTATAATTGATACCTTCAGTGGTTTTCTCTTTGCAACAGTGCAGACTGGGGAAGCCACACGACATGTCATAGCTCATATGCTGACATGTTTGACTGCCTTACCCTCTCCTAAGACAATTAAGACTGATAATGGCCCGGGATATACCAGTGAATCGTTTAAGAATTTCTGTACACAATTACAGATAAAACACACCACTGGTATCCCTTATAACCTTCAGGTCCAAGGAATTGTCGAACGGGCTCATCAAGTGCTCAAACAAATGATTAAAAAATTACAATCAAATACTAATCACCTATATGTGATAATTGGCAATCCTAAAAATATACTTAGCCATGCTTTGTTTGTCCTCAATTTTCTCAATCTCGATGAACAAGGACGTTCTGCTGCAGACCGCCTATGGGATCCCACCATCAACCATAAGTACAAGTAATGTGGAAAGACCCCATTGACTACCAATGGAGAGGTCCGCACCCCATTTTAATCTGGGGAAAAGGACATGCTTGCATTTATGACAACAAGGCACAAAATGCTAGATGGCTACCTGAAAGGCTAATAAAGGTATATAATCCACCCAGGGAACAACCCTGAGAAGATGTCCTTTTGTGTTTCATTGCAGATGTATGCCAAGCCCAAAAAGGTGACTTTTCTCCTGGTGACCTCCACTCAGATTTGGACATGGATGATCCTCTGGTCCCCCACAGTGACTGCCGCATCACCATACCAGCTTTATAACTACACTTGGCTCATTTTAAACCAAGCAGGAGATGTGGCCAATGCTTCCTCCACTGTTGGGTCTCAACCCTCCTGGGAGTCCCTACATGTGGATCTCTGTGCGTTAGCCATGGGGGCCGATTCTCGATGGGGGACCCCTAACATATTCATGCCTCAATCCAAACCTGTAGATACACAGGCCCGGTATTCCTCACTGCCTGCTTGCTTTAATAAGGCTAGACGCTCATGGCTGATAGCAGCACCCATTTATGTTTGCCCCGGTTCGCACTGACCACGTGATTGGGCATACAGCTGTGGTTATGACAGTGGTTATTTTTGTGGATCCTAGTCTTGTGAGACCATGGGAGATGTCTATTGGAAACCCACTTCCAATTTTGATTATATCATAGTAAATTGAACTAACCCCTCCCCATACCAATTAAATTCCGGTCCTATCCCATACAATAACAAATGTGAACAATGGTGCAATTCCCTCACAATATCCTTCACCAATAACAGAAGGACAAAATCTTGGGAAGGATGTGGTTACCAATGGGGACTAAGACTATATATCTCAGGTTATGATATTGGGCTCACCTTTAAAATTAAATTACAAAGAACCATCCCCAATGCACATAAGGATTAAGTGGGACCTAACACCATGATACATAGAAGACAACACCTACAGAACCCCACATGTGTCCAAACACCTGTCCTTACCAGGACACCCAGTCCCACTTCATCTACCCCTTTTCGACTTACTTTACCTGAAGGCCCCATGCCCTCATCTGAGCTGATTCTCTCTTTACTCAATGCTTCTGCCTTTGCTCTTCACAAACTTCAAAATGATAGTGAGTATGATTGTTGGCTATGCTATTCTGCTACCCCCCCCTTTTTATGAAGGCATTGCAATCAAGGCTAACATTTTATTTACAAATGATACTAACCTTCTGTCCTGGTCTTCAGTTGAGTTAACTGTTTCAGACTTATCAGGAATTAGTACCTGTCTGCGAGGACCCAGGATACTTCTGCCCCTACCTTTAATCAACATTTTTAATGATACTGTAGTTATTAATTCTTCTTCTAAATATGCTTTTGCTCCTAATGATACGTATTTTGCCTGTTCCACAGGACTAACTACATTTATTGACACTTCTCAGTTCCTAAATCATTCAGATTACTGTGTAATAGTCCGGTTATTCCCAAGGTTACAAGTTTATGACTCTGACGCTTTTCTAAATTTTTGGGAAAGGGTACATAAGAACGATAACCCCCACCCTCAGAGAGTCAGACGAGAACCCATTACAGCAATTACCCTGGCAGTTATTTTGGGTCTCGGAGCCACAGGAGCCAGCACAGGGATAGCTTCCATGATCGCATCCCAACAGAATTATCATCAGCTTAGCCAAGCCATTGACAAAGATATTGAAGAACTTAGAGTAGGACTAGAAAATCTAAAGGATTCTCTCACCTACCTTTCAGAAGTAGTGCTACAAAATAGAAGAGGCCTCGACCTGCTGTTTCTACAGCAAGGGGGATTGTGTGCCACTCTAAAGGAAGAATGCTGCTTTTATGCAGATAAAACAGGATTAGCTTAGAAAAAAGAAAAAGGGAGCACGAGCAACAAGAATCATGGTATGAAAATTGGTTTTCTACATCACCGTGGCTATCCACCTTATTACCTAGCATACTGGGACCACTAATGGGTCTATTACTTCTAATTTCTTTTGGCCCCTGGGCATTCCAAAAACTAACGCATCTTATTAAGTCCCAAATAGATTCTAAGATCAACATCCACTACCATTGCATCCAGACAATGGAAGAAGGGGAAGTCCACAATACCAGCCTAGATCCCAGTGCTGACAATCCAGCTCCCAGTGCCGGTCTAAATTTTAAAAATATTAAAAAATACAATTGGAGATGTTGATGACGGGAGTATTGTGATGCCATGGGTTAGGGTAAACACTTACCTGCTGTAGAGTAACCCAACGATGGGAATAGCTCGAGCTGCAAAATAGGAGATACATGTCTGGGACACTCCTCATCCTAAACATCCACACTTGGGATGCAGCCAGACTGCAAGAGTGGCCTTTCATGGCCTGCCCAGACACTCTGTGAGGCATGCCAGATAATTGGCCCCTACCTCCTCCCAAGAACCAGTTTTGTGGAAAGCAACTCGAGTAGCCTAAGACACGGGGCTCTACTGGTAAAGACCCGACCATGGAGACATGTCACATAGCCTAAGACAGACTCTCCTTTTGTAAAGTAAATAAAATAGGGGGACATGTTGGAGACTGAGACACAGTCCTGCCTGGACAAGCCTGGACAAGCCCTGCTCGCTCAGCACAGATCAGATCGTAGGGCTATGCTAACGTTTGCTGAAGATAAGCCACAGGATGTTTCAACCCACAGGACATTCCAAGCTTATCTTAAACACGTTTTGCAAGCCCTGCCAGATCGCCCTTGCTCTAACTATCTCCATAGCCCTCCCCCTCCCCATTTCCTGCTTTCTGCAAGATATATGTAACTGCCTTTATTCCAATAAACAGGACCTTGACAACTCTGCTTGGTCTCCCTCTTTTCTCCCGCCCATTATATTTCAGGTCTGGGGTCTCCTCGAAACCCACTAGTAACTGAGTCCCGCAGGATACGGGACAATTTTTATTGTCGAGACTACAGCCCCCAGAGTTAGTGTAGGAATAACTGAATTTTTAATCTCCAACTCTTCTTGATGCCAGACAGATTGGACATCCAGTCTCTTGGGAGACACAGAACAATGTGCATGTCTAACCATCATTCCTGGTGTGTCTTTTATTCATGAGACTGTGACAAACAGAAGAGAAAAATACAGGTAGCAGTCAGTGAGTACTAGTTCCTTCTCATAATCATTAAATGATACATATTTTACCATCTTTTTTTTTTTTGGTCTTTTCCAAAAGAGTAAAAACCATATTTCATATTGTGTGACTTTTATAAAAACTTAAGTATAGTAGAAGATTTACTTTAATTCCACACTTCCATGATATTTTCAGGGTCTCTGTAACAACTGACAATAAACTGCTATTTAGTTTTCTCTTATTAATCTTTTTTTGATATAATGCTTTTATTGATGTTTTGTGTATTTGAGAAATCATTTTTCAGTTCAATTTAGACATATTCCCCTTTCCCTTCCCCCCCACCCCACCCAATATCATGCATTCTGCCATAATTGTCCTGTATCTTTCTCTCTATCTTTTTTTTATGTTTAGGAATTCACATTTTCCTCCTTTAATTTTATATTACTCTAAAATATGAATACATAATTTCTACCCATATACACTAATTACAGAGTCTGAAAATAAGTGGTGGGCAATTCTAGAGCCCTGTAAGAGATTTACATTATAACAACATAGTTGCTTTCAGATAAAAAGAAATGTATCAATAATGTTGTTCAGCTTGCCTTTCAACTGGGGATTTGGTGTTAGCATCTACAAATGAGGGAAACCATTCACCTTTTGTTATTCCTGGACTGTGTTACTTCACTTAGCATAATGGTTTCGAGTTCCATCCATTTACCTGCAAAGTTCATGATGTCATCTTTCTTTACTGCTGAGTAGTACTCCATTGTCTAGATGTACCACATTTTTGTCATCCACTCTGTTGAGGGGCATTTGGGTTGGTTCCAGCTCTTCCTTATTGTGAAGAGAGCTGCAATAAACATTGATGTGCATGTGTCTTTGGGGTAGGATGAGTCTTGTAGGTATATACCCAGGAGTGGTATGACTGGGTCAGGTGGTAGGGTAATTTTGAGTCTTTTAAGTGTTCTCTACACTGCTTCCCATAATGGTTGTACAAGTTTACATTCCCACCAGCAGTGGATGAGTGTTGCCCTTTCCCCACAACCTCTCCAGCATTTAGTGTCTTTTGTTTTCTTGATCTTAGCCAATCTTACTGGAGTGAAATGATATCTGGGAGTGGTTTTAATTTGCATTTCCTTAATTATTTATGATGTTGAACACTTTTTAAGATGTTTCTCAGTCATCTTTAATTCCTCACTGGTGAAGTCTCTGTTCAGCTCTTTACATCTTTTGAGTAAGTCATTTGTTTTCTTCTTTGTTTTTCAAGTAGTCTATATATTCTGGACGTTAATGCTCTGTCAGATGTATCACTGGTGAAGATTTCCTCCCACTCTGTGGGGTTTCTCTTCACTTCCTTGATTGTTTCTTTTGCTGTACAGAAGCTTTTGAGTTTGATGAATTGCTATTTGTCTACTGTTGACCTTATTTCCTGTGCAGCTGCTCTCTTGATTTAGAAAGTCTTTTCCTACACCTCTGTCTTATAGGTTGTTGCCAACTTTTTCTTCTATCACATTCAGGGTTTCAGGTTTCACATTGAGGTCTTTGATCCACTTGGAGTTGATTTTTGTACAGAGTGAGAGGTAGGGGTTTAATTTTTTTCTGCTACAAATGGTGATCCAGTTTTGCCACCATCATTTGTGCACTGCCTGGCCTCACAGGCTCTCTAAAACCATGGAGAATGAGCCAATGACCACTTCATTTAGGGATGTTTGATGACTCTAAGGCAAGCACCATGTGAAATATACTGTGAACTTTGGCAGCCACCTGGGAGAAACCCTGACCTGCTTCATCCATGTTAGCAGCCTTTCTGTGATGTGGTTTTTAGGACCAGAAAGCCCTCAAGCATTTCCTTGCAAAACTTGGAGGTCTTGCAAGATGCAGTCTTTCCCTGAAGGTACTTTTTCCATTGTTTAAATATAAATCTATAGTTCTACCCTTAATGGTTCTAATCTCCTTATCAAAGAGGATCTCTCAGCACAGACCTTGGTTCCAACATTAATCTTCCTAGTACTTTTTTTTTCATTTTTCATTTATTTCTGTCCAACTTGTTCTTTTTCATTGTAGATCTTCATAATGTTCACCATTAATATCCATACTACAATTTCTACATTATGTCACCTTGATATTTCCCCCACCAAAGAAATTACTCCATTACTTTACAACTTAGCCTCAGACAAGCTCTTTAATTGAAGGCAGATACAGCCAGATACTTTGCCAAAATATTCCTGTTGGTGTTTAAGTCCTCATTCCCTTTGGAACTACTTTGTTCTCAGCATTTCCTTCCAGACTCTTACTCAGACAGCCCAGTAAGCTCTGCTTACAGCTTTACCACTTTTCTAGTACTAACTTTCAAAGTCTTCCACATTCCTCCAAAACCCCACAAGGTTTATTTAGTTGTTTTTCTATTATATGAGAAACACCATTACCAACGCAACATATAGACATAATAGTTTATTTATTTATTTATTTATTTATTTATTTATTACATTCCAAAGGGTTAGAGACCATCATGGAAGAGAGGCAGGAGTGGCCAGAACAAAAACCTAAGCATTCATATCTCTAGTCAAAAGCAAAGAGCAACCAGAAACACTCCAAGGCTTAAGAACTCACAGAACTCAATCCCAGTGATATGCTTCCCCCAGTAAAGTCTCATCTTCTAAAACCTCACAAAACAATAGGGACAAAATGTCCAAAACTTGGAGCCTATGGGAGACATTGTCATTCATACCACCACACCTTGTAATTAAGAGTCACCCTTATTGTCTTCCTCTCAGTGTAAAGCATACTTGCATAAAGGAAATACCTGTCCTGCTGTGACAGTGATGTCTGCTTTCATAAACCTTGATGAGGATGACCATTTGACTGATTACTTGACCAATTAGTTTGACCTAGCTGTAGATCAAAAAGCATTAGATGCCTTAACCCATGCTTGGGATATCTACTTTGTGAGCTATAATGATTGAGTGAACTCATAAAGGAATTTTCTTGAAATAATATGGCCCAGCATGAAAAGAAACATTGGGCCCAGGTTTCAGCCAGAAGATGATGATGTAAAAATCATGTTTAATTCCAAAATGCACTTTGGAATGCAGCCTAGAAAATAGAAAAAGTTTTATTTGCTGATTGTGGGACCTTAGGCATGAAGAGAGACTAAATGAGCTTTCCAACTCTCTTGTGGAGAATACTCAGTTTTTAGCTATTTGGAGAAGTTATTACCTCAACAACCAGATTTCTACCTCCCTAATTCTATCAATTCCCTGAAACTAAATGTTTGACTGGCAAGACTGTAAGGTTGTATTGTTGATCTCTTTGTTGTTTCTATTGTTTTTAGCACATGGCCTCCTTGTTGGTTGACCATGTAATTGATCTATGACTAAAATACTGGTGCATGATGATAGAAGAAAAACAGGATCCCTTCTGTTCTAGTTTCCTTTCAATTTCTGTGACAAGACACATCTGACCAAAACCAACTTGGGGAGGAAAGAGCTTATCCATCTTACCTCTTGCAGGTCACAGTTAATCACTTAGGGAGCCCAAGGTAGGAGCTCTGAGTAGGAACCTGGAGGCTGGAGCTGAAGCACAGGCCATGAAGGAACAATGTTTACTGGCTGGCTGGCTAGCTCGGCCCATGCCCATGCATTCTTTTTGTTTTGGGGGGGCTACAGGGAGACCCCATCTCCCTGTAGCCCCAGCTGTCCTGGAACTCACTCTGTAGACCAGGCTGGCCTTGAACTCACAAAGATCCGCCTGTCTCTGCCTCCCAAGTGCTAGGATTAAAGGTGTGCACCACCATGCCTGACCCCAACCTGCATTCTTATACAGTACACAATAACCTTCCCAGGGTGAACTACCCCCAATGGGCTGGGCCCTTCCACGTCACTCAGAGATCAAAAAAATACCCCACAGACATTACCACAGGCTACTCTGATGGCAGAAATTCCCCAAGTGAGGCTCCCTGAACCCAGGTGTGTCAAGTTGACAACAAAGCTATCCAGGACACCCTTTCAGCCTTCTTACTCTCATTATAAAAGAATTTAAAAATGGACTCAAAAAGAAGCTTTAATCAAATATATCACAGTCTGAATTAACTCCTCAGGGTAGGCAAGCAGTAAAACTCAACAGCTTCCTAGGAGAGGAGGATGGAGAGGGAGACAAAAAGAGCCATGCAGACAGGCCCAGTTTGGAGGTCAGATACGTGGTGAACTAGCAGCCATGGTGGGTGGGGAGTTTTAGAGAAGGAGTTAAAAAAATGTGTGGTCAACCCAAAGTGATAGAAAAAGCATGCTTAGAAAAGAGATAGAAAGAAGAAAAAGAGAGAAGTTATTCTTCTAAGAGGAACTCAGGAAAGCAGGAATGCTTAGGAAAAGCATGTGGCCCTCTCTGGAAGCAACTGCCCAGAGGGCAGGAACTCCTGGCAGAAAACAGTCACCATCCCTTCAAGACACTAGGTATTCTGCCTGTCTCTTTAGCATGACATAAGTCTAACCAACTTGCTAGGCATGGTCCCATGACCATATGATTGAATCAGCAAAGCTGTCATATCAAGTTTCACCCAGGAAGGGATATTCATTCTCCTGAACAGTTTCCTTGCTATTGTAAAAAGAGGACTGGCATTATGGCTCAGCGAGTCTGTGTTCAGCTTCAGGATCTCTGGATCAAGCCCACTGAGAAACAACATAAGATTCCAGGAGGCAGTCATGGATCTCAGGTGGTTTAACTTATTTGGGTCATGCAGCAAATTAAGGGCTCTGCTCATTCACTGAACAATATAGAAAGTAACAGGTCATTTGCTTTTCCAAAGAATACCTTAGCTGTACTAAGAAAATTGTATTAACATAATAATGACAAAAACTTTGCAGTTACAAATCTGAAAATGAGATTTGGGAAGGCTTTTGGAAAAGATCCATGTGATTTACTGAAAAAATTGATTTTTATGGAAATTGAGTCACATATGTGCCAAAATATTAACAGAGACATGTTTTAAACATGTCTCTGAAATACTGCTAAAGAGAGAGAGAGAGAGAGAGAGAGAGAGAGAGAGAGAGACCCAACCCACTAAATGACATGAAGATTAGCATCACTTTACAGTCACCTCTGATTGTCTTAGCAATAAATTTTACACCTGGACCAAACTTCACAAAACCAAATTTCACACAATCACACAATTATTTTATTTTTCTGGGTCTTCCTTACATTACAAGCAATTGATTTTTTTTTATTCTTTGGCCTTAATGTATAATTCCTGGTTGTACATTGCTCATCAATTAAATACCTGTGATACACAACTTTGTGCTGATCCACAATAAAAAAATCCCCAAAGGATACAAGGGTTATCTTCATCACTTCCATTAAAATTAATAGAAGCAGCACAGTCAACTCCCCACTGCCAGAAAGGCAAGTGCCCCATAAGGTTCAATAGCTCTCCACCCTTCACATCTCTTACTTGGCACTATAAATACTGATATGTGGGTTGTACCATCTCTCAAGAGCACAGATTTATCTAAATGGGTAAGGATTAAAAAAAAACTAATAAAGGGGCTGGAGAATGGTTAAGAGCACTGGATGTTCTTACAGAAGACCCAGGTTCAAATCCCAGCATCCACATGATAGCTAACAACTGTCTGTAACTCCATTTCTGTCCTCCTCAGGCATTGCATGACATGGATGCATTTAAACACATGCAGACATAACACTCATGTGCATGAAATAAAAAAAATAAAGAAAAAAAATTTTAAAAACCTAATAAAATGGAATTTGCTGCCTAAGAATTCAAACCTTTAGTTGTTTGGAATATAAAACCAATAGTTGAAAACTTAAAAAAGGCGTTGGCTGGGAAAGAATTAATGATTGATCTGACAAAGTTCATTTAAAATTTAAATATATGAAGGAATGACTCTTAATAAGATTTGATCAGATGCTTCAAGCTGATGATAAAAATGTGGCTTATAATTTGGAAATGCTATTTAGCTAGTCTCACTACTACAAAAGACAGCCACAAAAGACAGCCGAATTGCTGAGACTCATTATTTTTAACTAATTGTGCATTAAATGAAAATGTTTTATGAGCAAAGGTTTCTGTTTGTACTAGAAAAATCATGTTGTCCTTAATAGTGTAATCCTAAGCAGCCTAAACTACTCCATATTGTCAAATTAACAACTAAACGAAGAGAAATAGAATTAAATATCTTACTCATAAGAGGACAAGGTTAAGAAAAATATATAACAGAATATAACGGATTGAACACATTCTGAATGACTGATTTTAAACACAAACACATTAGTAGCTACTTCAAAAATTGTTTGATTTTATAAAAAACAATGTATTGCATGCTTGGATAGGAGTCCCACAAGGATACAAAATACTGAAAGTAAAATATTTGAATGACATATGCTACACAAATACTGATGGAAAAGAAGTTATATTTATATATCCTTTTTTATTGATGCTTTGTGTATTTAATACATCATTTTCCAATTCAGTTCACGCATATTTCCCCTTCCCTTCTCCCCACCCCATGCCACCCCATCCCAGATCATGCATTCTGCCATAACTGTCCTGCATCTTCCCCCCCTTTGTTTTTTTTTTTTTCATTTTTTAGCAATAAGTGATAATTTATGAGTACAAGCATCCTTCATGTAAAACTAATTTGCAAGCAGTTGTGCCCAAACCCACACAGCCCCTTGGTCCCACCATCCAGCAGGGGGGCCTGTATGTTCAATCAAGTTGATCAAATGAGTGTCCAGACTATATTGCTGTAGTTTCACCATTCACCCCAATCGCAGCCCTTACATTCTACCATGCCCCCTCTTCCACAGATTGTTCCCTAGGC